>CM075258.1:1202500-1802500 GCA_037678475.1 x Bolboschoenoplectus mariqueter | reverse complement strand
AATTGTGACCTATTTGGTGCCCAATATCTGAATCTTTTATATCTTTTATATTTTCCCACATATTGACCAGCATAGCATGTGATGGTGCCAGCAAGTTTTGTTGCTTTATATTTTTGGAAGTTCTAATTAGCTGGTACATTAAATTTGTATTAAAATGTTATTAATCTTGAACATTTAGGTGACAAATCCTTCTGCCGTAGTGAAGCCCCCATCTCAGGATAAGTCAACCAGACCGAGCTATGTGGAGCCGGAGATACGCAACTGGGGGCGTGTAAAGGCCTTCTGGGATAACTCCACCATGACAGTGAAATCTTACACCTCCAGACTCTCAGCCGGGGACTCGCAAGGCAACATAATAATTGACATCAACAATTACAACAAAGCTGAATTCCCAACTGATTACAGTTGTGCGAAATTTTTTGTCATAAAATCGTACAGCGAAGATGATGTGCACAAGAGCATTAAATATGGGGTCTGGTCAAGCACGCCTAATGGGAACAAGAAGCTTAGCTCAGCCTATGAAGAGGCTCAGAAGATCTTAGTTAGTAATGGGGTTAAGTGCCCCATTTTTCTCTTTTTCTCGGTAGGTTCTCATCTTCTTCTTTTGCTTTTGTAATTGTGTAATTTATTTGAAATGTCATGGAGATGATAAGTTGTGTGCGGCAGTTAGTCTTTGACGCAATGTGTGGCATTTCTTGTTATGTTATACTTGGTGTAATTTTGCATATTATGCATTATTATACCTTAATACCTTCAGTTTTGCATTTGCTCTAATGAACAGAAGTACTTTTTAGTTATTAAGTAATCCTGATGATTATATCACATCACATCAGTGAATCTCCATTAAAGCTAATAAACTATTAGAAAAATGGGTAGTACTGTGTACCTAATTTAAAGAGCAATGCAATGCATGTCCTAAAGTCCATTCTTCAAATTTGTACCCATAATATTGCTCATGAGCTCCTTGTTTGAATGCAAAAGATGGTAGTAAAGAAGGGACATTTCTGGTACTTCTCAATTGTGGTGATGATGCTGAATCTTAAAACTGCAGGTGAATACAAGTGGTCATTTCTGTGGGGTGGCAGAGATGGTGGGGCCTGTTGATTTTGATAAAAGTATGGACATATGGCAGCAAGATAAGTGGCCAGGTAGCTTCCCGGTTAAGTGGCACATTGTAAAAGATGTGGCCAACAACACACTGAGGCACATTCTGTTGGAAAACAATGAATTCAAGCCTGTCACTCACAGCCGTGACACCCAAGAGGTATATTACTTCTTTTGATAGATCATTAAGAAATTATTCCAGTTCTTTAGTTGTAGTATTTCAATTGTAGCACCTTTTGCTCTAAAGGATTGGATTGTCCACTGATGGCCATGCCATGTCGTCTGCAAGTGCTAACACTGCTTGTCTTAAGTGTGTTTGTATGTGGTTCACACTTGACACAGGAATGATTATGCACTTGCTTGGTGTTGGGTCAAAATATCCCCAACACTTGGTGACATAGCACAAATTCATTGGTGGGCAGTTTTGAGTCCTTGGCAATGAGCAATACCCCTCTCAATGAAAATTGGATGCTTTGAAAAATTCTTGTGTGTTTGGTATATTAATGAACCAATTGTTTTGTATATATATATTTTTTGGGTATGGTTGGACTTGGCATAATTGCAGTTGTCATGTTTGATCTGCCTTTCTTTTGGCTTATGCTGTCAGAAACCAACTCTTCCTTTTTTTCTTCAATTTAAGTAGTTTTAGTTGCAGTTTTTTACTAGAATTTTGCTAAATGTGCCTGTCGGCAGATACTCAGTATCTGCCAGAACATTGATTTTCAGTTTCAATTTACATTTCTGTAAAACATTTCATACATTCTTGTTCAAACTTTCTTGAACGATTCAATTTCTTACTTGATACTGAAATCAAAACTGCTTGCTTTTGTATCAGGTACCCTTTACAGCAGGTGCTGGAATTCTTAAGATTTTCAAAAGCCATGTCTTTCTTAACTCGATACTAGATGGATTCTTAAAGTTTGAGGAGCAGGAGAGAGACAGTCACAGGAAGTTTACCAAGCTTCTTAGCTCTGATGCTCCTCTCTTTGTACCAGCTTATGTCAGAAAACAAGCAGTTAGCTTAAAGGAGCCCCAATCTGCTACTGAGAAAAAACAAGATGAAAAATCACCAGCCAATTTGAACAGTGTGACAGAAGCAACAATTACTGTGGTGAAGTCTGAGGGCCGCAAAGAACATGTACCAGTTGAGATGCCTCAAGAGACTAGTGTGAATGATCCTAATCTGATAGTGAGAGAATCATCAGTTGAGAAATCGGTTGCCACAAAGAAAGAGGGTGATAAGCTAGATAACTGCACGGTTCTCAAGGAAAATACTAAGGCCTGTGAGAATGTAAAAGCAAATTGTCAGCCTGAAAATACTCTTAAGCAAGCCAGCCCCATTCTTAAAAAGAAGTACAGGCCTGTCGAGAATGGTAAATATCAACCCAAGCCATTAGATGAAATTGAAAATGTGGCTGAAAGAATCGAATCTCTAAGCATAAAGTCTTTTGAGGCAAGTGATGAGAATGGACGGTCCAGTGATGGGGGTGATGTGGTCACCATCGGGTCGATGCATGTGCGGGTTAATAGCTTTAATGAGAAGTAGACCCCGTTTTTTTTTAAGCCAAGTGACGGGGGCCGAAGTGGGATTTATTTGTGGTTGGATGGATGATAGAGGTGGAGGTTTTGGAAGGGGGCGTCTGATTGATTAACTGTGTTTCTTTCTTGGTTTTCTTTGGTGCTATATTAATTTTGGGTCGTGTTATGGTCTATCCATTTTTATTTCTAGTTTATGTTTTTTGTTTTGATATAGGCCAACTGATTTGATAAAAAAGAAAAAGAAAAGAAAAATAGGAGATGGTTTGTGGTGTAGTGAACCTGGGTTGGGTATAGCTTTTTTTGTCCCTTTTCATTTATATTGCTTTTGTTCGCTTACCTTTTTTGAGCTATTGGAAAAAGATTTATTCTGAAGAAAAAATGAAAAAAAAGTTGGAAAATAATTAGATGCTATTTGGCCCATTTCCCATTTCCCATGTCATTGTTGGTTGATGACAAGTGCAGTTCTCTTGTGCAAATTTATGCTTTTACTTTCTAGTTTGCAAGTCGGCGTATGACAATTTTCTCCTTTCTTTTTATGAGTGTATTCTCTTCTAGTTTGCCATGCTTTTGTTTCTTTTAATTTGGTTTGAGGTCTGAAGATACATTACAAAAGATGCTATCTGAGATGTAGATGTCGCTATTTCAACACATAACAATACTGCGAGACAGTTGTTATTAACTCGACGATGTCAATTTTATCGACAATAGGAGTGTGGTAGAGACTAGAAACATATCACATGTATTATGGACCAGTTTGCTGTTTACTTTGGTCTTATATCAATATCCTCCAGTCTTTGTCAAAAATAGACAAATAAAACAGACAGAAATAAAAAGAAAACAATGTATGGAATATTTTTGAGCAGTCTCTGTTCTATTCATGCATATGCCAGTTCAGATTACCAGCTTTCCTTTAGGGTTTAGATACGCATTTTCTGTGCCAGGTAGATGCATTTTCTATGAACAACATGATAATAACAATGCATTGGCGTTCCTTTTTTTAGAAAAATATTTTATAAAAAAATTTAAAAATATATTATTTAATTAATAATAAAAGGTAATTTCATTGATATGGCCAACAAGGCAACAACTCAATGTATTCAATTGACCGGTTAGATTTTTTATTCTCCATTTGTGCATTACAGTAGATAATATCGTTGACATTTATCAATATATAATGTTACTATTTTTATTGTAATTAAGGAATGTTAGTGCTAATGGCCTGTAAAATCACATATCCAAAGTGCCAGTGGACATATGGGTTAATAAATAAAATATGCCATTTATTGTGTCCTCCAACTATAATCTTCGAACTCATTCCTCACAAAATTTCGCAAAGAGATTACATCAATCTCTTCCACAGAAACATTCACAAGACAAGGAACTTCGACGTAATTTAAGACCGTTTTCACCCAATTATTCTTGTGCGCAAGAATAGAGGTCATCTTAGTTCCACCAATGCAATTTCAGGTAATTTCATTATGCTATTTTAATTAATTTATTTTTATTGATCAAATTTCAGATTTAAAGACAAAATTCTTTTTTTTCAACATCTTTTAATGTGTTTAAACAATAAAGAGTGATTTATAAATGTGTTCTTCCAGAGTCGTCAGAGAACAAAGATTAATATACATTGTATACATGATATAGCAATTTGTACTACCAAATTTGATTGCACTCAAGCTGGAGATCAATTATTCAATTTTAGGGAACTCCATTAGTTAACCAATTAAATTTGAAGAAATCTCTTTGATCCAAATTCACATCTGCGTCAATGATAAATGAGACTTATAAATTAATTATTAAAAAAAATCCTCTATAAGTTAAAATATGAGCCGTTGTGATTCGTTTGATCCAAATCAAAACCGGTTTAGATATAGATAGAGCATTTCCATCATCCCATCTACGCTGTACATTTTTCTGCACTGTAGACAGTACAAACAAACAAAAAATGTCTGTTAGCCAACATCCATCATTGACTTAAAGTGGAGATGTGATTGTCGAAATGTATAGACTGGAAGAAGAAGAAGAAAAAGAAGAAGAAGAAGAAAAAGAAAAAAAGGTGTCGGTGTGATTGTTTGTTCCTTCCTAAAAGACTGGAAGTGGATATGTTAATGTCTTTAACTCCTAACAAGTAACAAGAGAATTAGGTAAGTGAGTTCATATTCTCTGTCACAGAGTTTTATGCTGGTTTTTGTGTACCGGGCTCTGTCAAAAACCAAACATGTACATTGAAATATTTTGGGTCAATTTTACAAAACTTTATCACTGTATTTTATTTAATGAGGATGCACAGTTGCACAAACAAAATTGTTCCTCTTTGTCTCAAATTAAACTCTCATCAAAATTGTGAATACTGGCGCTACATAATGAATAAATTAAATTAAGGCATACAATTATAGATTTGATAATTCACACTATAGATAGACATATGCTTCTGAGATATTGCAACCAGTGTTATTATAATACTAATAGATAGTATACGTGGGTGCAATTTGAAAGAAAAATAGAGATTGAGTGCATTATCTCTTAATTAATCATCAATTATTAATATCATGCTTGTGGATTGCCACGGATGAAAATATTTTATAAAAACGAATCATTGGTATGGTCAAAGTCAAAGATGAGAACTATTCCTTTTTATCGGTCGATATTTTGTGGAATAGAACTTGTAAAATGAAATTATGATCTTGATTTCTGTGAAGTATATACGCTTCATATATAGTTACCGCCACACGGAATGAAACATCTATATCCGCCACAAAAAATCCTAACTAGGCTACAAGTCTAATCACATTGATTAAGCCATCCTAATATCCTATCAATTATTTCCATCTTTATCCTTTGTCAAGCCATGATTTTGTGCACAAGTCTCTTTCGCTGTTGGTTTAAACAATTCATGAATAGGGTTTGGGGACACCACAATTTTTAATTAAGGTGTTTTTTGTTATATCTAGTAAATATTTTATGAACAACAAATTTTTTTATGATTTTTGTTGTATTATAGATTGTTGTGTTGTACTTTTTTTTATCTTATTGTTGCTGTTTCAATAAACAATATTTTTATTAATATAATATTTTTGTTTTTTTCTATATATTTGTTTTTTATATAAAAAATCTGACCATAATTTTTAATTAAGGTGCTTTTTGTTATATCTAGTAAATATTTTATGAACAACAAATTTTTTTATGATTTTTGTTGTATTATAGATTGTTGTGTTGTACTTTTTTTTATCTTATTGTTGCTGTTTCAATAAACAATATTTTTATTAATATAATATTTTTGTTTTTTTCTATATATTTGTTTTTTATATAAAAAATCTGACCATAATTTTTAATTAAGGTGCTTTTTGTTATATCTAGTAAATATTTTATGAACAACAAATTTTTTTATGATTTTTGTTGTATAAAGTCACACAGATATTTGGATGGAATTTAAGAGCATATCTATTTTAAGTTTTTTGGGACCCGGCAATAATAATGTTCATGCAAGGGATTTTTAGTAACGATTTAAAATGAAAAATGAAAAATTATAAATATAAATTAGTTTTTGAATAAAAAATTAGTTGATACAAGGATAAATATAAATTCTACTTCAAAAAAAAAAATTGATGAATAGGAATTAGTTTTTATCTTACCTATAATTTTAATATTAATTTGAACCGTCAACACAATTTGACTAAAAAAATTATATCTAAATGATTTATATATTGAGTCTAATTTTAATATTGACAGACCATAGTAGTATCAAATCTTGAAGCAATCTATTAATAAAGTAAAGTTTTGTAAAATTTTATATATGGTATTATTCATTTATTCATTGATTCATTCAAATTTCAGAATTTCCTAGGTAAAATATAGTTATCTTTTCATGTACCAAGTAATGGAAACTTGTATGATGGTAAGCATATTTCATGCTTGTAATGAAAATAACTTTTGACATAAAATAAAACTTTTGGTTCCTAAGCAAGCAAACTTTCATATTCGACCAACATAAATTGGATTGTTGATGTGTTAGTCCCAACTTTGCACCCAATAAAATCTAAGCCACCGACAATTTAAAAAAAAAAAATCTAGGCTAATTCCAATTTTATTGACAAAATTGACACATACAATGATTAAAAATAAATACAAACAAAACACAAGTGTTGATTCAAGTCTATTATTGTCACCACATTTTCGGAAAATGACTTCTTATAAAACACCATGCAACTTTCTCAAAAAAATGTAAAACACCAAGCAATTTTTCTCAAAAAAATATAAAACACCATGCAATTAGCCTTAATTTTGATAGATTAATTTAATATATTTTTCTCCCATTTTGATGTTTAAGCTAGTCTTATTATCAGAGATGGAGCTTAGTATAAATCGGTAGGGGCTGCAACTCCCTCCCAAAAAATAAATTTGAAAACTAATTATATGTATTAAAAATTTAAAATATTTTACTATAATCATACTACAGTCAATCCCTCCTCCCTCCTTCCAAAAAAAAAATCAAAACATAATTTTAAAATAACTATAAATTTATAACCTCAATAATTTTAATCAAACTCCGCCGCTGCTAGTCACAAAAACATTACCATTTTTTGTAATAAGGCGAGTGGTGTATCACTGTCAACAGTAATTGTGTCACATAAAATCATTGTTATTTCGTTGCCTTGCCTCTGTCAAAGCGTTCCCACTTACCGTTCAAGACTTTTCCAAAGCTCAGATGTGCGCATCGTTTCTATTTTTTCTTTCTTTCTTTCTTTCAGCATTTTAACCTCACATGATGACAAATTTGAAGTATGGTCTCCATTGCTACCAACCGGAGGCGTCCATTCGTACAGTTCCCTATTGGGACTATTATATAATACAGTTAGGAATCTTATTCTGTAACGGAGATAAGTGAATGGTGATTACTCCTCGCTGGAGCATCTTTAACGAGAGAGGATTAAATTCATCTTCTGAACTTGGTCTGTTATTAATTGATTAAACCAGAGAGTTGTTAGTTTATTATCACCTCGTTTGGAGTTCCGGTAGGAGTACGGTCCACGGTTTAATAATAAGACCAAGTCTATACCTTTCTGTAATCTGTCTGGTCGCTATGCTGCAGTGGTGAACCATGTGCATGTACTTTCTTGGATTAAATAAATCCATGGTCTAATCTAGTTTATTTTTTTTTTACTTATTTTTTATTCAAACTAATCATAGGTAAGTTTGGTTTTATTAATTAATCCTGGACCAGATCGCACTTATGTAGACTTTCGTCGAATGATTAGTAAACTAACTGCACATGTGATCCTAAAAATTATGTATTCCCAATTTTGTGTCTTTTCAAAAGTTTTAAATGTGTCCCTCAAAAACTCAACCCGTATCACTTTCGTCCCAGAATTATTTCAAGGCCCCTTTGATTTTTTAAAAGGTGGGGGACTCATTGACAATTTTGATAATGGGTTTTTAATTAAATTAAAAAAATTTGAAAACAGAAAAATTATAGATTAATTGTGTTTTTTGATTTCATGCAATTTAAATGTAATTTAATATTTCATTAAAGGTCAATAAATTTAGACTGTTGTAAAATTTCATGCAATTTTGATAGAATATCAAATAATACTCAAAATTATGAAATTTAAAATAAAATCAATTTATAAATTTAAGAATATGTCTATAAATTTGTTTTAATTTTTGAATTTAGTTGAAAATTTATTGTCAAAATTATCAAGTTTATAATTGTCAATAGATTCCACCCTTTTCTAAAAATGTCAAAATAATTAAAAAAAATAAAAGACATTCTCAAATAATTAAAAATTAAAACAGTCTTTTTGGTGTTGTTTGATTGTTATTTTTTTTTTCTCGAAAGAGAACTCTTTTTTTTTTTAAAAAAAAAAATAAGATAGACATCAAGCCCCTACTTTTATATTTTATTAATAAGTAAGAAATGTGATAAACATTTCTTAAATGAGAAATCTCGTCTCTATCTTGTTCTTTTATTTTTGTGCACTATATTTTCTCGATTTTTTAGAACATAAAAATATCAGATGTCAATAAATGATGATTATAGTTAGGTTTGTTAAAAATAATTAAATAAAACCTCAACCCACTCAACTTATCCGACTTGACTCAAATCAATATTTTTTTGTCAGATTGTGAAGAGGTTGGTTGGATATGGATTTTTAATTTTCACTAACTTGTTCACTCAAATTAAATTGTGAATTTGTTTTTAATTATCAGTCTAAGCTCAACCAATTCGTATTTTTAATATTAAACCGTTAGATTTATTAAAATATTATATTTCTAATTAGTCCATAGAACATAAGGAATTACTCATATAGTGTGATCAATGAATGATAAATCTTGTGTTCATTGCTTCCTACGTTTTAAAACATTTTTTTTTCTGTTTCAATCAAGTGGAAATTACATGATTCATTTTTGAAATAGATTTTTTTTAATGAATTACATGATTTATTGTTCCTAGTAAATATTTATTGATAAGGTAATTTTTCTATTTATGACAAATATCCAAAACAATGTTAGAAGTCAATCGAGTAAATGACTCATTTTTTTTAAAGAGGGGGATTTTTGACAACTATTATGTTGACGATTTTGATAATTAATTTTTAAATAATTTTGAAAAAACTTTTAGAAAATTTCAAAATAGAAAAAAAATGACAAACATTTTTTTTAACTTATAGATTAGTTATGTTTCAAATTTCATATAATTTTAGGATCATTTGATATTCCATCAAAAACCGTTAAATATGGAATGTTGTAAATGTCATGTAATTTTGAGGGTCTTTGATGGGTATCAAATAATACTAAAATTGTATGAAATTTGAAATACAATCAATTTATAAGTTCAAAAATATGTTTATAAATATTTTTTCTATGTTTTCTAAAAATTATTTAAAAATCTGTAATTAAAGTTATCAAAATAATAGTTGTTAAGGAATCTCATCCTTTTGTTAATTGGTAAACGTACTATTGATTATTGAGCAGATAAGAATTTTTTTTTTTTTTTTGGGGGGGGGGTGGTTGGTTATTTAAAAAAACCCCTCTATATATATATTAAAACTTCGGATGACCCGGATCTGAAATAAGCGATATTTGAGGGGTGAATTTGCAATTTATTTACTTGGAAGTGGGAACAAAAACATTTATACTTTCCACGTTTGCTTACTTCGCACTTCCTTCTCGTTTTTCTTAACCTTTTACTCTGTCTGTGGACCAAGAACGAACCCACTGCCAAAATAATCCCAATCATCCGCTACAGATTCCTTGCCACGTTCCTGTTACAAATCACTGGCGGGTAGGCCCCACACTACACATATCAATTTCAATTTCATTAGGCTCTACTGCCAGTGACTCGCAACACAGATGTAATACAGATTCGGAAACAGGGAATCCGGACTCAATACCACCCCGCTCTAACAACAAACTGACAAAGACATCTCTGTATGCATGCAGATTTAAACTATTTAAAACTATTTTAATTAATTAGATACCTCCAGTCACCCACCCACTCATCCACCCAACTACAGAGGAAGACAGAAGGAAAGAGATAAATTGGAGAGAGAAACTGCCAATTTCTCAGAAAGGAAGAGAAGCAAAGAGGAAGGGAAAGGAAGGGAGAAGAAGGAGAGGAGGGATGAGGAAGATCCAGTTCCAGCCATCGTGGGTGACTCTGATCCTGGTGCTTCAATCTCTCGCGGTGCTCTTCATATTCCAAAACATGGTGTCTTTTAGATTCGTGCGAGAGGCCAGAGCCGTTTGTAGCGGAGGATCTCCGATCATCTTCAATTTCGGAGATTCCAATTCCGATACCGGCGGCATTATGGCCGGCATGGGATATCCTATCCCTCTCCCCGAAGGCCGCCTCCATTTCCACCGCTCCACCGGCCGACTCTGCGACGGCCGCCTCGTCATCGACTTCCTCTGTGAGTTCTGATTCACAATCTCATGAAAAAGATCATTTTGTTTCTCAATTGAATGTTTGAATGAAACTAAATTGGATGTTTGTTGTATGCAATAATTGGTTTTTAATAATTCTATATATGTGACTGGGTGATAGCTACTAATTGGGACCGCTTGGCTGGGGACAGGTAGAAAGGCCTATTCAGGTTCAGGTCCAGTGGCAACTTGGATTGAAATTATTATAATTTGTAATGTGGAACAAGTACAGAATATTTTGATAATTGGTAGCTGCTATTTCAAGTTAAAGAGAAAGCTACCAAATCTCACATGTTTGGTATGTTGAAACAAAGTTTTCAATCTTGATTCTGCCTTTTTGGATGGCTTCAAAAAATAATGTAAATAAATTGACTGCTTGTTCAACAACTTTTGTTTTGCTACCTTGGTTTGGTTGTTTGGACTTCCAAGGAAAAAATAGCCTCTTAAGATTTCCTATGCAAGTACTTCTTGTCTTTTTCTTGTGGCAATGGTTGACATTTCAAGTACAAATATGCTAACTCATGTTACTACTACCTTATTAGTCCTGTAGCATCATTAGTTTTCTTTTTGCATGAAATAGCATCATTTGTTTTGTTAAAATAATGGAGGAAAAGTCATGGTTTGCCATGTGTGGTGGGTCAGATTTACTGGGTACTCTTTTTTTTAGTAAAAGTAGTTGATGACATCACATTGACACAGCTAGGATCCTATCCAATTTTTCACTAAAAAGGCAACTCCAATGATTAAAAATATAACTAACAGAAATGTCTGGTCGAAAGTAGAATATTGAAATTTTAGGGACTAAAACAGAAAATAAATGCAGTTGGGAGGTACCATTTGTTTAATTCACTCCTCATTTTTTTTTCTATCTTTAATTTTGTTTCTGTTAAGGACATCCTGAGCATGGGTTCAAAATCAACAAGTTTTAGTCTTAGTAAACATAAATAGTTAATTTTTATGAATATTCACCTAATCATTTTTTCTTAATCTGTTAACTGAGAACTCTATCATGGTAAAATAAAATTTACAAAATGGAAATAAATTAAAAAAAATAATGTTGACTGCTATAGGGAAATTACTAACCTGCTTACTCTATTTTTTTTTTGCTATTTATTTACATTCCACTAGGTGAGAGTTTGAACACGCACTATTTAAGCCCCTATTTGGAGGCACTGGGGTCAAATTTTAGCAATGGAGCCAATTTTGCGATATGTGGCTCGAGAACTTTGCCAAAAATGCAAGCATTTGCGTTGTACATACAAACACTACAGTTTCTCCACTTTCGGTCCCGCTCTTTGTATCTCGCAAGTCAAGGTATGTAATACTCATACCATTCAATTCTGTTTTGTATACTGAACATGAAAATTACAACACCACAATATTCTGCTGTCCATAGAGAGCCATTCTACTATTTAGGTAGGCTTGTAGTCTGGTTCTATTGTTATAGTGTCATAAGTGCAACTGCTGTACCAGCACAGCTTATTGGTACATCCAGGAGGAGCTGCTTGTGGATAAGGAGGATTTGGTGTTTGTCTGATGTAAAATTTTGTTCTGATTAGGATCCTAATGGCTTAGAGACCATAAGAAAAATCTTTCCTCCTGCTAATTTAGGTGTGCTGACCCAGATATCCTGTTTTGAACGGTTGCTTGCGTTAACTCTATTTTTGAAATTGCATCTTTAGATATTTTCATGAAATGAGGTTTAAAATTTTTCCGACATATGTAGTTGGTTTATGCAAAGTTTTCTGAAAAACTAGCATCCTCATGAACATTATATTACATAACAGTGACCATTTAGTTTAGTCTTTAATGCTATAGACCCAATTCGATTGTATTAATTATCAGAACATTGCTGACAGATTTTTAGTTCAATGTGAAATTTGAACCTTAAGAATAAACTGGAGTTTCTACATTCTAGATTGAAGTTCCTCTTCCTTTTATTTATTTATTTTTCTTGAAAATTTTGCAAAATAATGTAGTAAATGGCTATGGCAAAAGTGAATTTCTATTCACGTAGGACATTTTTTTAGACCTTGCTAAAAGTATTTCATTGAATTTTGTGGACATTTTTTTAGACCTTGCTCACTTGTCAAGCAAATGCATGGAATTGCATTGTTTGTTATTTTAACTTAGGGTCGTCTGATGTGCATTGAAATAATAGGTCATACTGGATTGCTGAAAGAGGAAGATTTCAGGAGTGCGCTATACATGATCGATATAGGGCAGAATGATTTGGATGCTGCATTGACAGAGGCATATGGCAATTTTGACCATGTTCTGGCAAGAATTCCCCCGATAATCGAAGAGATAAGAACCGCTATCAAGGCAAGAACTAGTTTTTTTTATAAAAGTGATAACATAGAGACATAAGGAATAAAAATAGATTGCAAAAGCAGCACCAAAACCTGTTTCTTGTGTCCACAAATTAATGCATATGGATATGGTACCAGAAAAGCATATTATCGGGTTAAATATTGTACATTTAGTAAAAAGACAGTATGCATAATTTGGCCGTGTTTGGGAGGGTTACTTCTTTTAGGTTGTTTCGGAAGCATGTATAGATTTTATATTTTCTTCAAGTTCCTGATTAATGGGGTAACAGTATAACTAAGGGCACAATTCAAAATTTTTGCTTGTACTGGCATATTGGTTCTGGTCTCTGGACATGGATGGTTTTGATGCTAGTGTCAAACTCAATACAATACATTGTTAGATAGGTCCCACAAAAAAATAATTCAGCCACAGCACCTTAAAATTTGAATAAAATGAATACATATTTCATGTCAGTAGTAGGCTCATTGAGAATGCAATATCATCCGGGATTATAATAGTCTGATCACAGTAAGTCCGGTGCGGCAGTGACATTTACTGAATTACATTTACATTTCCACAAAAAAAAAGACAGTGACATTTCTAGTCTTTTTTGTTGCACTAATAACAGACTGGCATGGTAATGTACAATAAAATCAATACAGTACCAGTTACTGGGATTGTGCTTGTACTGTACCAGCTTGCAAATTTGATCTTTGTTTGCCTTTTCAATTAACTAAACTTGATTGTTTTTTTCTAAGCAGACGCTGTATGAAAGTGGTGCGAGAAAATTCTGGGTGCACAACACAAGCCCGATGGGTTGCTTTCCCCAAAAGCTTGCTATACCGAGAAATGATGACAGCGACCTCGATGAGCACGGTTGCCTGAAGTTCTATAACAAAGGGGCAAAAGCATTCAATTCTCAGCTGAGCAAGGTTATTGATGCACTGAGTTTGGAGATGAAGGATGCCACAATTGTTTATGTTGATATCTTTTCAATAAAGTATGAGTTGGTTGCTAATCACACCAAATATGGTAAGCTGAATTTTCTTTTCTCAATCTTGTATATGCTTTTTAAAAAAACTTTTATTTATTCTCTTTATGAAAATTTATCTTTCTACACTTAAATTTCTAGGGTTTGACAATCGATATATGGCATGTTGTGGGCATGGCGGACCCCCATACAATTATAATCATAGCATAACCTGTATGGGTGTTGGATTTGAAGTATGTGAAGACGGTTCAAAGCACATTAGTTGGGACGGGGTACACTATTCCGAGGCCGCTAACTCTGTCGTGGCATCAAAAATTCTAACTACTGAATATTCGAGACCGAGGATTAATTTTGAATTTTTCTGCAAAGGTTGATCCTCACTTGTTTTTACATAATACTCTTTTCTTCTATGCCTCCATAGAGTATCAATGTAAGATATGATGCCTTTTAGATACATTAAGAAAAAAATAACATAATGAGATTAATTCAAGTTCTTTTGTTTTTTCATATTTTTTTTATGCTTGCTTGCAGAAATAAGTGAATTTTAGCAGCCATTTTAAGTTGTAGTGGGTTTTATTATCCCTAATGAGAAGTTAATATTTTTATTTTTGATTATTGAATAAAGAAATACTTAGATGATTAATTTCTTTTTTTTTAAATGGACAAATGCTTTTTGTTCAAACACTATTTTGTTGGTATAATGAACAACTTGCTCTGAGATATAATTTTTTTTATATAAAAATGAGATCCAAATCATCAAATTCAAATTTAAATATTTATAAAAAATCTTCGAATTTTGAATATGCGACTTTTCACACGGAGAGACTAAACGAAAAGTTGGTTCTTTTGTTCTAGGGTTTAATTATATCAGAATTAACACACCAAGGGTATGACCATAATTTATTACTACGTGCAAAATCTTGAACAAATTAATCGAAATACTTAACACCACCATAACGTTTAAGAAGCGGAGGCGCTCAGTGATTGTGATTCTTGTAATTTTTCTATTCTTGGTAACTGTTGTTCGGACAATTTTATCTCCAACTTTTTGCATATTTAGCACGCTACCTCGTGTGCAGATTAGTACAAGCCAAATCTAAAAAAAAACTCTCCTTACAAATCTATCAGTCTATACACGGAGCAACAAATGATCAGCACTTGGAAGTACAACTAATGAAACCAAATTGCTAGATGCCAACGAGACAAAAGGTGCTCTAAAGGACGAACGATCCGATCAATGCAATCATAGTGCAAATTGTACACAATAATGTCGCGTTGGCCCCTCTGAATGTCATCACTCATCACATCCCACCAATCATCAGTAAAACATAGAAGTGTAAGAATGTGAAACCTCTATATAAGTTCGTTCTGATGCCTTCGTATAGAGCATGTTTACTAGTTACTAGTTAGGAGGCTGTTACACCACACTAAATACATACAATGTAAGACCGAAGAAAGGAAGAGCCGACTCGGCGACTCTCCGTGAGGCGGCTCAAAGGCATTCCGAACTTGATTATTTAGCAAACCATCCCTGGGGTGTAACTGTAAGGCTAATCCGTTTAAGCATATTAATCCGACCGATCCCACTTGATAAATTACGGATTTTGAAATTAATTGGTTGAATTTTGAATAGTCTGATGACTAAATACATACAATGTAATATGTAAGACTGAAGAAATGAAGAACCGACTCGGCGACTCTCTGTGAGGCGGCTCGAAGGCATTCCGAACTTGATCATTTAGCAAACCATCCCTGGGGTGTAACTGTAAGGCTAATCCGTTTAATCATATTAACCCGACCGATCCAACTTGATAAGTTATGGATTTTGAAATTAATTGGTTGTATTTTTTTTTAAAAGTATATTTTTAATGTAACTATAATTATAATATCTTTATAAAGATAATACAGTATCATCCTAATATTTAATTCTTTCAATTGTAATTTTTTCTATATAATTGTTAGTTAGAGTATATTACTTTTTATTTATATTTTTTCGATTAAAAACTTATCTTTACATACATTTTTTTATAATATATTTGTTGAACAAAATCCGTCAAATCGTAAAATTTGATCGTCTAATATGAAATTCAAATTAAATGATTTTTATTATTAATTAGTTAATTATAAATTAAAAATATCATAACTTAACTATAATAAATCTAAAAATGTACACAAAATCCGACCAACCCGACCTATTTACGTCCTATCCCTAAGAGCCTGTTCGGATGTTTCTCTACTCCTGAGAAATCATGGGATTTTGAGTTTAGTGGGAAAAAAATTTCCTTGACCTGTTCGGTGGTCTGTTTGTGAGATGGTGGATTTGGGTTTTATATCCATTCTACTTCCCAACTATATTAATTTAATATGTGTGGAAAAAATAATTCAATCAGACTTGATTTTCTTTTTTCCCACCAACTAATGTTATCTGCTCTCACTTCTTCACTTGTGACCTCCCTTCTCTATTTTTTTTTACAAAAAATAGATACTGTCAATGGCGAATTTGTTAGAAGATATTGTTGCAACTGATACTTCTTTTTAAACTTGTTTTCTAGAGTATATATTTCATACTTAAATAATATAAATAAATAATATGAATATAATCTTGTGTGACAAGACTCATAAAAAATATATAAGAAATAAAAATAAAAACATAATATTTATACTTAAATTAGTAATTAGTATTTTGCTTTCATAAGTTACGTCATTTATTAAATTTGACAATCTGATTTTTTTTTATTTAATGAATCATTTTTCATGAACTTCCTTTAATTTATTTAATTTTGATTAGAGTAAATTTAATGTCAATTCTAATTTAATTATAGTAGAACTCACAATATTGTTTTAAGTTTTTATGTAATTAAGTAAATAATATTTGTTTAGCATATATTTTGATATAATTGATATACTTTATTGAAAATATAATAAAAAAATCCATAATTATTTTCATAGTGCAACCAAATATCTATATTTAGATATCCCAGCCATTCCAAAAACATAGATTCTCACGAATCAATTTGTGAGAACTCATACTCATATAATTTCATACCGCGCAATTGGAATATAATGGCATAAAGTAACTCAACGGCTCTATAAAAGAGAATCTCGGTTCTTCTATGGCGCTGGTGCGTAAAAATCTGACGACTGATGAGCGCCTCTCCCTTCGTCCAATACTCGGTAGCAAGAGACAGACGGTTAGGATTCGTTTCGAGTTCGTCGGTCCATGGACGTAAAGGCGGAGGCAGAAATTTTAAGTATGGGGTCAGATATGTATAAGATAATAATAATTATGAACAAATAGTAGTTAATTAATAATAATTTATTTTTTTTATAAAATATTTGTATTTGAATCATGATCTTGATAATCCAAAATTTATAAATATCGTAAAAAAAGGAGCCTATTTATACTGCTAAATAACTAAAAAAAATGATCATGTTCAATATATCAAATTTAGAGTTTCACATTCACTCAGTTGTCCAATGACATTTAGATATTTTATATAATTGTTGAATTATTGATATGAAATAAGTATCTCTAACAATCCTAAAAAAATTAGCAAAGTTATCATTTTCAAGATACAATGAGGAGCAATAAACCAAACTATTAAACTATTGCATGAAAACAATGTGAACAATAATTCATCAACGATGGATGGCATTTTTCATTTGAGGATGGGGTCTAACTAGGCGATTTTTTTTTATTTAAGAAACCTATCATTCAAAATTAAATAAATAAAAAATTTATATGAAAAGTTATAAATATAAGAGGAACGGATTTTCGAAATCCATCCTCAAACTATACGGAATATTATTCTAATATTTTTTATATAAAATAATATTTTATTACGGGATGGATTCTAAAAATCCGTTCATTGACTTAAATAAAAAAAAAATCCAAATCAGAGGTTGAATTTTCAAAATTCGTTTCTTAATTTTTTCACGCAAAATTTATTACTTATCAAAAAGAAATTAAATCAAACTTCATTATTTCCATAACTATGTATTACAATTTGACATAACATGTTAATCCGTTACATATTTCACCACAACATTTGCACTTTCCAAAAAACAAATAGAAAGAAGGAAAAAAAGGAACTATTAAAGAAAGAAGGAAAAAATAAGGAACTGTGTTGAGATTCCGAAGGCAACAAATCGAGTCAAACTTGAGATTCACTGGTGAGAAAAAGAGGAAAAAGAAGAGAGAGAATATGAAGGGAAAATGAGGAAAAGAAAGAGAGAGAAAATGGGTCGGAGAATTAAAATTACATCAAAAATACTTAACATGATTTAAGAGTCCGGCCCTTCTTTATAGTCCTCTTATTAGTCAGCTAAAGCTATGGTCGGAGTTTTATTATCCGGCCGAAAGTCAAGGTAATATATTCAAATCCGGATCCTATTACATTTTTTGTTTGTTATCTTAAAAAGATAGGTTATGGGACGGATTTTAATTTTCTTACCCTTTTATATCTCGAAATTTTCATATAATTTTCCTACTTATTTAATTTTTATTATTGTATTTCTTAAATAAAAAAAAATCGGACTAATTAGGCCTTTTGATAAACCAAATTATCCATATAAAGCAGGAAATAACAAGCAAAAACTGATTACTTAAATTGGCACCTAGAAAACAAACTTGGAACTTGAAAGATCAAATCTAAAAAATGAACGATGCAACTAGGCAATCTCAAAAATCATTTAACGATCTGCAAATAATATGTCGCTAGCTAAGAAGTGAAAAATAAAAAGATTAGCAGGAGCAACTGTAATAGGTGTTAGATACTTTTATCAGGAGCAGATAGAGATCTAAATAGATACTGGTAATCAGTATGTTTTGTATGATTTTTGGTGGTACATGTTGTTTGATATCCTATAAAATCTTTAAACTCTGTACTTTTTCTCAGTTTCAATAAAATTAATGGAGTAATCCATTTTCATTATAATAATAATAATAATATTAATATATTAGCAGAAAACATGATAAATGATGAATTGATTACTCCTTATTTCTACACGTACTTTCACAGTTCTTTTTACATTTTCAATTATATTTCTAGCTGGAATTGTGAGACGTATTAGAAAGGTGGTACTTGGAATATTTTCTTGATGGAAGTAAAGGTGCAAGAGGAGCAACTAGGAGCAGGTTTAATGTGATGTCAAACTCATATGAAAGGAAAATAAAAAGGTTGGTTATAGATCCTCAATGTTGTAAACAAAAAACAATAGTAAGCTTTTTTCTTCAAAAAAGTATGGGGTCATCACAGTAAAATTTTCCAAAAAGTTTGGGGGTTAATATAAGGTAGCAGTAGCATTATTTACTTAAAAAAAATATTATGAAGATATCATTATTGATATCGTCGTCATCTATATGAACTTATTTATATACGTTAAATGAATTATTATTGTATGTTAATGATTTTATTATGTATCAGCTTCCTTACTTAAATTACACGGTTAAATAACATCTATCAAAGGAAATTTCAGAAAGAATTGACCCCCAATTCATGTGAATTCATATTATCTTAAACGAATAACTACTTAAAAAAATATAATAAATAAAAATTACATATAATTATTATAATAATTATTATAACGGACAACAAATTGGTACGAAATATTTTATAAAAGAGGTATATGTATACGGATTGTATATGCAATTTTTTTTATATTTAGAAAACTAATAAATATTTTTTAAATAAATAGAAAAATGTAAAACTTTTTTCTATGCACTAGAAAGAACCGTACAACCATTACGGTTCCTTTCGCTTTTTTTTTTAAAAAAACGTATAACTTCAAAGAACCGTATTTTTTGTACGGTTCCTTTCGCTTAGATGTGAAGCGAAAGGAACCGTATAAAAAATACGGTTCTTTGAAGTTATACGTTTTTTTTTTCAAAAAACAAAACAAAAGGAACCGTAAATGTTGTATAGAATTTTACGGTTCTATCTAGTGCATAGAATTTTTTTTTTATATTCTTCTATTTATTTAAAAAGTATTTATTAAGTTTCTAAATATAAAAAAAATTGTTGTATATGTATATCCGCCACTGTGGACACGTGTTGGCTCATGAAAGGCAGTAGCGGGCCCCACCGTTTTCTTTCGGATCTTGGATCCATCCCAATTCCAAGTCCATATCCATACAATGCGTTTCTTGCCGATTTCTCAACTTGCATGATCCTTTCGTAGTTTTTTTTACAAAAATCAGGATCTAATTTTCATATTTTTTTAGATAAAAATAAAATTTAAAATTATTTAAATTTAAATATTTATAAAAAAAATTATTTGAATTTCGAACATGTAAATTCTCATATAAAAAATATATTATTTTTGTCACTAGATCAAAAATTAATTCTCTGATTTTTCATATTTCATTTGTGCAATTCAAATTTTGATCTTTATTGTTTGATTTATAATTGAATGGACCGGATATTATGAAATCAAGATGTGAAAAATACTAAATAGGGATCCTGCCGAACTAACAATACATCTATTTTTGTATTTTTCATAACCTAAAAGACTTGGAGAATTTAACATTAAAGAGTAAAGAATTCAATGGTCAGATGTAAATTAACAAAACTAGATAAAAGTAATAGAACTAGATACGACGTATGGTGCCTTAAAATATATTTAGTATCTGTATCTAATAAAATTTATAACACGGGAAGTGAAATCTTAGCATGCAATTATATATAAATGCTAAATTAATTGAGAAGGGATCCACTTAATTATAACATTTTTGTGACGTATCATGACAACACTTTTTATTATATCAGGAATTAAGTTTTATGATTCTAAATCACCAAAACTGAATCATTAATCTTTTTTAATGTTATAGACAAAACATAGGTACCAAAAAAATATTACATTTAGATTTTATTATTTAGTAAAAGAACAAGCAGTAAAAAAATATTCATAAATGGTTTTTATTCATTGATCTTCTTATCTAATATCAAATGATCTCAAAATGTTGTAATTTTTGTAAGCAAATATTCCATTTGATATTAAACAAGATCAATGATATAAATTTTTTTATTTTAAAATTTGAATTTAAATTATTAATATAGTATAAAGTAGTGTTGTGTTGTGTCAATAAAATAATATAGATGTTATGCTACTTTGTGAAGGAAAATATTTGGGAGATACCATCATTGATATCATAATCGATACCGACTTTATTATTCATATAAAATGAGTTATTATTTATATTAACAATTTTATTATGTAATTTATTTTTGACAGTATTTTTATTATTAAACTCAAATACTACTAATATGAATAATAACTCACTTAAATTGAATAACAAAATATTATACAAATAAGTTGCATAATAAAATTATTAATATGAATAATAAATTCGATATCGATTATGATTTGAATGACGTATATATATATCAACTCTCATTCCGAATTAATTACTATTTTCTTTCTCTTTGTTTTTGAAACTTCAATTACTAGTTCCTTCTCAGTTCTGAGGATCAGAGCACCAGACTCCAGTTGTAACACACTATTTCTCTCTCATATTAAATTCCATTCCATGTCCTGAGCCTATAAAAGCTATCTCTCTGTCCCTTTCTAGCTCTATATAAGTCAAATCAGAACACAACAGAACATGTCAGTTTCCACCCCCCCCCCCCCCCCCGAATGTAGCTAGCAAACAAAGGATATATCATATCACCACCAAAAATAAGGATGAATCATATGATTCATATCCAAATCTGGCTTTTTTATTTGGTTTTTTTATATCTGGCTTGTTACATAGAACTGAGAGACACAGATAAATTATCATAGATAGATAGAGATTTTTATTCTGAGAGAGAAAGAGATGAGAAGTGTTCACATAGAACAATCAAACATGGCACAAACAATGCTTGCTTTAGCAACCATGCTGCTGCTGCTTCTGAGTTTTCTGCACCAAGCAACGGCAGCATGCACCGGTCGAGCTCCCATCATGTTCAATTTCGGGGACTCCAATTCGGACACCGGCGGCATTGTGGCTGGTTTGGGGTACCGATTCCCCCTCCCTGAAGGCCGTGTGTTCTTTCACCGCGGCACCGGCCGTCTTTGCGATGGTCGACTCATTATCGACTTTCTTTGTGAGTTCTGATTTTCAAATTTTCAATTTAATTGTCAAACAAACAAACATGATGAATTGTTCTAGCATTTTCAACATTCTTCTCTCTGAGTTATTGTTTACAACTTTTGTTTCTGAAAAACAAAAGGTGAGAGTTTGAACACAACATATCTGAGTCCATATTTGGAGGCATTGGCTACTAATTTTTCAAATGGAGCCAATTTTGCGATATCGGGCTCAAGCACGCTACCGAGAAATGTACCATTTGCATTGTACATTCAAATTGAGCAGTTTCTTCACTTCAGGTCCCGTTCGTTGGATCTCATTGATCAAGGTAAAATACAGAGCTTCTTTCCTTTTTTCCTATTGTGAAATTCTCAGCATATATATGTTAATCTTGCCAGAATATAATTACGCTTGTCAATACTTGGATGAGTTTATCATTCTTTCTGATATACTGTGAATAATTTTCTCTTTTATTTTTTTGTTTTTTATGAGTGAAAACCCACGGATCCATATGATGCCAAATTAAACCACCAGTATATATAGTACTGTTTTCTCAAATTAGGTCTAGTTTGTTACAATCAAGCTCCATTTTGTATTCCAATTTGGCTTGAATTAACCTGACTCAAATTTAGTCTCTATCGCAGCAATGTTTGAAATCCCCAAGTACCAGTATTAAAGGAACTCATGCAACTGAGTGATATAATTTTATCCTTAGCCCCACCCTTGTCATGAATTATTGATCACAAAAATTTAATTTGGTTGTTCACAAATAGGTGCAACTGGCTTCCTTTGTGAAGAGGCTTTTAAAAATGCACTATATACCATAGACATTGGACAAAATGATTTATCAGCTGCTTTTTCTGGTACAAATGGGAGCTACCAGCAAGCCCTTGCAAGAATACCTCTGGTAATTGCTGAGATAAAATCTGCCATCCAAGTAAGTTTTTCAGTAATTTCATGAGTTCTGACATGTCAGCATCAGAATGCATTAAAAATAATTTATCTTTTTGGGAGGTATCTTAACTGTATAATTAGGAAATTTCTTTACCTCCTAAATTTATACAGACATTGTATGACAACGGAGCGAGAAAGTTTTGGGTACACAACACGGGTCCTTTGGGATGTTTGCCCCAAAAACTTGCATTGCCAAGAAAAGATAACACAGATCTCGATGAATATGGTTGTCTCTCGACCTATAATAATGGAGCCGGAGAATTCAATCGTCAGCTTGGTACACTTGTTGATGATCTGAGTTCTAAGTTGAATGATGCGACTATTGTTTATACTGACATTTTCTCAATCAAGTATGACATAGTAGCCAACTATACTCAATATGGTAAGTTTCTCATCATGTTGCTATACAAATTAGTTTAATCATATCGACGGGGGTCTTGTTTTATACACACCGGTCAGCACATAATACTGCTATATGTTAACAAATCTAGTGCATGTGCTGGTTGGTTCACTGGTTTGTATCTTAACAATCGCCGGATTCAGTGATATAAAATGTGAAGTCTTTGCAAGACATGATATTTCTTCAGCTATCTTTTATAATTTTTATATCTTTCTCATATTTTGCAGGATTTGAGTATCCTCTAATGGCATGTTGTGGTTATGGCGGGCCTCCGTACAACTACAATCAAAGCATACTATGTCTTGGTACGGGATACAGTGTATGTACTGATGGTTCAAAGTATGTTAGTTGGGACGGGGTACACTACACTGAGGCTGCTAATAATATCGTTGCGTCAAAAATCCTGACTGCTGATTATTCAAAGCCAAGAGTAAATTTTGATTTCTTTTGCCAAGGTTAATGTCTTTTGATAATTTACTGACAAAATAAAGGATGCTAAGGTCAATTGAGTTAAATTCTTGTTTTCTTTTTCGATAAAGAGTTAAAATCTCGTGAAATATGCAACAGAAAAATGAGTTTGATAAAAAATCCATCTTAGAATATGTTGAGATTCATCAATCTTATCATTTTGATGCCATTGCGGCCTTCTTTCTTGCGAACAAAGCTCATCCCCCCTTCTGAAAGTAGTGCTGAGATAACTTCTAGCATCCCATCCTACCTGCCACTGTGTACTGCATGATAAAAAAATGAAGATCAAACAAGGATAAGATAAATTGTAAGATTATTATAAAAGCAGATTTGGTAATAAATTGCTCCAAAAAAGCATCATTCTTGAACAATACCAATGTCGAATTTGTTGTGAGACCCAAGTTCACAGCGATCGGAATCTTTGTTTCGAGGTATTCAGCATATGTATACGGCTCAGGCACTTCTGGTCCCTCCTGGTAACAAGTTACTGTCAGTCATTGAAGATTGCTCCAAACAAAGATATATGAAACTAGAAAAAAAAATTTAAATTGCTGCGGACACATATTTTATAGATCGGACATAGAATGTCTAAATTTTCTAAGGCTTCGCCGCTCCCATCCTATATATATATACACAAGATGAAATTGTTTATATACTAATATTCAAATTAGTTTATTAGTACATTCTAGTGTGTTTATGCTACTATTTAAATATGTTTATATTAACATTCAAATATATTATATATGAGATAAAAATATTTATACTAATATTCAAATATATTAATATATTAGGTATATACATCAGATCACAGTGCTAAGAATCATAACAGATTATTACGGACTGTAACAGACTACAAGTTGTGTCACATATCATACCATATTGCTATGACCTATAACATTCATCATTAACGATATATAGGGTCAATGATGATAACAATAATCTCTCTAAAAATAAAGCATATTACTTTCTTTTATCAATTTTATTTGTTTTGTGACTATGTTTCCTTATAAAAATAAAAAAAATCATATAAAATCTAAATAAAAATAAAATAACAAACATACTATGTATTATGAAATTTAATTGACTGACTATTTGTTTTAAATAGTCAATAACTTTTTGTAAATTTAAAATTCATAAAACATCAATATTTTAAAATTATACTATAGGCAAATAGGGATAATTTGGTTATTTTATATTTAAAATTGAGAATTAGTCAACAATTCAAGTGTCTGAGAATCATTGTCGCTGATTGCTTAATTTAGAAGAATAATTATTGAAATTAAAAACTTAAAGGCCAACTTATAACGGACTAAAACTTTCCAAAAAGTACCAAAAATGTTTTTCGTCTATTTCTTTCTTTAAGTAAATATCTATTTCTTTCTTGACTCGGAGTCTAATTAAAAAAAAAAAAGAGTAAGTCTCACCGAAGCAAGCCCTTACTCTGAGAAGTCTGTAGTCAATAGCGATCCTGAAGCTGGAGGAACATGCTTTGCGACCTGCCATCCTTTCTTAACTCCAACCTACTCCCCCCTCAGAGCCTCCCGCTGTACCTTCTAGACCCCTCCAGTAAACTGCTTCCAGAATCCTATCCTATCAACCACAATCCCGGATACCGTTCTTGCTTCGACTAATAACCCTAAGAATAGATATTGGAAAGCGAACTCTCTAGAATTGAGTGCTTTTTAAAGAAAAAGGGTACTAAGTGGGATTAGTGTAGTACGGCTGCAGGCTTTTCGACACCTTGTCCCAGGCTACTGGGCCAGGCCTTCGCGAACTTGATTCTTATCTCAGCAGGCCGGACTACTTCTTTCAAACCTACACTCCTCTTAAAGAAGGAAGGTTTAGGAAATCAGATGAAACAATAAATAAATACTCCCTGATGAGACGCTCAGACGGCGCTAGCCTTCCTTTCCGGAGCTCCGGAAAAGTGTTCGAAACATCCACTGCACGATCCTTTTGAGCTGTAGTTCCGGGATTGGATTTACAAGGGGGGCGGGAATTCTTTGTTAGCTTTAGACTAGCAATCCGGTTCAAAGCCAGATTGGCCCACTTATTAGAATATAAAGAAGAGGAAGACAAACTAGCCAAGAGACAGAAAAAGGTAGAGACCAACCACCGAAACAAGGGACTAAGGGCTAGGGGGATACGTACGATAGGCTAGGTAGGATCCGTACTGGACGGACCAGGATTCCATTCCGTACTCTTTTCTTTCATCGTCTGCTCTGTCTGCCTCGTATTCGATTGCCTCTCTCTCTTTGTAAATTCCAACACTTGGAATTTTTGTATGCAGGGAATGGTGATAGACAAGCAAGACCAGTACCAGCAGAAAGACCGTCCTCCAGTGCTAAGAAGGTATAGTAACTTGGTGCTAAAGATGGATGATTCATGTCAGGTCCGTCAACGGTTTATGCCCTTTTGTACCCATCACACCTTTAGAGCATTTTCAAATTCATCATCATCTCATGTTGATCTAATTATTATAAAAAAAGCAAGCAAACGCAAAGATGTTTCATCTAAACACCTTAGTGCTGCAGTCAAGTGGCAAAGCACAAAAAGAATGCCAAAGCCAGTTAACCAGTGGCGCAAGCAAAAGGCTTGCTTTCCCATTGGCAATGGATATTCTTACATATGGGAGTTACTTTGTAACGATTTGAAGATAACCAGCAAGGGCAGTTCAGGTTTTCTGGGAGTAGATGAAAGGAGTTACAAAGTAAGGCTTAAATGAAGCATCTTGAAACCGGTGCAAAGCTCAATCATAAGCGAGCTCGCCTTCTCTGCTCTTTGAGAAGTCCTAGTAGAGAAAAGCATATTATATGCAAGGAAAACAAAAACAACAGTGAAATAGTAAGGAAGGAGTTTCAATGGTGTAGCCAATAATGAATATGCGATGCTACTTTATTTTGACTGGCTCCAGTTCTCTTTAGAAGCCTAAAAAAGATGCGAAGAGCCTGCTCTCACCAGCCTGTGCCAGGAGTAGAGTTTCTTAGGTACCATTTTGGTCACCTTAGTAGGTGTAAGCCGTGTCTTCCTTGGTCTAGGACTAATGAGCTTCCTTTCTGACTCGAAAGAAATTGACGTATAAAATCTAGTTTGTTGTGGTTGGAAAATAAAATAAGGTATTTCATCCTCTGGCTATATACTTGATAATTGACCTCTTTCTTAGGGAAGTAATGAAGATGGCATCGAATAAGCTCTTTGATCTTGATGCTAGCGTGCAAGTGAAGAAGAATGCTTGAGATTTAAAGTAAGGGCATTCTCTCCATTATTGAGCTAGGCTAGATAGGAAAAACCTCAGTTTAGATTTACATAATCAGGGTTTGAGATTTACTTAGTAAATTCAGTGAATAGGCGGATCGAACTCAAAGCAAGGTGTGTAAAGCGGTAAGGCATTACGCTGTGGTCAATCTTCAGATATAGAGTAGGTACCGAACCGGAGTCAGAGTTCACTGCGGTATTTCATTCAGTCAGCTTGGCTTTTCTATAGTTTGCCTTTTTGTCTACCTTCTTGAGTCAACGTCATATTGGTCCATTCCGGTCTTCAGTAAGTCAGTGTGCACGAAGCAAGCAAGCTGGAGCACCTTTCACTCTCGGACATAAAGGCTTTTATCCAATCAAATCACAAGAAGGGTAGAAGGTCAAATCTTTTAGCCGTTGGAGCTCTTTCTTTTGGTTCATACCCTATGAATGAAATAAGCGTTAAATAGCCGTAAGCGGTGGTGGTGAGGAAGTCAGTCAGGTTAGAATAGAACTAGCCGACGCTCTGCTTTTGAAAAGAGAGGGTCCCGTATGCTTTTGAGAAGGTATGCCACACCTCGTCTCCACAGGCAAAAGGAAAGCCGGCGATAGGTATTTTGAGGTCTATGCCGTAAGGAATTGGATGTATCGACTTAGATAGAGATTTGAGCTGTAAACACAAGAAGTAAATGAACAATTTGGAGTTGGGGTTCCTTAATTTAAGTTGACGGAGGAACCCCTCTGGGAAAAAATGGGAAGGAAGCTCTAGAAAAGGAGTTCGCAGTTCCTCAATAATAGACTTGCACCAGGGAGAAGGGGATCAAATAGATAAGGTTGAATGAATGGAAGAAAAATAAGAATAAGCTTTCACCGGAAGCCGTATTTTTCATAAGAAGAGAAAGAAGAAGAGTAACCTTTGTCTTTTTTCTGATATGTGTCCTCAAGACTAAGCTCATCGAATGAAGAACATAGAGAAAAGTATTTCAGATCTTCAAAATCTTTAAAAAACTTCAACCAAGTCGCATGTATCATGGCTTTCTTGTTATTCCTTTCTTTTTTCTTCCTAGGATTTTAACTGAAGTCGTTCCGGAAAGAACTTTTCAATTGTCTTTACCTTGGGTTAGATTCTTTTCTTTTAGACTACAGTTATAAGTGGGAAGAGAAAATAGGTCCGCTCCTCCCAGAACTGTAAATCGGCATAGAATAGAGAGAAAGATCTATCCTTAAGATGCCACTACACCCGTCTAAGAGATAGCCCTCTAGCATATTAACTAGAGAATGACATAGCTTTGGCCAAGTAGAGTGAAAAGCTCACTCTAATGGGGATTCGTTGAGGTCGATTGAATGGAAAGGAAAAGAGGGATAAGACGAAAGAGGAGAGGAGGAAAGTTCAGACCATGGAAGAGAAGTCAAGAAGAGAAGAGGGGAAAGAAAGTACCCTCCGGGGATAGTTATACAGTCGATCTACTTGTCTTAATAGTTAGTAATAAACTATGATACAGTTTCTAATAGTAATGTAGCTAAGCATAGAAAAATGATATGTTGCGATGTACTTTTTTGTATTCTGTCTTTTTCTGCAAGGATCGAAGCTTTCTATCTTTGTCACTGTCCACCAGGTACATGGCTTATTAGCTTCCCTTGTGTAGCTTTGAGCGCTTTCAGTAAAGCTTTGAATTCCCGATGTGCGGCCTGATATAGATCTTTAAGTAATGCATTCTTCTAAAACATCGCTTTGTAATGCTTCCATAAGGACCAATTGGGCATGCTCCTGTAGTAATAGTTTTTTTATGGGATTTTGAGCCAGCAAGCAATGGAGCGAGCCAATTCCTTTAGATGGAAGGTGATCCACTGACTATTTCCTGCAATTAGTTCGTTATTC
This sequence comes from x Bolboschoenoplectus mariqueter, assembly GCA_037678475.1. Classification (NCBI taxonomy): domain Eukaryota; kingdom Viridiplantae; phylum Streptophyta; class Magnoliopsida; order Poales; family Cyperaceae; genus x Bolboschoenoplectus; species x Bolboschoenoplectus mariqueter. The sequence goes on along the minus strand of CM075258.1, from coordinate 1,773,621 downwards.
TTATCTATCAGCTGTTCAGTTAGGCAAAAGATCTTGGTTTGTTCTCTATTTCACTTTGTTTATCCTGGCAACTCATTTGTCTTTGTATGCATAAACTAGAATACGGACTCATATGAATATTTTTCAATTTTATGAATCTCCAACAACATAGATAGGTACTCTTTTATATATTGATTTTGATATTCCAAAAAAATTGTCTATACCCCGAGAACCTTGTTTGAATTTGAATACTCATTTTTAGATGTAAATGTTCTCAATATGGAATGTTCTACATCAAAATGGAAAATTTAATAAAGCAAAATAGCTCTCCTTGATTATCAATTGAAAATTAACGTCCTTATGGACTTTGTCTAATACACAGGTACAAAGCATGCTGGCTTCCACTCTTGGACAAGCACAATAAAAACGGAGACATGGAAGGCTCTCTGGTTGTCCCTCTTGACTGTGAATGGATATGGCACTGCCATCGCCTCAATCCGATATAATAAAAAAACATAATTTATGTTTTGTAAAAAACAAAATGAGATTCAATGTATCAACATTTGATTCTATTTGGGCTGGATTGTCTGATAGAATGTCCCAAACGACTGACTCATAACCTATTTTGCAATCAAAATTAGCAAGATTCTTTTTTTAAGCTCCTTAACTATTTAATTAAGTTGAGAAATTTGCAATAAAAGCATGGTGTACAACAATTCATTTTTATCTATTTTCCTTAAAAAATATCAGCTCCAATACAAAATGGACTGTGAGAGAGTCTATGGAAGGATCCTAGACTGTGAAAAGGTGGATTCATCGATACAGGCAGGCTGAATCCAAAAAAAAGGAAGAAGAAATATGGGCAAGGACCTATCCGGACGAGCCCTTCGAACTTAACTATAGCAAGCAAGATTTCGTCTGATAAAATTGTTGATATGAATGCTGGCGCTGCTAGAGATATTACTTATGATTTGGTTGCTGCTGTTCAGAGGCAGTCATCATTTTATTATTAGGTTGATAAGATAGCATTTCAATAATATAGAAAAATATTTTGTTGAATTTGGCTACATCTTTTTTTTTCTTTTTTCGCTCTTCCTAAAAAACTTTTCTCCATAAAGACAATTCTTCTTTTATATTCATTCTCCTATTGTACGAGTTCTATTTCAAGTTGTACAAAATCAAGAGAGAAAAAGAATATGAAAGCAAAACATACAAATGATGATAAGGCATCAGTATATTATTCCTTATTCTTTTTCCATAACTAACTTCTTCTCTCTCACACACAGGTATCACGACCCTTAAAAAAAGACCCACGCTTCCTGGTCAAGGCACTATCACGCTACAAGGGATTCCTCCACCTAAAAAATGCAATCAAGAAAGATCCATCAAATTGTTTAGTGTACCAACCTTTGATATCGACATAAAGTGGCACTCACATCAGCTTTGTCCTGTTTCTTACTGCAACGACAGGCTCTTCTTGCAATGCTTCTACAACATAAGGGCACCGATTTTGAAAGAACCATAGATAGGGAAGCAACTGTATGACGGTTTTCTTAAGACAAAAAAACAATGATCGTAGACCTTTGGGTTAAGGTACTGGAGAGCAGGAGCCATGTATAGGGATCAGAACCTACTCCTTTGACAACGGTACCAGTTGCCTTAAACTGCACTGCTAAAATAAGGGATTGTAGTCCTTACTTCTTTTTACAGTTATCGCTTGTCTAATCAAAAGCATATGAACCTTCATCAATAAGCTCAATAGGGGCGTGGTGACCCCAGTTCAGATCCGCTAATGGATGCGAATGAAGACATGCTATCTGCCTGAGTGGACCCAGCAGTTACGAGAAGATTTGCATTTTCTGCATTATCACTGCATATGCTTTATAGTTAATACTCTTTTTTAGTAAATAAGAAAAAAATGAAGTTGAGAAAAAGAATACCTGTCATGAGGAGCCCAAGCAAGTTATCTAATAGGGAAAGCATTGAGATATATTGTATATTTTTAGGGTTTAGGTAATTATAGAGAATTATAAGGGGTTATTTGTAAGAAGTGTTGTAAGGCTTATAAGAGCTAAAATCCATTAATCAAAAAATGAAGTTACTGTTCACGTGTAACTGTTATTCAACATGGTATCAAAGCCAACCCTAGGTTAGCCACAGCCCCTTCCCGCCGCCGTCGCCGTCGCCAGGCCGCCAGCGACTTCGCCGTCGTCGTCAGGTCGCCAGCACCTCCGCCCCTGCCCTTGATCGCGTGATGCCAGTGCCGCGTCCGCCCCGTAGCAGCGCCTCCTCTGCCTAACGTGGCCGGCGCCCTGATGTGGTGCTAATCTGTTTTTTTCTTGGTCATTTTTGGGCACGGTCGTTGTGGTACATGGGACTCTGACAGTCTGACAGTTGAACCACCGCCTCACGCAATCCGCGACGACGTCTGATAGTGGGACCCGAACCTCCTGCTCATCCCTTCTCTGCGCTCCATCACGCTTCCTTCTCTGGAGCTACTCGGCACAGATATCAAATTGGAGGCGGATTCTCCACGGGGTCTGAGGAAACAAACGGGTCGGGCAAACCAGGTCCAGGAGCGAATCTTAGCGGCGGCGAGACGGGCGTAGTATTCGATTGTGGAAGTGAATCTGAGTTGAATTTATGGAAGAGGAAGGTAAGAATCCAATGGAGGGTAAGAGTCCAATGGAGGGGGTAATGGCGAAGCTAAGCGCCACTGAGCTCCGGATGTTGATGCGGGTATTCAGTGTGGCTGCGAGTGAGAGCACACCTAGACCCGTGTAGAGGATAGACCTTCCACTACTTGACAGGAAGCTTGATGGACCGGCTTCGTACTTGAGTTGGTCGTGTCAGGTGAGGTACACTCTGGAGGGTAATGATCTGGAGGGGTATTTGACCGGGGACAAAAGGGAGCCAGTTGAGGGATCTCCAGAGAGGGCAGAGTGGAAGTCCACTCACACGACGATATACATGTGGCTTATGAATTCATTGACTTCCTCTATCGCATCCACAGTGGATGGCATAGATCGGGTCAAGGGTGTTTGGGAAAAGCTGAAGAGAACTTACGATGGAGTGGGAAATAATCTGAGAGTGTTTCAGATTGAGAGAGAGATAGAAGCAATAATGCAGGGAGATAGATCGATTCAGGAGTATGCCACAGATTTGGAGCGACTATGGGCAGATTATGATCATTTCTCCCCAGCCGCATGCTGCAAAGATCCTGAGTGCAAGAGAGGGGCGCGCGATACACAGAGGAGGACTATGCACTTCATGAGGGGATTGAACCCGACATTTGAGCCGAGGTGTGCAGTATTGCTAGCTCAGCCGAAGATTCCCTCCCTTGAGGAGACGATCTCAGCTATGGAACAGGAGGAGAGCGGGATTAGGCTCCAGTCTGATGCAGCAGGACTTCCAGGGATAAAGTCGAAACTTGTAGTCGCCAAGCTAGGTAACACAGGGTACAGGAGCGAGACTCGGGAGTGTTACAACTGCGGCGAGGTAGGCCACCTGAGGCAGTTTTGCACTAAGCCACCGAAGGAGAAGAACTTGGGTGGAAGAGGCCAGTCTAGAGGTCGTGGTCGAGGTAGAGGTGGTCGGAGGGGTGGTAGAGGAGGCTACCAGGCACATTTGACGGTAGCAGAGGGAGAGAGTGAGGAGACCGTGGTATTTACTGAGGAGGATCACAAGTTCATGGAGATGTTGAAGAGGAAGCAGAAAGCAGCAAGTGAGGGAAAGTGTGTGCTAGATGATGCGTCCACCTCAGCTTCAACAAGGGGTAACATTGCTTCCTTTGCTCACTCAGCCACAGGTACTTGTAATACACTTGCTCTTGCATCTATATCTACCTCCAAATCACCAGATTGTATAGTGGACTCTGGTGCGTCCCGACATGTGACTGGTGATGCTAGGGAGTTTTCGTCTTATACTCACCTAGTAGTCCCAGAGAGCATCCAGACAGCCGATGGTACGGCTCAACCAGTAATTGGTAAGGGTACCGTGCAATGTACCAACACCTTGACTTTGTCTAATGTTTTGCATGCTCCTTCCTTTCCTGTAAATCTTTTATCCATAAGTGCCATTATATCACAACTAAAATGTGTCGTTTTATTTGATATTCCAAAGGTGATCTTCCAGGAGAAAGAAACTGGCAGGAGACTTAGGACTAGCACATGGCATAGTGGCGAGATCCACGGCTGAGGCAGAATACAGGGCCATGGCCTTAGGCGTGGCAGAGATGTTGTGGTTGAGAGCTCTGTTGGTGGAGCTCAGGATAGATCAAAGGGCCCAAATGAAATTGTGGTGCGATAATAAGTCTGCTATTAGTATCGCCAACAACCTTGTGCAGCATGACAGAACCAAACATATTGAGATTGATAGGTTCTTCATCAATGAGAAGTTAAACAGTGGACTCTTGGAGTTAGGTCACGTTTCAACTAGAGATCAAGTAGCAGATTGTCTGACGAAAGGACTGAATTCGTTGGACTTAGTTAGAGGGTGTGATAAGATGAGCTTAGTGGATATCTTTTGCCCATCTTGAGGGGGAGTGTTGAGATATATTGTATGTTTCTAGGATTTAGATAATTACAGAGAATTATAGGAGGTTGTTTGTAAGAAGTGTTATAAATTTATAAGAGTCCAAATCCATTAATCAAAAAATAAAGTTACTGTTCAGAAGTTACTGTTCACGTGTAACTGTCATTTAACAGAAAGTATAGGAAGAAGAGTTTATGCACTAAAACCTCGATTTGTAGGGAGAGGCTAGAAAGATTTTTAACACAGGCAGTCTGTGGTCACAATAAAAAAATAAATTCCTAATTTTTAAGGTCGACCGACATTTTCAACAAAGAAAGTCTAAAGGTCGGTCAAGCTTAATTCTTCTTTTTTTACACAATGTGAGGAGTCTATAGAAGGGATAGTATTACGAGGAATCGTAAGTGGTTTGATTCGGTTGTTTTTCTTTTTTCGTATGAACAAAGAAGCCTGCCAAAGAGAGAGAATCAAGTAAGAGTTGCTTAGATGATGGATTCGTTTAGAAGGATTCTCATCTAGTTTCTTTCTGGCCTATTAGAAGTAGCATAGTTGATGGCATGGGGCGGGCTTCAAAGCATGGAAAAGAGGAGCACAGAGACTAAGAATAGGATGCCTAAGAGTGGTTTCTTTCCCGGGATAGTGGCCACTTTGCTCTCTACTCTTTTGGAAGCAAACAAAGGAACCGAGACTTAAAAAAAACTTCTATTCCGGTCTCAGATAAGGAAGATTCTGCGATCAGTCATTCCTTACTCCCTATTTTTATGTTGTTCAGTCTCCTTATTTCTTTGTCTTCTTGTTCTTACAGCTTTAGTAGCTTATTGTCGCCAGAAAAGCAAGTGAAGGTGGTAGATCAACCAGAGCTTGTGGAGTAGCTGCAGACTATTAATAGGTTGTTCGTCACTTTCTCTCCCACTTCAAGTCACATGCGGTGGATGCATACGACTTTATACGCAAATCTCACGTATCCTTTATCTAAATACGAAAAAAGAAAGCAAATCCTCGTAGCTAACTAAGTGCGTGCAATATTTCGACTCCAAAGGCAAAACTTGAGAATCAGTACAGCTACTCTCATGCTGAATAATGTCATGTTTCAAGGTAAAATAACAAAAAGATATCCAAAAAGATAAACATTAAAATGATCTATGCATACTGTTGCAATGTTCTCTTCCTTGACCGACAGGAATTAAGTTCTCTCATCTGCCTTGCTTTGTGCTAGTTTCTCCTCATATTTTCTCTCCAACTCCTTTAAGAGTTTCGTCGCCTAGAGTTTTTCACCAACCAATAGAAAAAACATTTAGCTCACGAGGGAGGCACGATCTAATTTTAATAAAATAAAAAATAATGTACCCCATCCTTCCTGACCGAATTCATCTTACTAGAAAAGCTCCATAAAGGAGAAGCACTGTCTTGCTATTACTGCAACACTGGCCAAAACTGGCATGCATGCACCTTAGTTTAAGCTTCTTTCTTCTGTGCTCCTTTTAACTTTTTTTTTTATTAACTTCGGGTTTCCATAGATAGCATTTGAACCACCAAATTGCGTTATTCCATACTACTAAGCCAGTTATAACCTGTGAGAGGACGTAATAGTAAGGTCAGCGTACCAGTATGAGCATAGTTAAAGAAAGGTTTGACGCTGCGCGCCTGAGCATTTTTCTGACAGAGCAAGCTCCTTCCTTCAGATGTTTCGAGAGCTACAGTTGTTTAACCGCATCATGTCAGACTCCTCAGTTAGTTGCGACTCAGTTGTAGTCAGTGACGCTTGGATCTGGAGAGAACATATCATATTATACATTTGAACACATCACTCTATCTTATTTTCAGAGCATAACAGAAAAAAGAATATATTTTGAAAGGATTGCTTTGCTTTAAGCTGATCCTTCGGATTGGAATCCTTGTTCTAGTGTCCATTCCATGTCTTCTTGTTCCAAGAAGCCGTCATATCCGTGTACCTGCTTTCTAGATCTTTGTGACGGGATTCTTTTTTCTATCTTTCCTAGGACCCGGTAACATTTTTTGCCATTCTCGAGACTATGCACTCGGTAGTGCTTCTTTGGGTCTTTGGGCTAGCTGGGCCTGGTCAGTTAGTAGTGGGCTGGGCCTGAAAGACGAGTGTGTGTGGGGGCCAGGTTCTTTCTCATCTTGATTTAAGGTTCTTTTTGGCAAGACGCATCACCACCGATCGATCCTCCTGAAGTGAAGTACTATCTCGCTCGCTTTTTTAGAATTGCTAAGGCGGTAGGCAACGCTAGACTGACTTGATAGGGATAAGGAATCTCATTACTAATAATGAAGGGCAAAGTAATTTCAGCAGCAGTTGGTGCTTCTAGATATTTCTTTTTAACTCGTGTAGTATTCCCTGAGTCTCCTTTTAGTGGCCTAGTCCCACCAGGATATAAATACTAAAATTGCTGGATCGAGCTTTCTTATTTCCACCAGAAGATGGAAGATTCGATGTAGACTCACCCATGGCGGTTTAAGTACGCTCTGCTCTCCGCCTCTTAGCCCGAGTCAAAAAAAAAAAGAATCATACTAATAACTACGAGGCGAGAGAATATAGACCTAGTAAACCTTATCTAGCTTTATTCACCTTTTTGGAACGAAATATCCTATGGGAAGAAGAGATTGAGTCACGCTTTACGAAATGGGATTCAGCCTGCTAGACGGCAGCAAATTTAATACGTTCTTCTTTAGCTCATACAGCGTTAGAGGCTACCTCCCTCGCAAGTACCTTGGGGTAAACTTCAGGATTCAATCCGACCAGCGATCCATCCCTCTCGCCGGCCACCCTCCTCAATCTACTCTTTTTATACCACGGGGAAGAAAAACTCGCTGGCCTCAGAAATCAAGAACTTGTGGGGGTCTGTGTTAAGCAAAAACAAATGGGCACTTGGTTTCCGAACAGTTTACGATTCGGGAAAGGAGTTTACTTTACTTTTTCACCATTTCGGAATCAAATCATATATTGAATTCCTTAGCGTTCCCGTAGAGCAACTATACTATATATATGAGTTTGTGCGACACCGTGCCAGGATTTCGCCCTAACCCTAAAGCGGGCTGATTGTTGTTTCGGGGCACTTCAAGTAGTTATTAGGCTAGGTATTTCTCACCTTCGAATACCCAAAAGAACTTATCGCAAAAAGATCACATCGAGCAGATGTCACGCGCTTAGGACACTAACCTATCTTTCCTATTCACTTCATCTTGGCAAAACGAACACGCTCTATGTCAGACATGCTCTGTGAAGATATGGGTCAAACTTTCCATCATATTCATACAAATAATTATCATAGATAGCGCGTCCTGCCTTCTGTTTCCCCGAAGGTGTAAGGGTTTTTTAAGTCATTTGTCCCCTGCATCTTATCTTAAGGGTGGATGTTGCAAGGCAGCAATCATCGCGGGCTAGCTAACTGAATACTGAATCGATATCTGTCTTCTCAACTATAGAATAGATGCTTTTTGCTTTGTCTCTGAAGCCGGCCGGTCTTTTATAAAATAAAGACGGGCTTGTGAGTGCTCTCTAAATAGAGTATCCAGTGCAACCCGGATATGACCGAAAGCGTAAGAGTTGCTTTTTGATTTTTAAAACGAAATAAAAAGTTTTCATCCTAAAAAAAGTCGGAGCAAAGGCCTACTTATAAAGTCAATATCCCCCCATTCCTGGTCTTAATGGGAACCCAACTCGAGTATAAGGAAAAAAACTATTCAACTCCTTCCTGAACCTTAAGTGTTGATCCTTCCCCAGTACTTAGTTATCCTTGCAAATCTGCTGCTTCCCACAGACAATAATTGTTAGGAGATGAGCGGACACACACTTCCCTGAAGATAGACGCGATCGGCAGACGGCATATGGCTATTTCTCTGATCTTTTTGAAAGACTAAGCCCTGGTAATATAATATAAACCTTTCCACAAAGTTCCGGCTCCACGAGAGTAATCCTTGTTTGTTGGCAATAGGCTGAAGCCCTGGATATTGAATCCGAATATGCCCTTATTCATTCCACGAATGGTTTACTGAGTAAATTCTTTTTCCTTTGGGACCAGGAGATTGGATCTAGCCATAACCTACCTATTGGCCAGTGAATAGATAATCGAAAACGTACGTATGAAGAAGTGCCTTCTCCTAGACTCCAAAGGCACAGACTACGGCTATGACATATGAGCTAGCGGGCATCCACCTGTAGTACATCAAACTCTTTCATTGTCTTGAAGCAATCTATCTTCTTTTTGCTGAAGAAAGCCGAGTCTTTATGCTCAAATCATCCCTAAATCATCCATAAGGGGCTATACTTTCATTCATCTCGACAGCTTTCAGCTTCCGGGGCTTATTCAGGCAATATTGACTCCACATTCAGGTGGATTGATTGGTACACACACACCTGTATACAGAAGTACAAGGTGCTTGCTCTTGATCTTGCTTTTGTTGGAAAAGTACTACCACGGGTCATCTAAAGGCTCTTCATATCATTAACTTGTCCAAGTCAATACGGATACCAACTCACTTGTTCTTAGTCAGCCACTCCCTAAGGAAATGATTTCAAAAATTACGAATTCCATCAAAAAGATGGGCCGAGGGGAAGATCAAAAAAAAGGACCTCCATAATATTTTCCTCAAAGGTTAGGTATGTCTCTTGAAATGGATAAGACGGATGTAAGTAAATACAGGTACAAAAATTTTGGGAGAGCAATACACCTCGGTACATGCGTTGATGTATCAATTGTTCTGTTAAGCTAGAAAAGAGCACAAAAATAACGCTGCCTATAATGGACAGAAATATTTCATCCGGTTCTTTCGTGTCCACCAATTTTTCGACAGCACGCCTGTTTGATTTTTGCTTTACATATATACCATAGTAAGAACAGATTTTTGTAACCAAAGTATATATTTAAAAAAAGAAAAGAAAAACCACAACTGAGCAACAACACCGAGGGCAGAGTTTCCAAGTTCATTGCAGGGCGCACAACTGATGGGATACAAGTAATGATAGAAGAGAAAAATAGAAGGTCGACATATTGCTACATAGTACAGCATCTACGGATAACAACAGATTTTTAGAAAGTGAAATGATAATACTTATCTTTAAAACAAGATCCCTAATGAAATCCAGTTTCAAACTAATGAGCTAAAGAAACACCGGTATCATGTGTGGATATACAAGAGACTCATGGTACCAGTAAGAACCACAAAAAGAAAAAGCAACAGCAGTCGTACTGATCTATAACAGTTACCGACCAATACTAGATAACAGAAGAAATCGCAACATTCTCTTAAACAAAGATGGATACAAAAAGATTAAATCTATCCCATACAAAAAGAAACCAAAGGGTTTTCTAAAAGCAGTCACAGCAAGATTCTGAATCCCCAGAAACTTTCATCAAAAGATTATCCAAACAGCAAAGTTTTTGAACAATTCCAACCTCTTAACTTTTTGTGAGACCCAATTTCACAGCGACCGGAATCTTTGTTTCCAGATATTTGGCATATGTATATGGCTGAGGCACAGCTGGTCCCTCCTGATAACAAATTACTGTCAGTCATCGAAGATTGCTCAAAACAAAGATATTTGAAATTAGAAAAGATTTTTGAAATCACCAGTTGAAAATATTTGTGTATAAGCTCCTTTGCGTCATTGTCATCCAAATATTCCCCCTTCATGAAGACAAAAAAACAAAAAGAAAATAGAAAGCCTGGTTCATTGCATTGTTACAAACAGACCAATTTGTTTAAATGAAATGAATAAGACAAATTCAAGTACAGAAAAAGATAGGTGATTTCATCTGGTAATAACAATATACATACCTTGTAAGCAGCATCAATGTATCTCTTGATGTTCTCAAGCTTGAGAAGAGTATGTAACAAAGAGTTAGCCCAAGAACCTCAATATCTCCCATGTTACATCATGAAATTTAAAAGTTTACAATAAAGGTTTAAAGAAGGTAAATAATGAATAACAAAAAAAGCTTACAATTTCTATAAATGGGAAATATTCAAAGTTCCCTTTGCCAGCAAGATGATCTTTAATTACACTTGTGTTGAAGGGGAAGGAGGCTGCATCGTTATCTTTAATTTCAATCAACACTTCCATAGCATCCCTCTACATGGAAGTACATTCATTTGATTACCTCAAATCAATCCCCAGAAAAGCATAGAACAGAAAAGAATAGTTCAGGGGATGGAAAACAGAACCTCTTTCCTCACAACTTCCTGCCAGAGCTTAGTAAATAATGGTACCATCTCTTTCCCGTCTTGTTCCCATTTATTCAAAGTACGTGCATGCTGAGATAGACAAATGAACATAATTTCCACAAAGTAGAGGATCCCAAAAAAAAATTAACAAGAAAGAGAAATGAACCTGAATGGCACGACCCAGAATCTGAGGTTGAAGGTCCTTGTATTTCTTGAAAACATCTTCACCTATGCTGTGTGCCTCTGACCAGCTTAAATCCCACTGAAACATGAAAAGCAAATGAATTTGTGAGAAATAACATGCCAGCGCAAATGAAATCAGGGCAAATGAGCAATCAGGAAGACGCATTTATTCCTTTTCCCCATTTGGAGCAACTCACACCTACTCAGATTGGTTCAGCACTTGATTTGCACAAATAAATTGATTGGTTAGATCAACTCGCAAAAGCAAATGGACAAGCTACAATATAAACCCCATAAGCAGTGTACTTGTATTTGCACACAAGTCATTGGTTGATTTCTGTGTCTGTCTGTTGACGTGTTTTTTTGTGCATGTGTGTTTCCTTCTTTTTTCCAACTAATTTTTAAAAGATGTGCAGAAGTAAAAGTATTTACTGCAATTAAGGGTCGAAGCTCCTTGAAAAACTTTTGGAAAGCGAGATCACTTGCATAGGTGCAGAAAAGATGGCTATATTCAGCTATTAGCTCGTCATACTCATCATAATCCTGAAAAAATATGAACAGAAAAAGATAATATGGTGGATGGTAATTAATGCTAATATTTCCTAGAATATGGTGGATGGTAATTAATGTATATGAAGCTATTTTATGTTCTCCTAGAATTGCTTATTCTACTGTAGCATGGCTTTTAAAACTCTGTTTCGGTAAAAAAATAAAAGCTTGCTCTTTGGTTTCAATTTTGTTTTCTACTTTATAAGGGAAGAGTAAGATTATGAAGGAAATATGCCTGGTTAAAACATATAACAGAGTATCAGCTTTTCAACGAGATCCTTTATACTACATTCTAAAGACTCGGAAACATGAATGATTTAGATAAATTGTGATGGGAATATGAACGATTTATATAACAGAGTGTTGGCATTTCAACAACTATTTATATGAACAACTTAAATAGATTGTAATGCGTAAGTGTGACAATATTCATGCTTGGATAATTACTATTGTCATTTTCAAAATAATAGGGCCAGCACAACAGGCGCATATCCTATTAGTTGTTTAAGACATATGCTCCATGGGTTGGAATCACATGAGATGAACAATGAAATGTTTGGAATTTGTAAGTCACGGTTGGTTTGCACGGGTATCTTGCATTGGCAGTCAACCAAATCACAAAGTACCATATTTTTCTTTGTACAAAGCAATTCTAGGGAGTAATTTATCAAATTTGATTGATCCATTTTGAACCCACAAAAACAAAATAGACTACCAACTGCGATAGCCGCCTGAACCAAAAGAGTTAAGAAAGTGTAGTTACATAAATGTCCGCAACATATAGGCGCTGGTAATCACTGTAAGGCCCCGGATTTGCGCGCAGGACCCATCCTTTACAACTGAACTCATAGCTACGTAATACACTGTAGGCAAGGTCACCTTTCAGAGCTTGAATCTCATTAGCTTCCTCCACCCGGCCTTTTGATCTCTGCAAGAATCAATAAAGATAATTGGTCTTAGTTGTTTGATTTAGCTGAGCAAACCAGCAAATATGCATCCGGAGACTGAGAATTTACAAGCAACAGAGAAACTGGAAGGAATGAATGAGGAGAAAAGGAACTCACAAGATAAAGCTGAACTTCACGAATTTGGCATTCGCGCTGCAATTGACACAGGTGTCTTCGCCATTCATGACGCGCGTTTTGAAAGCTATCACCATAGCGATCAAAAAATTCATCAAACGAACGGAACTCCGAGTAATCACCACCAGTGCCCAATTTTGCTTTCTTCGACGCCTCCAAGCCGGAGCCCGAGGCGACCACCTCAACCGCCCTCTTGGTTGGTAGCTCAGGTGTTGTCGCCATTAATTCCTTCCTGCTCTGCTACTACCAGCGCGCAAGGATCCCTCTACTTACCGGACCCGAGCCGCCTCCGCTCTGTCGGTTATCGCTTTCTTTCGTTCTTTACCAACCGCCCTCTTGGTTAGACGTGCCGTGTATTTGAATTTTGATTACCTTCGCTCCGAAACTTTTTTATTTCCTACGCTTTCAAATAAGAAATATGTCTTGTTAGACAGACTTAGACGAAGAAGCTCGCTTTCCCCCCGGTAAATAGGAATTCTAGATCCTCTGGCTCTTCCGAGTTTTAATGAATGGCTCTTAATAATAACTTCAAGAAAGGAGTGAGCATCATCCCGTATTTCTAAAAGTAAGGAGGTTGTATATACGACCAACTCACAGGACAGAAAAATATATTGACAATTGTGATATATAGTTGTTGAACAACGTATAAGTATCGTATTTTTATAAGTATTGTATTAGATGATAAGTGTTCTGAGTATAATATAATACGTTTAAGTATCTAGTCGACATGTGATATGTTTAGATATGTCTATAAAATTCATGAATTCAGTTAAAATTATCGAATTCATGTGTTTAAAATTGCTAGTATAATAATCTAAAAGTCAAATACATTTAGTTCATGTTATCTAAATAATTTATATATATTCATTTTATTCTTTGAGTTATCTTTATTTATTGATTTTTTTGGATAAAAATCTGAAATGTGAAACTTAATAATAAAACATAAAAATTAATCTAAAATGTCCTTGCCTTCAAACAAAAAGATCTTTGCTTTTTATGAATGTCCAATTTTTTGGTAAGCGCCAAAAGATTATTTGTATCCAATTTGAAAAAGAATTTTGTAAATATATATTAGAATTCATTTTCTTCTTATTCGTATGTAAATCAGATACATTCCTTTAAAATACCTTTTATGCTCTTAAAAATTATCAATAATTTTTTTTAAAATAGTAATTAAAATTAAGATGTGGTTCCCGTCATTTGCATTTGATTCACATATAATATGGCCTAAATTAGCAATAGTTTTATGAACCAATATAAGAGCTTTTTTATAAATAATGGTAGCTCATAAAATACAAACAACATTTATAAAATTCTATAAGTATTCTAATCAGAAACTTGGTTTTATTAAGACAATGCATAATTTAATTCATGGGAATATTTAACCGCTATATTTGTCCTATTCTATAATAGTACAACTATTATATTATAGTATTATAACGCACTTGTTCATATTTTTAACATTATTTTAAGAAATTCAGTTTTAATATTTTTTTAACTATGATATATAAATCGAAGAATTGTCTATCATTATATATGAAATTATTTTGCAGAAGAATTGTCTTTTAAGTTTTTGTTTTTTTCACAGAAAATAAATGTACATGGTACATTTTGATGGAAAAACGTTTCTGATCTATCATTTTAAAGAAGATAAAATTGTGATAAAACCAGCAAATCTTTTCAACAAGGTTGATAACATTATTCTCTGCGGTTTAATCTGTACTACATATAAGATTTATAATTTTAGACTCCTATGTTGCACATGTAAATTTATTGCTCGTGTTGTTTTATTTTTTGTCCTTCTATAATTTTTCTAACTTCATCACTGTGTATATATATATATGACTTTTATACATTAGTTCTTAATTAATTATAATGAGGAGAAAGGAGCAAGTTACGTACCGAGGAATCGGAAGAAGAAGAAGAAGAAGCTCTTGACGATATGGAATCACATCCACTATCATATTTTCTATGGCACGATGCTGCTACGGGGTCACTGACAAGTAAGATTCAATAAATTATAAGTAAAAAAAATACTCTCATATCTAAATATGATACTCTCATATCATAATCTCAATGACAGCAGATACAGACCATTGCAACATAGCTACACACAAAGAAGCTGAGGAGGCAGCACCTCTACACCTGTGAGGATCTAGGTAGGTCGTAAAGTGAATTCACATGTTTGTTTTTTCGTTTTTTTGTTTTTTTGTTTTTGTTTTTTTGGCGAAATGCCCTTAGGCTCATTCATGAAAACATTCAGTTCATTACAATAGCTTACACATGAAATTAAAAAATGGGAAAAGTGCTTCCTGTATAAAGAACTTTCTTTTTCTTTCCTTCAATTTTCAATTGAAGAAAATAGAAAAAAAGGGGGGGGGGGGGGGGGAATATATATAAAAATGCACCCAACCTTTTGGATCTCTATTTTTCTGGAAATTGTCTTTCACGTCTTTTTTTTTTTATAAACGTTGAATAAAAATTTTAGTATAATTAAATTATAATTAGAAATGCATTTTATAGAAGTTAGTTTATTAGTAATAATATCATGGATTTTAATTTTAGTTAAAGTATTGTACCCTTTTGAAAAAAATTAGAAAAATTTATTTCAAATAATGTAAATAAATTTTAATGGTCTTCAATGAACTGTCAAATAAAATTCAAATTATATAAAATTTGAAATACAATCAATCTATAAGTTCAAAAATATATCTATAAATTTTTTTCTATTTTAATTTTTTCTGATTTTATTTAAAAATTAATTATCAAAATTGTCAAAATAAGCATTATTAAATTATAGCTCCCCTTATTTATATTCCTTTTTATTAGATGAAATGCTTATTATCTATAGCTTGAATTAATTATTATTTAATCGCACCTTCAATCAAAAGATTGATGTTGAAATAAGTACAACTTATGGGTTTGTATCATCTGCTACGTTATACCGTACAACGCAACATATTATCCATCCGATTATGTTAAAATTAGTGTAAAGTAAATCTCAAAAAAAATTTCTTATAATCTATCTGTTCTTAAGTTATGCAACACGGTGCTATACGGTAAAAGATCGCAACCTCACTCTTATAAATGGCATTCAAATCACAAGGTACAATAGATATCAGTTCATCGATAAATATATAAAAGCTTCCCACTTCTTCTGTCGTTTACAAGTCTGACATGATAGGGCTTAGCTCTTTTCAATTATTTTTTAATATAAGAATATAAAAAGTTAAAATGTATACATTAGAAATTATAATGGATATTTTTTAGAAATAAAAAGTTTGTGAACATTGTTTGCAAATAGTTTTTTCTAGTTTGCTAACGTTTTTGTGATGTGTTGTATATAATAAGTTTATAAAATTATAAAATAAATTTGCGAACAATGTATGTGAATCAGAATTGGTTCGCAAATAATAAATACGAATTTTCTAGTTTTGAATATATGCAATTTTGAAGTCTGTTCTTTTCATTTTTTTTATATTATTATTTAAAAAAGTGGTCTCTTTTCTCATTTTGAGCCTACTGCCTACCGGAATTTTCATCCGGAAAAAAAAAAGAAGAAGAATTGAGCCTACACCATAAGATTATAACTTTGCCAGACACAATGCATTATAAGCTGTTCATTTTTTTCTTAATCAAGATTCATGCTAAAACTAATCTCAAAGCATTCATTCTATAGATTTACACACAATGAAACTTTTCCAAGCATACGAATAAAACAAAATGGATGGCTCATATTGAATTAAACAATGAATTATTTCAATGTCGTAAATTTTTAGTGTGGCAAAATGTCACATTTTGATTTTGTTTATTCATATTTCAAATTTTAAAATCATGAATGTCAAATTCAAGGTACCAAACCATTAACAATACTTATTTTCATTGAGGAAGTTTTCACGTAAAAGTTTATCATCTTTTTGGCTCATTTTGTGCTATACTGAGAGGTTTAAAGATAAATAAATTTAGTTAACTATTATGATTGATTAATTGTAAAAGAAACAATGAATCTTAGTATTAGAAATAAAAATGTTATCTCATTTCATGTGTATTATTAGTCTCTCTGTTTCTCTCTAGTCTAAAGCAAACTTAGCTGCTGCTTGGTTCTGATACTTCCTTGCTGATCCCTTTCTCTCCTCCAGCTGCTACTCTCTTTTTTTAACTTGGTTTTTCCTCTATCTACCTCATGGCACATCTCTTGATTAATTGTACATTCTGCCTCAGTATTTTAATTAAGGATGAGTTTAGTGTATATTTAATGTTGAAGTTTAACTTAGAGTTCTAACAATTTTCGTTTTTTTTTAATCAAGGAAAACGATGTTTTCATCAGGTTACTGGTTGAAAGAGAGGAAGGAGGAAATATTGCGACTTGAACACAGTAATATTTATTTGCTTCTGGATCAATTGAAATTATTTTTAGCTGAAAACATGTTGGTTGCTCTTATAATCAGGTTATATATTAAGATTCTCATGTTGTCATATATTTTGTATTAGTCATGTAGATTTTTTTAATTTTTTTGATATGTATGTGCTTAAAAAAACAATGGCAGGATACTTTCTATATCATGAGTCCAGACTATGTGCCCCAAATGTGCCTTAAAAATCAACACAATATTAGCTAGAGCTAAAATTATGCTTTCCACTTCTCTTTTCAACAACCAATGACAAGATTTTCTTGCAGAGATTGTGGTCTTCCTTCTTGCAAACAATAAATTGGTGGTATTGTCAAAGTTTCCGAGATTCCGTAAGCGTTCCAACAGAACGGCTCCGCCATCATCTCCCCTTCATACGGCAACAACTCGACCTCGGACATAGTAATATTCGTGCATGCCACCGTGTCGCTACACGCAAAATGCACCGGCATGCTTTTCACGTCATATGTGCCTTTGATGTTAGTGTACAACACATCGGTCACATAAACCGCCGATGTCTGGTTCGTGCATTGTTTTGTCAAGCAATAATACTGATCAATCGTAATGCAATTGCGCACATTCTCCATAACAATACTATCGAAGTTTATGTTCGATACCGAACCCGTACCGCCCTGCCAAGTCTTAATGCGCACACCATTGTCAGAGTTGTGTATGATTGCATTTCGTACGGTTATGTTCGAGACGCACGCTTGCGAATTGTGTGCACCGAGACTACCTATGCTGCATCAACCAAAGATTATTCTTTTGTGTTATTAGTTGGATTTAAATATTTTTTATCAATGTATCTTATAAGGTTATTAGCAAGTACCTGATGCCATGACCATGTCCACATGTGACATTTTCTATGTGCACATCAGCACATCCTGTTCCAATTGATATGCAATCATCCCCTGTTTCAAAAAGTAAAAAAATTATAAAAAACATTGTCATACTAAACTAGGTTTAAGAAAAGAAAAATTGGATAATTGAAACAGAGAATTTATCTTGACATGCCGTTGCTTATTTTTGAATTATAGATTTCAACGGATTTGGTGTTCTCTATGTGAATTCCATCAGTGTTTGGGCTGAAAGACGGAGAGCTTATGGACATGCCGCTGATATGGACACCGTTACAACCGTCAAATTTGATGTGAAATTGAGGGCTGTTTTCGATCCGTAGGCCTTTTACTGTCACATTGTTGCTCATGAAGAACCGAATCAACTGAAACAAAAACAAAAACAGGAACCAAAATTTTAGATTAAATCAAGCCCTGTTTTGCCTTCTTTTTTTGCAACATACATTTAAGAATATTTAAACATTAAGGCATTACATAGTCCAAACAAATCTTTGGTATACATTTTGCTTTTCCCAGTAAAAAAATTGCAAATTGAGAAACTGTTGGTCTCTGTTTTCTTAAAATTCCAAAAAAATCTAAATCATGAACTAACAAAAATAAATTTAATTCCTTCTTACCGCAGGGCTGTCACATGGTCCAGGCAATGTTGATCCATTTGGGCCCTGAAATTGCACCAAACAAATGAATTACTCACCAAATCAACCAATTTTTTTAAAAATAAAAACTGAAACAAATTCTGCATCATGTATCAGTACCCTGTGTGGTTTACAGGGGAGGTTCCACCAATTTTCGCCATTCCCTTCAACAGTGCCTTCTCCTTGCAACGTCATTTCATCGGCCCGGTAAAATACAATCCACTGCCTTTTACTGTATGTCGCTGGCCAGCAGTCGGGCCCGTCTGGCGGCATTAATACCCCGTCAATCTACAATGCAGCAAATTTCTCTTTCCTGTGAAAACCTTCATCATTTCAATTTGGAGAAGGATAATTTTCCTGATTCCATTTGTTAATTAGTGCCTACTACTAAGAATTGTATCCTATCTATGTGGAATCTAAGACTCTTAACCAATCATGATAGAGGCCAAAGGCACCAGCATTAGTATAGCAAATTAGCAAATAGCTCAAGTATTTTCCTTAATTATAATTTAAATGTATTCACCTATCTTTTAAATTGTGAATCAATGTTCGGTTCATTATTAGGCTATTTCAGTTTTGAAAAAAACATGGTAGTAAGATGCATACTTGAAAGACAAAACCGGGTTGGCAAGGACCCGAGAAAATGGTAGACATCACCATGAACACGCCATCAGCCGGTACGAGTAGTACTGCCGACTCCACAACACATGCCGCCTTCCATGCAGATCGAAACGCTTTTGTGTCATCACTCGATCCATTACCAATGGCACCAAATGACCTCACATCAAACACAATTTGAGTTGATGCATTGCAGCTGCCTGTACTGGAACGGCTGGTGCTTGGATTGTTGGAGCTGGAGTTACTTGAACTGGAGTTGCTTGGAGTAGAGTTATCATAACTCGGTGAAGGTGATGGGGCCAGTAAGTTGCTTGGAGGAGTATTACTTGAACTAGAGTTGCTAGGAGTAGAATTACTTGAATTGGAGTTGCTAGGAGTAGAGTTATTAGAACTGGAGTTGCCCGGAGTAGAATTATCGTAACCTGGTGAAGGCGATGGTGCTGCGGAGTTGCTTGGAGTAGAGTTGTTTGAACTGGAGTTGCCTGGAGTAGAGTTATTTGAACTGGAGTTGCCTGGAGTAAAATTATCGTAACTTGGTGAAGGGGATGGTGTCGCGGAGTTGCTTGTAGTAGAGTTATTTGAACTGGAGTTGCTTGGAGTAGAATTACTTGTACTCGAATTGCTCGGAACAGAGATATTTGAACTGGAGTTGCCTGGAGAATTATCACAACTTGGTGAAGGTGACGGGGCCACGGAGTTGCTTGGGATACTGTTATTATTTGAACTGGAGTTGCTTGAAGTAGAATTACTTGAATTGGAATTGCTAGGAGTAGAGTTATCATAACTGGAGTTGCTCGGAGTAGAATTATCATAACTTGGTGAAGGTGTCGGTGCCGCGGAGTCGCTTGTAGTAGAGTTACTTGAACTGGAGTTGCTTGGAGTAGAATTACATGAACTGGAGTTGCTTGGGGTCGAGTTATATGAGCCTGAGTTGCTCAGAATAGTAGAGTTATCATAACTTGGAGATTGCGACAGAGCTGGAGCAGGGGAAGGGGAAGGGGATGGTGGGTCCGGGTCATCCGGCTCAGGGGAGAAATCCGGTGGCAGAGAGATATAATCGGTTAACACGTGATGGACTTGGTGGTTGTGCGAGCGGTGCTTTCTGTGCTTATGATAGTGGTTTCTACCATTGCAAGATTGCAATGTGGATATGAGAATCACTATGATGATTAACACTTGGAACTGCATATGAAATGTATGCATCTTTGCTTTGAAAATGTGTATGTAGACAAGTAAGGTGTTTATCAAATTGTTAGTATGTATGTTGTATAGTTTGTTTTGTGTGCGAGTGGAGAGGAGATGGCGAGGAAGAAAGAGAGGCTATCTATTTATGTATGGATATATATATATATATATATATACACACACACACACACAAGTGTAAGAGTTCTATCATTGTCTAATGAATTTGAAGTTGAACGATTTAATTTGGACCTATTATTTTTCTATGAGTTTTATAATTCTCAGAGTTGAATAAAGAATGGAGACATGTTGTATCTAATGGAGAAGAATAGCAATGGAGCCTGAAACAGTACCAAATATAGAATTTTTTTTTTAAAATTGGATTACTGTTCATAGCCAAGCTTTCACCCCTCAAATTGATGTTACCCAACTTTAATTCAACTTCCTGAGAAAAATATAATAGAGAATATGCATTCTACAATAGTCATGACTATGTTGTACAATAATTTTGCTAAGTGATGTCAAGGTCAAATCAACAAGGGTATATTTTGCAACAATTATTAAGTGTATATTTGACAACTACTAAAAGTAGTTCTTTGAGGAATTTGGATGATGAGTTCAAAAGTTCAAGCAAATTTAGATAACTGTCAACATGATTTTAAAATTGTTATTGCTTAAAAAACTATGGCAGGGTACTTTCTTAATTAGGAAATTTTTGTTTTTCGGAACTGTTTGTTTTCTTAAGAACTATTTATTTTCCTTAATTTGGAATTCGATTATTAAAAAAAAAATAAGATTTTCAAATTGCTGAAATTCCATCTGGCAACGCTGAGTTAAATCTAAAATTAACTAATTTCACTTTATTCCGGAATTATATAATTTCATCACATTAAGGAATAAAAAGATGTCTAATTTTAAACTAATATCCTTACGTAATTCAAACTCAAACTGACACCTTAATTACTCTCTCAAAATTCTCAAACATAAAATGAGATCAGAGTTCCTGTCAAATATTGATCGAAGTTGACAATGAACATAAAAAATTTAAAACAAATAATTCATTCAACAGGATTTCAAATGGCTAAATTTGTCGCCAACTCTTACAGAGCAAATATCAATAAAGAATTCTCAATTCGAATTTCGAATTTTGAACGTACAACCTCCTCCACAAAAAATAATATTTTGTCATCAAATCAAAATTGATTCTAACTCGTTGCTAACTCTTAAAACAAAAATAAAAAAAATTAGTATCCTCTATCTTAACTTTTAGCTCCCCACAAATACAAGATTGTTTTCTCCTTCCTTTGATAACATTTGAATATTAGAAGAACAAATTATATTTTTCTTCTAATAACTTACTGACAAATATTGCTTTTCCATTGTGAAGACTAAAAACTTCAAATTTTTCTATTTTTCATTTTATTTTTATCAAAATCAATTAAATTTTTGTTGGAATTGGCTAAAAAATATTAATTTCTCTTCTGAGTAGAAAATGGAAAATGGAGATAGTCCAATTTTGTGGTCACTCACATGAATCTGCTTGTTTTCATATCTGATATCTCACACTTCAAAATCTGCATGTGTTGAGACTAAATGCCAATTTTGCAAGTACTCCAAATTTTCTGTATTTATTTGGAATTAACAAAGAGCTTTGCATTTGGATTGTAATCTGGTGAGTGGGTTATTATTTTAATTTAATTTAAGGAATTAGACTTTGCATGGTCTATGTATTACTACCATTGCAACGGGCAAAATCCTGAGAAGCTTCTAGATCTTCAAATTAACATCCAAGCCCTCATGAAACTTCTCAATTACAAGATCATGAAATGAAGTTTTTTTGTGGGATAGATGATGTTCTCTATATGGAAGTTGTAAATTTAAAATACGAATAAAGATTATTTATAAATATTTAAAGTTGAGTAATTTTATCTTCATCTTTTTCTAAAAAAATATATTTTTTAATATGTAGAAAATAAAATTTGTCATAAAGTTTAATTATTTATTACAATGGATAAGTGAATAATTTATTTTATCTGCGGAGGTCGGATTCTACCAATAATTTCTTGAAAACTATATTTTATCATGAATAGCATCGGCCGCTAGATCCACGATCAACGGTCTAGATATCCGATAATACCCCGTGAAATATCTCTGCAATTGTAGAGGAATCCAACTCCGTGAAACATCCTGCAATGCTCTTCTTTCGGTTCAGCTTTATACGACTTTATACTAATATTACTTTATACTAATATTACTTTATATACTAATATTAATATACTATGACATCCAATTGGATCCAAGTTATATATATATATATATATCTCTAGTTCTGTGAGCGCAGATTGAATGAAAAGGTACAAAAAGAGAAGAAGAAAAAAGACAATGGAGAGTAACAACATTTCGTCACGGGACCTGACAAATAATATTCCTACATGTATTATTATGTATGTATGTATATATAATGTAATTGCATAAAGTGTTGCATATGGAAAGTGCAAAGGTACATTTTTGGTCGGCCAATCACGGATGTAATTTGAGAACCTGCTTTATGAGAATTCTTTTTTTAGCTTATTAATTCCTAGCGGTTTTGAGAAATTAATTAAAAGAGTTGGCATGTATGTGATAAAGAAAGTATAATATATGTTTTTTAGATTGAAGGGGAGGTAATTTGATGGATGGAATAATCGTTTGATAATATTAAAATTTATGTTGAAATTTTAATATTTATATAAAATATAAAATTTGTTGGTTCGATGATGACAAATTTTAGAGCTCGATGATATCGGACCGTCCCGTCCCTCGTTCCGTTTAGACGATGTAATTTTTAGTGATAACACTTGGTATTTTTGGTGCAATTTGTTTTAATTTTTTCAATATGAATTTAAGAATCAGGAGTATAAAATATATAAAACAGCTGTTATTGAGAAAATTTTTGAACTGGATTTTTTGCAAATATCTGTTTTTTACACAAAAGAAAATATTGTTCTTGTGCAAACTTCATTTTTTTTTTTCTTGTATTTCGAGTCGAGAGCATGTTATGTATATACAAATGGATATAAAAATTATGATATATAAATGTGCTCCTTTATGTGCACTTCAAATAAGTTTGAATTTTTTTTTCTTCCATAAAGTATTAAGTAGGAGTGTAAATGGGTCATTGGAGGTATTTTGTTTAGGTTCTTAATCCGGTCTTAGTATAATTAATTAGGTTATAAATCTTTCAATATGTGATTAACAAATCAAAATAAAAAATCGTTCAAATTGAGTATATTATGTTAGGCAATTAGACAGTCGGATTTTGCAAGTTCAAAGAACCTCATTTAAAAACATACGTTAGGATTCGGTATAAATAAAAACGGAAAATACAATATATAAAATAGAGTAAAGTTAGCGTGCTTTTATGAATACAAATCACTCGGTATTTTTAACTCAAAAATCTATCAAAACGACTTTAAACGAAAAATCTAAGTTGCTTAATAAATTCTTCATATTAAAATCTTGTAGGATACCGAAATTTTCTATTTTTAGGGTTTTCTAACTATTTTTTTATTTTTTTAAGATGACTCTAATAATAATAATAAAATAATGAATTTTTGCATATAAAAATATGCCATTTTCAAAAATATAAAATAAATAGTTAAAAAAACTCTAAAAATAGAAATTTTAGTATCTTTAATATAAAGAATTTATTAAGCAACTTGAATTTATCGTTTGAATCAATTCGACGAATTTTGAGTTAAAAGTATCGAAGAGTCTGATATTTTTAAGAGCATACTAAATTTACTCATATAAAATATACAATAATATAGAGAATTTTTTTTATGAAATATTGAGGTCTAAATCACTCAATTTTAAATATCTATAAGAACCTACATTCGAATTTCGGCCTAATTAAAAATAAACTTAATAAGATGCCATGTTATTTACATAATTTTACTACTATAATAGTCATATAAATACACAAATTTTCTCAAGAAAAGTATCATATACAACGATCCAGTCAAATTTTTCCTCAGTCATTTTACAAAATTCGTATTCAAATTTTATGTGTCCAAATTAATCACAATCTAATTCATATCTAATCAATCAAACTAAAATAAATTTCTGATTAGATTGGTGGAGTCAATCGATTAAACCAGTAGGCCAAGTTAATTAAATTAGATTTGCACTCGTATCAAAAAGTATTTATACTTAATGATGATATTATTTAATACCTTATGTTATTCAGAAATAAAAGTTCTAAGATTTTTTATATATTTTCCAAAGTGTTTAATTCGAACCTTTATTACCATCTAAAGAAAAAATAATAAACATTTTGTATACAATACATAAACACTTACAAATGCAAATATAAATATTCGTGTATAAATACTATTACATGCAAATAAAAGTGCAAGAATATATTTTTAAAATACTCAATTTTGGTCCCAAAACCCCCAATATTCCTGGTTTAATTTTTGAATTTCCCAAATTTACCAATTTGTTCCTGCTGGAATTTTTTTCAACCAAATTTTAGCCAAATCATTGTCAGCAAGTATTTACAAAAGGAATATGCCATACTTATACTAAAGGAGTTTAGAAAATTCAATTTTAATGAAAACAGGATAATTAATATGCTAGGATCATGCATTTAATTTACTCAATCAAGAAAATACATTTTTTTCTATCACACTTCCAAAATTATCTTCTCTTCTTGTATCAATTCTGTTGATTAAACAATTAAACAGTGCTATAGATTAAATTAGTTATGAAATTGTCTCCAATTAATAAGCAAGTTGTCATATATAGCTAGGATAATTAACTTTTTGAACCCATTTTGTTAATTAATTAAATTAAACTAAGCAGTTGTTGTGCTAATTAATATGATAATTAATATGATAATTAATTAATTAACTTAACTATGAGGTTGCGATTAATTTGTTGCTGTCTGTCACGGATTCTTGGTAATACAAATTAATTAATTCAGTAATTAATTAATTAAGTGTGTTTATGTATTATCAGGTCTAAATTAAACAAACTGAAAGACTAAAACCACCTTCAACGCTTGTTGGTTTTAGCCTCACAATTCACAAATTTAGACCGTGAAAAATATATATGTAGAGAATTTCTTTTTTTTTATTTTAAGTTATATATGTTTTTTTAAATAAAGACTCTTATTAGTCCCGATATTTATTATTTTTTAAATATTTTTTACATAATTTAAACATATATTTCTTCATAGAGATGCTCGACCTATCATCATTTATATTAAATCTGCGGTTCTTTAAACTATATATATTACATAATCGATCCAATATTAAAATGCAATTAGATTCTTGTGTCAACTATCAAAATGTCAAATTCAAAAAGACTAAAAGCTTATTTCATAACTCATTATAATTAATAAAATAATTCTATCGCTCGTGTAATCCTTTTGATTTTTCTATATTCTGTACCTACCTAATACCTCAATATTTCTCATGCGCATGCAATAATATTGATCAATTAATTAATATACTTGAACAATAATTTTTTTCTATTTCGATCTTATCCATTTAATTAGTTCCTTAATGATATAACCTCCAACTATTGTATTTAATTTAGGCCAGTCCAAAAAATTCAAAACGACCAAATGTACAATTTGTTTAAAACCAAATTGCCGTTTAAAACAAGTGTGAGATCTGAGAATTTATTTCTTAAACTTTCTAAAGAAATTTTTTTTGTTTTTTTTTTATATAAGGGCTCATGTTAATTCCAGCATTTATTTTTTTTTTCAAACATTTTTTACAAGAGTTGAATCTGCGTCTTTTCATAGAGAGGTGAGTTCTATCACCGCTATGCTAGGCATGCGCTTCACTTTCTAAAGAACATAAGGATTGAAGATTTAAAACCAACAAAATAAGTTTTTCTTTGTAATTAAGAAAAAGAGAAATTATCCTTGCATCTTATATTTTATCTCTCTTATCTATACATCAAAAATATTTATACTAAATAAATAACTTATTTATATTTTAATTTTTAAGTGTTTATAGTCAGTATAAAAAATATTTATCATCTTTTATTCAAGATGATTATATAAAAATTGAAGTTAAAAATTTTGTTGCACAAATATAAATACAATTTACATAACTTTTAATCCTAATAATACAAAATATAAATATTCTTATCATTATATATAAATATTTTTTGAAAAAAAACAAAAATATCTAGCATGCCATTAAAAGATCCAATTATCACTCATCTTAAAAAAAAGGAAAAAAAAAACAATTGTTCTTTTTTATAAAATTCTCATGCATGCTATGTATATGCATATGACCATATGTAATGTAATTTCACATGTATGGAGAGAAAGAAAAAGGGAAATGCAATGCAGCCTTAAAGTGTTTGTCAGCAATTAATAGTGTTTATCAACCTATTCTCTGTTCTTTCTCATAGTTTCATGCATGTAGCTTCTTTTTAACTAAGAATCATGCATGCTTTTTAATTTTATTTTTTCTTTTCTATTGTGTATATATGTATATGTAAATATGTTATTGGACCACATGATGCATGGGCCCCAGTGATTTGGGGCATCTAGTGTTCTTCTACCTAGATTTGGTTTTGAATTGTGCATGCTTCTCTTAATTAATCTCTAATTAATTAGAATTTTTAGGAAAATGTCTGGAAGATATCATAATTGATACCGTAATTGATATCGATTTTATTATACAACTTATTTTTTATAGTATTTTTATTATTTAACTAAGATACCATTAATACGAATAATAACTCACTTAAGTTGAATAACAAAAGTACTGTACAAATAAATTGCATAATAAAATCATTAATATGAATAATAACTCATTTAATCTGAATAACAAAATCGGTATCGATTATGATATCAGTATATCAACTCCCTGACTTTTAACTATGGTTGCTAAGCTAATAATGCAAGCACATCTAAAGCTAAAGTAGTTAATTTTTGTAATTTAAGTATTAATTTTAATGAGAGAATATGACTAATAGAGTTGAGCTCTTGGTTGCTTAATTTTATTCTTCTATGTACCAAGTTTCTCTTTTGGAATTATGTTTATCTAATCAAGTTAATATATTTTCAATATAGCAAATGACAATAATTGAAGAATCTATTAGATTCTAACTGTTTATTTCTGTCACCTGGTGTCTAACCAAGAAATTATCCATGTTATTTTACTCGGTTTTGAAAAAAAAATGTGATTGTTTAATATAAAATACAATTAATAATTGAAATTCAATGGACTACAAATACTCCAACATTATTTTATACATTATGCCAAATTAATAATTGAAGAGTTCATACAAGTTCTCTCTGTAATTTACAACATTATTAATCTATAAGTACAAAACTATATCTATACATTTTTTTCTAGTTTTTAAATTTTTTTCGAACTTATTTGAAAATTTATTGTTAAAATTATAAAAAAATAATCATTATCTTAAGTAATTCCTCCTCAACATCTAATATCGTGTGTGTCAGTAGATTATCTATAAGAAAGGAAAATGAATAGATGAATGAAAAAAAATTACAGACTTTATCACTCATACAAAAAAAGATTTGAATTCATCGTCTTAAATGTTAGTACAAGAATCGCAAGTCTAACACAGATGATGGTAGGCTTTATCTTTTTATGAAAAAAAAATATAAGTTTAGACTTCACAAAAAATATTTAAAAAATTATAAATATCGACGCTAATAAAAACTTTTATTTAAAAAAAATAATGTTGGCAAAATATGAAAAATTGTCACTGGAATTAATCAATTGGTACTTGAGCACTCACAGTTTGTACTTCTCTTTACATGTGGCCCATAATTCCTCCCTGCCTCAGCAAAAAAATGCACCAAAATTTGGGCTTTAATTCAACAGTCTATGAAAGTTGATCAGTAGTAATCTAGAAGGTAGGAACCATATACCCTTAATTTCATTTTCAACGTTATAAATTATAACAATAAAAAAACATGTTTTCCAACCTAGCCTTGAAATTTTAATGCTACTTAATAATATGAATACTAACAAGGATTTTTTTTCTTTCAAAATTAGGAAAATTGCTCTCAAATTAGTTAAAAGAACTTTGGAAATAGATTGAATGTGTATTGAATTTTGACATATTGCCGGCATTCTAGATTGAATGTGTATTAAATTTCATATGATTTGGCACTCCATTAAAAATAGTTAGTTGTGGATTCGTGATTTATAAATGATGATTTTTTTTATAAAATTTCATCATTTTTATTTAAATAATATATACAAAATATACATTAAATTTCAAATGTCACTTTTTCAAAATTTTAAGTTATTTGTATTGTCGTCAAAATTTAATATCATCGTCAATAGATCCTCATCCTTTAAGTATTCATTTGATATGAGGGTTGAATCTTCCTACAATTTCATAGACTTTTTATTTTATTTGTATAAATTAATTTCAGAGAGTTGGTAATTGCATTTAATTTTTTGTGCATTTGAGCAATCAAGGTGTTCAATGCATGTATCTTTTTTTTTTATATATATAAGCATGACAACCACTTCTCAGTCTAAATTAGTTGGCTGCTTATTTGCCAAGAATATTAATCGTAGACAATAACTAATTTCATAAGCAAATTTTAACTAAATTTTTAATTTTTTTATGATGTTTTATTGTGCTAATTAATCATGTTAGCGACTTTAAGAAAAATAATATTGGTAATAACTTTTTAAATATAATTGAAAATACTGTCTGGCAATAACTTTCTCAATAAAAGCTAATGAAACAATTTTATATTGATTACATATTGTTATGTCCAGCAGTATTTTCTGTTTTAATGTTTTTTATGGTCTTTGGAAAGGAAAAATATCCTAAAAAATAAACATTATTCTGTTTAAATATAAATATTCTTCTTTAAAATTAGTTTGAAATAGACATACTAATTCATTTTTTCTACAAACTTTACTATTACAACATTATTTTGGGAAAAAGAAATAATATTGAAATTGCATCGGAATGAAAATAACAACACTATATACCCCTTTTTTAGAAAGGGAAACATATGAAACAGAAATAGAATAAGCAGAATAACTATCTGAAAAATTAAGAAAATTTATGATAAAAAAAATGCATCATACAGTGCTGAAAGGGTTAGTTTTACTATTATGGTTTTTCGGAAGGGTACAAATGAAATTAGTGCCTAACAAGTAATAACAATATTGGTTTTCTTTTGATTTTGGTTTCGTTGCTCGTTTCTTCGATCGAAAACCAGCTTGGAGCAAAGAGAGATCTGCCTCCTCCGACATGGATCGAACGCAGGTTCTTTATCTTTCTCTCCCTCCCCTCTGTTTACCTCACTCAATTTAATCTTTCGTACGCTCAGTCGCTTGCGCAGATCCAAAAGACATTGAGATCTACTAATAGTTGTTTGGATTTGGATTGGGATTTGATTTGGATTTGACTGCATTTGGCCTGATCTTTTCCTTATCCGTATCTCCTTCGCGTTGTTCGTATTTAAGTTTTTAATTTAGCGACTATCCTTAGATGAACTGATGTCTTCAGCTCAGATCCATAATACCAGTATAATATTCACATCTTGCGGTTCTTGATTTACAGAGAAACATTCCGAATTGACCCTCGTTTGGCTACGAAATATGGGAACAGTTCAAATTAATCACATTAGTTTGACATAAATTTGAACCGCATGTCTGGTTATGCTAGGTCTCGCTTCTTCACGGAGAGATGCGGGTTCAAGTCCCGCAAGAGACGTTTGAAAAGAAATAAATGTCAGGGCTAACGGGTGCCCTTCTTTCAAAATTTTTTTTTGACATACTTTACATGAAGAACTCATACTCTCCCTTAATACTCATAATTGTTTTATAGGGTGTTGAGGAGAACTATGCAAATCCGAAGACGTGCTTCTTTCATGTGCTCTTCAAGGTAATGCTTATTTTTCACAACAAACTTTTGGTTGCAAGGATGCGAAATCTTCTTGGGTATATATTAACATGAAAGTGTTACTTGGTCTTATGCTATGTAATCGAGAGATAAGTAGAAAGATGTATGTGAATAATTGAAAGAGTGCCACTGGTATCAGCACCTTACTGGTACAAAATCTTGCAAAGATTGCCGTGTAAAAGATGATAGTTTTGGGGGGTTTATATAATTTTGTTTAACTATTATTAAGATAATTTATTAATTTAGTTCTTTTTATGATTCTTTTAAATGACCTATGAGTACTGGTCAGTACTGAACCAGATATTAAGGTAATGAACTGGTGTTGTACCACAATCACTAATGCCCACAAACAAACTTTAAGTACACAAAAGCATAATAGATATCTAGCTTTTTCTATATGACTTAGAAATTAAGAATTATTCTGCCACACCCTAGAAAGTTTCATATTTAACAATCATTCTCCAAAATTTAACGTTTCATCTGCAAAGTCGCTAAATTCTGACATTAACTCGTCTAAATGTATGTTCTGCTAACACTGCTTTCACATCACTGCCCTATTTCTGGGAACACTTTGCATAAAGTTTGAAATTTTACTTGCTTCTGACAAAGCAAAACAAAGGAAAACTGAAAAAAGGAAAGAAGCGGAAATGATAAAAGATAGATCACTTCTATTATTAGCAATTTTAATTAAACAAGAGAATTATATCTGTTATAACCATAAGAATTGGGAGCTTTGGGGATGATTAGTTGTCTTTCACTGTGTTAATGGTTGTTAAGGTCTTAAGGGAGGCTGTAACATTATTTGAATTGATTCTTCAAATTATTCTTTTATAACACAGGGAGCTGCTTTGGCATTTTACATACTGTCAGCACTATTTGTGAACAACTTTGTCATAATATTTGTGGTGACGGTGTTTCTCTCGGCACTTGATTTCTGGGTCGTGAAGAATGTGAGCGGTCGCATCCTGGTTGGCTTGCGCTGGTGGAATGAGATCAATGATCTTGGCGAGAGTGTCTGGAAATTTGAATCCCTCGACCAAGAGGTATGTTCTTTTTCACCCCCTCTAGAGCGTTTGTTGTTTGTTTATACAACATTCTGGGAGAATTTTTGCATTTCTGCTTTTAGTTGTTGATCTCTCCGTGTTTGGGTGTATGTGTCAGGGTGGCATAATTGGTGCAGTCTGACAGATACATGTATTAGTAGATATCCCTTTGAAACTTGTCTCAAAATTGTGAACTGCAAACTTTCTTGTGGCTGGTGTTATGAATCAGCAGAAACTTAGGTAAGGCAAAACCATAACACAGCTGTGAACCAACAAAACTTTTCTTGCTTGAGTGAATCAACAAAGAAACCTGGCAGAGGTTTCTTTGCATTTGAAAAAGGCATTGTTTCTTTGTTCGGCACAATGTAGTTGCTCTGCCCTGTTTTGCTATTTTCTGACATGCCCGTTGGAAATGCAGTCTCTCGCACGGATGAACAAGAAGGACTCATGGCTTTTCTGGTGGACTCTCTATCTTACAGTAAGTGATTTTGCCGCAATTCTAGTTTAAGGGCATCACTTTTGATTCTCATTTATTTTAGATGATATATCATTGTTCAGTTTACAAGTATGTTGCATGGAGTAAACCAGAGTTGGTGATGGGTTGGGTACATCGCACAATTTAGAAGTTACATGTTGGAATCTGACCTCAAGTTTATAATAGCTTAGAGTCGGTTCATTAATGATTCATTGATCTTATGTTGCTACACCACAATGCCACCAGTCTCCTTCAATGTCAATTTAGGGAGAGGGGTGTGTGTTTGAATGTTTGTTTTTCTAGTTTAGCAAAATAAAAAAAAAGACAGAATCAATGTTAATAGTTGAAATGCTGATATCTTGAAGTTATATATTTACAAAACTCAGTGGTTGAAATGGTGATATGAAGTTACACAAATACAAAAACTCGGTGCGGGCACTCAGTGGTATATTCTCATCCGCAGGGGATTAGAAAATCATATCCTTCCCCAAAATGTGAATATATAGCTATAGCTTTATACACCCCATGGACCATAGGAAATATCCCTTTTTGCAACCCTAAATAATTTCTTTTGGAATTATATAACTCCTCTCCCTCACCACTTGCTTATTTGGAGAAAAGAAACCAAGTTAGGTGTAGTTTTGGCTCTTTTCTCGAACAGGATGGAGAAGGAAGGCTCACATTATGCATTTTGTAGGGTTTTATGTGATATTTCATTATGCTTTAAACAAACTCCAAATGATAACTTGTACCTTCTTTGAGAACTACATGATTTGCATTTTACCATTTTTTTTTCAGGCAGGGGCATGGGTGATATTGGGAATATTTTCTCTGATAAGATTTCAAGCTGATTACGTGTTGGTGGTCGGTGTATGCTTGACACTCAGTGTTGCTAACATCATAGGCTTCACCAAATGCCGCAAAGGTACTGTACCAATATTTATGCCAGACCTTAGTGGTACTGTTTGAATTGAAGTTTTTGGTAATTCTTTTGAGGGCGATGTATGGTAGTTTCCTGCTAGAAACCTCAACAAAACACAAAAAGAGGGCAACAGGAAACAAACGTGCAACTGGGGAGAACTGGGGCAGTATCACCAAGTGATTGATTGTTCATGACCAAGATATGCAACAGTACAGCATAAAATGTTGCCCGCATACCCTTGTAAAACAAGAAATATGCTTCCCCTACTGAATTTTTATTTACTGCTATGCCAAAGTAAATGATAAGGTTACAGTTTGGTTATCTTTACTCAAAAGAAATGAGAAATGTGCAATGGTTGTGGGGATTTATGTGATATTTCTTATTTAAGAAAAGCACATAAAAAGCTTTTATATCTTTCCTGGTTACTATACTACTGTTGTTTTTAAATATTTTGTCAGATGCGAAGAAACAGCTGCAGCAATTTGCCACACAAACCCTAGCCAATCAATTTACCTCCTCTCTTCGGACAGCGTTTACCGTTGTTTAATTCCCCATCCCTCCCAGCCTTAGGCATATATAGTTTTCCGTCACATTTTTCCAATGTACTATGTCCATTTGTCAAATATATTGAATATTACTTTAGCAACAGGCTGAGCATCATTTCTTTTTTCACCTCTTGTTTATTGTGAGCTCATATTTTGTTGCTTTTGCATTATGATTGAGCGCCTGTTGAGATAAGAGATGAAGTGTATGCCAATATTTCGTTTTTTTCAGTTCTATTTTGTTCAGGTTGGCTACATTGTACTGGAAAGTGTGGAACAAATACTAAAAGCCAGATAAGATACGTAAAAAGGCATGGTTAATACTATATGGTATGTTTGGTACATAAAAATTCCTAAAAGTACTTAAAGCACCCTGCTAAACGCGCTACGACATAGTATGGTACCATCTGCTCACTGCATCATTTGGGCCCAGGCTTTTTTTTTTTTTTTTGAACTGTTTAAAGATTACACGTCCTTTTGTAAACCCGGTCTGGCGGTTTATTGGAGGTATACTATGTAAATAAATAGTTTCTTTTCTTTTAGTTTTGAAGGTAGTGTAAAAGGCAAATAGAAAAATATATGCCGCCCCTCCCACTGATAAAAAGGTCCTCTTTAAATTCATCGTGTGGAATTCATGTGCAAGTGATTGATTGATTTATCTCCAAGTTCTCTGGCCTTGAAGAGTAACTGGTATTTCTGTTGCGCACCATAATAATATTTATTGATGAGAGATCATTGACAATGATTGATGCTGATAATTTTGACAATTGTCAAGAAACAAAGAATATTTCAAAATTATTATTATAATCAATAAATAAAGCTTGACAAAACAGATCCAACATTCATATGTTTAACATTGCACAATGTAATCTTTATTAGTGAGAGACTACTACACAAAGATTACCATGTATCGACACTCGTCAAAAGTTTAAAAGTTCAAATTTGAAATCCAATTTTACCGTTCATCAAGTAATTTGAATTTCAATCTTCTACAATTAACAATTTAACAATCTGTGATGCATTCTTGAACGATACTCAAATTACATTGTATATGTCAGGGTCTCTTATGTGTTGTCAGCTCCCTCTCATGTTCGTGTTGATTGTAGTATATTATTGGAATTTTCCATCTCGAAAATAAATATTATAAAGAGTAACCAAAGTTCGTGACAAGAATTTTCCCTTCTTTTTAGCACTTAAGCACCGGAGCTTCTGAATTCTTGTAAAGAAATTGACATGAATCCCCAGCATTATTTTGGCAATTCCTCCTGTTTATTAAACAAAAGGATAAATCAATCTGCTCAAAATAGTCTGATCAGATGGAGTAAAGAGTCGTATAGTAGTATTTGGGCTTATGGTGGTACCTACTTTGAAATTACATCTCAAAAATCAAAATGTTGTATTTGTCCCAAGAAAATATACAAAATAATAGAATTTTGGTCACAAATTATAGGTGTTGAAACTGGAAGGATCATGTAGCAATTACCAATTTTGCCTGCTAGAAGTAGAAGCTTTACAAGTACTTCCTAATTATCAGAAAATGAACCTTTTATAAAAGAAATAATTTTCAATTAGTTTAATACTTAACCTTTCTCTCATACTCCTTGGCAACAGCTGCAAACCGCTTCAAACCATTCAAAAGCAATCCCTCAAGAAATGGTTTCAAAGCCTACAAAAACAATTGTGCACCACGCTCTTAAAATCAAGATGGATATTTTACAAATATACCCTGAAGCCTGAAGTTTTAGTTTGTTCAATATACTAATTTATATCTAGGTTTATTATTTATACCTGAACTCTTATAGATTGCTAAAAGTTCACCTAACCTATACTTCTTTTGTCAATCAAACATGAACTGTCCTAATTTCTTTATTTATTAATAAAAAAAATTAACCTACCGATGCAACTGGAGCTAAAACTTCAGGGACTTCATAAGAGACTGTCAGCTGGGTAATTATAAGAACAAAAAAGGAAAATATTTTAAGTAAAAGAATACTATTTAGAACTAAAATGAATTGAAATCATCAACTGTAACACCAATTTTTCTATATTATGCCCAAATTGCAAAAGAGAGCAGTTATTTGACTTTTCGTTGAGTCTGTGTTTTTCAGGGTACAAAACTAACCTCCATATAATTAATTACACATATTAGCATGCTATATAGTAGGTGGGTGCTTGGTGCAGAGAGTGGAGAGACCAGTATATGAGATACATGTTGAATGTTCAGAATAAGATAGACGGTCTATCTGGTACTGAGGGTTACAGATTTGTGGTTTTGGATGATGTATGAACTTGTTACTTTTCATTAATACAACAAATTGGCAATTTGTTAATCTTTCAAAAAAAGGGTATAGGGTCAAGAGAGAGAGAGAGACTGACTTCTACTCTGCAAGAGGAAGGGCCTTTCGGGAAAAATCGAACAGCACCTCTACAAAAAGGAAAGTGAGATCCTTTGCATTAAATTTAACATGTATTGGAATCTTGAAGCAAAAATTCTATAGTAGTGATATCTGAGTATGGAGAACAAGGACCAACCTGAAATGGCCAAATCTTACAAGAGGTCTTCTTCTCAAACTTACCTATTTATTTTAGTTTCCTTAGTACCAGTTCTAAATAAGTGGCCTAGGCTGGTCGCCCACAAAGCTGAAACGGAATTGCAGAGTACGATATGGTACAGATGAAGTTTACCCTAAATTTTGCATGGTTATATCTTAAAATGAAAGTACCTATTTGGTAGGCCTTCTAGTGATCGCCAGTGAATCTTTTGATTTGGGATAGGCTGTAATAGAAGTCCAAAACTTAAAATGTAAGCACCCAAGAAAGAGATAATATAAATAAAGTAAAATGAATAAAAATGATAAAATGGCTTGTTACTACCTGTAAGTTTCGAGCAAGCCATGAAAACTCCACATCTCGGTCAAACACATTATATTTCAATGACCATCTTGATAAATCAGGTTTATCTTTTAGTACCTATCAGCCAGATTCAATATAAGGCATTACACAAGGAGAAAGAAAAGATGAAATTGAGTTAATTGTATTGTACTCAATGTAAGTTATTGGCATGTTATTTAAATTTTGGTGCAAGAAATAATTTGATTTTTAGTTGTACTTAACAATTATACAAATTCATATTTGAACTGTCTGAAAGTAAAATTATAGATAAATTTTTAGGGCGAAAGTCGAATGATAAATCA
Organism: x Bolboschoenoplectus mariqueter; assembly: GCA_037678475.1. Taxonomy (NCBI): domain Eukaryota; kingdom Viridiplantae; phylum Streptophyta; class Magnoliopsida; order Poales; family Cyperaceae; genus x Bolboschoenoplectus; species x Bolboschoenoplectus mariqueter. The sequence continues at coordinate 1,737,320 of CM075258.1, read as the reverse complement.
AAACTAGCAACCTTGAGTTTGGCACCCTTAATAATCCAATTTCAGAAAGACCGTTTGAAACCAATTATATTGTCACAATTCAAAATACATTTCCCTTCAAAATGCAACCAATCAAGACACTAAAATATTTGTACTATATATTAAACACTCCCATCTTAAGACTTATGTCACGTATGCACTAGTGTGTACTATTTATAAAGTTTAACAATTATGGAAAGAACTGTAATTAGCTAATTGCAATCCAAATATAGTTAGGAATTTATAAAGTTGAATGGCATTAGATCCAAAGCTGTATAACTCAAAACAAGAGTTTATTTTTTTGTACTTTTGGACACAAAAAGTGACATGCTACATTATTGTAAGCTTGCATCTTGGCTCAATAACAAACCATTTTGTAGGAGGCTTGCACCAGCATAGTACTTTACCAACAACTCGCTGCTTAATATATGTAGGCAACCAACAACTTGATACACTAAGGATTTCAATTTCATCTCATATTAAGGACGCTACTGGTACTGCCATGAAATAATTCTAGGATGAACGAAAATATAATAATGTGAAATAAGAGCGCGGTACAGTGACAGAGGAAATGAAAGGCATCCATTGAGGAATGATCTCGCGATCAGAATAACACTGGTATGCCACTGAGCATGGTACATCAACCTCTATCTCTGACCTGCAACACCAATTTCAAGTTCTATTAGTTTCAAAAACATACAAAATTTACCCTGATTTCCTTTTAGTTTAAACAAGAATTCCTGTTAGAAAACTTTTATTCACTTAATAGAAGTACTTTTCCAAAAGAAAAATGTTGTAAGTCCTCTTGTAACAAATTGGTTGAAACGTAATAAAATTTAATAGATTGAGAACAAACGTAAATTTGAGAGAAGTACAAAATAGAAATTGTACAAAGTATCATGCATACTTCACAATAAAAAATTGTACCTACAATCTTGCCACTCCATAACAGGAGAGGTGTATTTAGGTTTCCTCCTCCTCCATCGACTCGAGCTTACTCCTCCATTTCCTAAACAAAGCTTATCACTGCTCTGTCTCCGTGGATTGGCCGTTGTCAGTGCGAGAAAATATAGAGAGTTTGCGGGGGCGTAATTGCAAATGTGTCTGTTCCTATGAACAACGGCGCCTTTGTTCGATTTTCTTATATAGGTAATTGAACTTGGTCGAGAGATGCATGGAGTAGCCATGAGGGATCTCTCTCTCTCTCTCTCTCTCTCTCTCTCTCTCTTCGTGCGAGAAGGGGATTGGTGGTTTTGCGATGCGACATGAGATATGAACTGTTTTCTTCCATTCAATAATCCAATCAATGGGACGAACGATGACGATGCGTGGAATCGGGTTACCACCCGTGAGCGTACCAGACTACCAGTGTACTTTTTTTTTCTTTTCTTTTTTTTCTGAAATTCACTACCAGTGTACTGTGTAACTACTACAGTAGACTAAGGGAGTCAATTTCCTCTGAAATGGATAGATATTTCAGAGTGTGAATTGGGCAGAAAAAATCACATAGCACCGCAGAAAATACTGCGGCGGGTGGCGTTGAGATTCGTGCGGATGATTTTTTAGGCAGGAATTTTTGCCCAATTCACGTGAAGTACTTCGCTACATGCCAACTCGGACTGAGGCGGAGGTATGTAGACGAATTCACATCCGTTACCATTTCACCGCTCCTTACTCATCACAACCATCTAATGTAAAATTATTAATAATAATAATTTTAATATGACTCTAATTTTTTATGATGTATATTTGTGAGAAATAATGTCTAGATTGAAAAATTAAAATTATAGATGTATTTTTAATTATTTAGATAAAATATATATTAAATTTGAAATAGATTTTGTTTTTCATCAAATAATTTTAAAATCTTAACAATAAAGTTTTTAATGATTTTGCAACGAATGATCAACTAAATTCTAAATTTACTCTATTGATATTTGTCTATCTAAATAAGTAAAAACATAATTTATAATTTTACTTTTTTATTTAAATAATATTTTTCAAAAAAATATTTAGATATACGCTAAAATTATTCTAAAAAAATCATCCACATATCAATAAATTAACCGGGTGTGTTGTTTTAAATCGTACGACTCCAATACAAAAAATAAATTCTTACTATCTGAGTCCGAAATAAAAACAAGAACGAAGTGTCGTTCTTCAATCTGTTAAGGCAACCAAAGAAAAAAAAAAGGATAATCTAAAATATCTGTACTTGAATTTATCAAGATGAGAACAACAAACTTACTTTTTTCCAAAAAAAAAAACAGAAGAAAAAAATAACAATAAACTTGCAGATATTGTTGTTTTCTTATATACTACATTATGTATTTCCAAAACTCAAGCAATTTTGTATAAAATTAATACACAACATATCTGGTATGTAGAATATTTCTATGGTTTTAATTTGCAACGTTTACTACTTATGACATCAATCATCGTAGCAATTAAAAATTGCTATGCGTCGATGTTATTAGCCAAGTAGATAGATTAGTGTTGAGTAAAAGAGTTAATTATCCTTAAACAATAAATTAAAAAGGGAAGTAGAGAGAATGAAATGTGCCAAAAATTCATGAATGTTTTTGGTGCTTTTAATTTTGAAGCACATATAAAATTGCCTTTGCAAACATCGTCTTAATTTTTAGTGTACTTTGAAGCATTTTTTATTTATTTGACATTTGAAAGTATCATAACAAATCTAAATTATTGGATGTGATTTATATCATCCAATTATATACATATAAAAAATTACTGAATTTTTTACCTCATTTTAGTAACCATCAAAAGGGGCATTAAATTGCGGATATTTGATCTATTTGTTTTGTTAATCCTTGATGCATGCTGAAATAAAATCACGATGATGTGATATATTTTTGTATATATAGTGCGTGATACACGAATTAAATTCAATTAATTAGTTTATACAAATTTCAAAAAATAACTACTTGAGATTTAATTTAATTTAATTGTCACTAATTTTGCACCGATATTTTTTGAAATTTGACTCCTCAAACCGAGATCTTTATTTGTTACAAATTTGAATCTGTTATCGTCAATTAAAACAGCAAACACCAACACCGACCAATGAGTAATGGCTATTTATTAAAACGGCACATCTCTTTCAATCCCTTTTTTAGTTCCCCCAATCACCCGGCTCCTTTTTAAAAAAAAAGAAAAATTGAGCATTTAAATATGGATCCATATCTTTATTGTAACTAATTTCATATTGAATTCCGATTGATGTTTTAGCTAAAGAAGGGGATCATTGACTTGACAATCCTATTAGTGTATTTAAAATATATATATATATATATATATTAAAAATATTATAGATGTATTATCAGACATATAAATAATTTAATAATAAAATTTCGTATGATTTAAAAATTACTTGATATATTAAAGATTGTTAATTTTGAACCGTTGAAATTTCAAATCGCTTTATATATAGTGAAATATATATAGAAACTCATCATATTTAATAAAAATGATATGCACATAAAATCACATGTATAATATTTAATTTTAAATTTAAGTTTTATTTTGTTTAGATTTGACAAAATCGTTAAAATAAGGTATTGTCTCGTGATATCCCTGTTAGTTAAAATACCTAAATATATATATAGTTTGATTACAGTGCTTCCATAATTATTTTGATCCGAAATATTTATGGGCCAAATTTCACATTTTTGTGTCCGAAACGACGATCCAAATAGTTCAATAAATTCTTCATATTAAAATTTTATAGAATACTAAAATTTACCATTTTTAGAATTTTTTACTATTTTTAATGATTTAAAAAAATAACCCTAAAAATAAAAGAAAATACCAATATTTGAAGGTTAAAAAAGATCATTTTTCAAAAATAATTAAAAATAGTAAATTTTAGTATTCTATAAAATTTTAATATGAAAAATTTATTGAGCCACTTGAATCGACGTTTCGGACCCGGAATTTTGAAATTCGATCCATAAAGATTTCGCCAAAATATTTATGGAAACACCATATCCAAACTATATATATATATAACTATTTAATATCATGAACGTACATTTAACTAAACTAATTTATATAATCAATTATGATTTAATTTCCTTACAAGTGCATGACAAATATAATTTCAAACCAATCAAATCATACTGATTTGTCAAAGAGAAATTATTTTTAAAAATTTAAGTTACAAATTATGTTTAATAATTTAAAATATATGTTTCAATTTTTTTTTGAAATAAGAACCTTGTTAGTCCTAAGTTTTCGATATTTAATTTTTTTAAATATTTTTTTGCAGAAGTTGAACTCACATCTCTTCATAAAAATAATAGAAAGATAAAAAAATATTACTATCCCACGTTTCATGTTTTTAATTTCTTAATCTTAATAATATAAGATAGAAATATTTTTAATATTAAATGTAAATAACTTTTAATAAAAATAAAAATACAGATGTAATTATAAATGTGGGTGGTGCAATAAGACGGATCTGTTAACAAGATCCATTAAGCTTGCTTATCGGATACATTTTTTTGACGATCACATCGGATCGCGGATTCCGATTGGATCATCGGACCCATTTCACAGCCCTAGCCGACGGACTCGTCTTCTCTCTTTCTCCTTAATTAACGAAAAATACTTCACGCTATCTATCTATCTACCTATCCCCAAATATCTCTTTCCGATCATCAATCGATCAGATCCACCTCTGCCTCCGTTTTCGAAGAACCTGTCAAAGATCAAATTTGAAGAATTAGTCGGTTACAGATAAACTACAAACCAGAAGGAAGAATCGGCGTAAATCGGAAATAAGGTAAGAGTCTCTTCCGATTCAAGGGTTTCTTTTTTTATTTTTCGCACAAAACGCATCTGTCCAGTCGGTTAGGCTAATCGCAAAAGAATCGGATTGGATCGTCGGTTGCCGATAGATGGATTTTCCAAACCATGGTAGGAACGAAACATGGAGCGACTATTGCTTGCTATGGTAGAAGGTCATAGGTTTAAGCAAGGCACTTAACAAACAACAGAATGGTGGTGGCGGGGTTGGGGGGGGGGGGGGGTTGAGCCCCCGCTGGTAAATCCCTGACTCCATCTCTGCTCATAATCATACTAACTTTTCTAGTCTTATTAGAGTTATTTTAATTATGATATCAGCTGAACCATTTATTCCTTATAGACTTGGAAGAATAACACGAATACACTACTGCAACATTCCAAGATATCAAACTCAACTATACCTGAAAGACTCGCTAGGATTTGATAACTCGGTACTGGAACGGCATATCATGCCTTTAACCTATGTTCCTCCCATGGCAATTAATATTAACTGCACCTTTGTTGATTCCATTATTTTTAAATTTTTGTTCTCGATTAAATCTTCATACTTTTATCTCTAGCTATATGTTTGATTTTTTTTTATATGTTGTCATTTATTTGTTTCCTTTTTATTGGATGCAAGTTAAGGTACATATAGTCATACATGCTTTGATGATTGTTGAGAGATCGAATCATGGCTTCCAGTACATTGACAGCGGATCGACGGTATGTACATTATTTATTTGCTCAATACTGAATCTGCAGATATGTACTAGGGTTTTGTGATGTCACTGGATAATGCCTTGATTCCAGTTAAGAAACGAAAAAAGAGGAGAGAGAAAGATACTTATCCTTTGTTTATGGATTGGAGCTCAACTTTGAGACCAACCACCCCCACAAGATGATAAATGAAAAAAAAAGGGTAAAACGTAAAAAGTAAAGGTCGTAGAGCCCGGAAAAATATTAAACAATAGTAGGTGTTACTGTATTAAACAAGCTGGATGCTGTACTGGTGGCATATGCTGGCAGCGGGCACTTACATTATAATTTTTGCATTTTTGTCTACCTCCTCGAATTATAATTTACACAAGTTTGCTTATTAATTTTTCAATTAATATAGATGGGCTTCTTCCCGGAAGTCTGGCATGACAGTCTTGGGAAAAGTACCTAAACCAATCAACCTGCCTAGTCAAAGGTATTATCTACATCCATACTCTTGACTTGCATGTATTTTTTTTTTTTGAAGAATTAATTTTGATCTCGTGGTTCACATTTGAAGGTTGGAGAACAATGGCTTGGATCCCAATGTTGAAATTGTCCCAAAGTGAGCCCCCTTTATTTTATTTTTTGATTATGCAATATGTTTCTTGCTATTACTCTTTCATACTATTAGTTTAATTTTTTCTATATTGTGATGTAAATAAGTTATTCTGCAATGGGCTTTTGAAACTTGTATGCCTGCGAAAATTTAGATTGTTCATGCACCTCAGGAAGCTAATATTAATATGTGGTCTTTATTCATCTAAGCATGCATTTTTTGTGGCCATTTGTTGAAATACTTTGCGATCATCGCTATTTGGAAGTGACTTGTATGAAAGTTGTGCAATGGTGTACTTGCAACTGTAGAAACTTCTATTGCAGATTAGTAGGTATCCATTTTAAGAAAATATAAGTTAGAAGTACAGATAAGGTGTCCATTTTGTTTTTTAGGATTGATTAACTGTTACTTGGGCACCTTTTCATACCCAACGACTGTTGGTAGTTTATTGTAACTAAATTTGTAATTAATTCTCAGAGCATTCTGGGAAGATAGCAACTCATTTTATAGTTCAACTTAGAAGGACATAATTGCAACTGATGATTTAACAAGGTAAGTATGTGAATATCCCTCAGGGGCACAACTACATGGGGAAGTAGGTCAACTTCTTCACCAAATGCATGGAACTCATCTTCTTCCATTCTCTCTCCTAAAATTGAGGCCACCGTCAGCTCTCCTCCTGACGTTTTCGGCCGGCCTGGTTCATCTGGTTCCAGTACCCGTCCGTCGACTGGCAACACTGATAGACAGCTAGGTCCTGATCCATCTCATGCATGGGGCCTGAACTCTCGCCCCTCCTCAGCCTCTGGGTCCTTTGCTTCAGGGCACCCCCTTTTATCCCCAAATCGTCCTAGAAGTGCAGATACACGGCCTGGAAGTTCACAGTTGTCACGTTTTGCTGAGAGCTCAGGAGAAACTAAGGTATGCACTTGTATCATGGTGTATATTGGTTTCTACTTCTGAACCTGTACCAGAATTATACTAGTATGAATATAATATGATAAGAGTTGTGTAGTTCTTAAATTGTGACTATGGATGACATGTGCATGATGTGTCATAGATATGTTGGACCCAGTCAACACCTGATGCTGGTTACAGTTGAAGGCTAGATAAGCATAGGACATACCACAAATAATCTGGCATGCATGGGTTGAGCCCAAATGTCCACAGGTGCACAAGAACTGGGAAACCTGGCATTTAAAAAAAGTTGGGTACTGTGTGATTTATACCCCTGATAGTTTATTAATGGGTTAATAGGCATCGTGTTCAATTGCCAAGATAGCAACTCTTGTGATTTTATGAACCAAAGAGTATGTATTATTTTTAAATATTCATAAAAATAAATATACAGTTTTTACTTGATAAAGGCGACGCTTGTTCTTTGACGCAAGTCTCTTTTTGTCTGTTTGATTCCCTAAACAAAGTTTTATACATATTGTTATAATAAATTCTTTATATCAATTAATATAGCCATGTCCAATGGTCATGCCATGTACTTGCCATATTTGTTCACATGGTGTGGCCATATCCATGCTACAAGGGTCCTGATTTCTAGGTACTTGCAAAAAACTTGGTACCATAATTTTCTGAATCCCAGATTTTCTTTGCAATTGTGTTCGTGAGGATGTACCGGTTTGGCCGTACTTGGAACAGTATGGTAGTAGTACTATTCTGAACCTTTTTTTATTTCTTTTTGTTCTATTAATTTGTTTTGTACTTTGTTTAAGATTTGGCTTCCTGCAGATTCTTACAATTTGATCAGTGAAAATACAAGTCAAAGGAGAGAAAAAGAGTTTTGAGTAACAATAAAAAGGGTGTTTCACTCACATTTGCTTCATGTCATGTGCTCAAACCTCAAGTCATTTGAGGCATATCTGACATCAATCATTTATAGATCCATTAATAAAAACCTATAATTTTTTAATTTTAATGCTGTTTCATGTAGGGTTTTACACTTAGTTCTGGGGATTTCCCAACACTTGGGTCTGAAAAGCCTGCTGAGCCTCATAGAGGTGCTTTTCTTTTTTCTCTTGTGTCTGTCGAATTTGCTGGTTTATATTTCTACATTTGCTTTGAGTTCTCATTTTTTAATTAAAAAAGGAATATGTATTGACTATTGATATTTATGTTTTTACTTGATTCTTATCAGTAACTTGAAAATTTCTTTAATTGCTATGAGTAGGTCACAGTTCACATGGTCGACCCACGTCTGGTACTGGTAGAGATACCAGACCTAAGGAAGCACTTGATACCCTGCCACCTGGTATGTTCTCTTATCTCTTTCTGGAATCAAATATATTACTTGTCCATTGTGACCAAGAGAGCGAATTAAATCATAAAATTTGGTCCGTCGATTTTTGTTAGTGCTTGACGCATATCAAAATAAAGTTGAAATGGTGTAACTTTTTGTGTACCTATATATATACAAAATGTCCAATTAATTAGTTTTATTATTTAAGAGTTTAACAAATAGTTGTTTGAAATTTACTTGTATGGTCATTGGTCCCTCCTAATATTTGTGTTGTAAATGCAGATCATGATTCACATGTAAGGCCAACTTCTGGGTCTGGTGAAGACAATGTGACGAAAGCACCTAATTCTGGTATGTTATTTGTTTTCTTATTGGGAACTAGAAGATGCCACCAAATATTCATTGTAGAATGACTTCTGACATTAATAACACCTGCCAGTCATTCCTAAAATAGTTTAAGATATTTGCAAAAAGTAATCAAGCAATATAGTGCTGGATTTGAAGTTCTTATGGACAGATATGAATAAAATTGATTGAGTTCAATCCAAAAGGTTTGGGGCAATTTTGTTACCTTTTGCTTGATTTATCTTAGTTTAAGCTTATATTGCAGACAGTTTTGTTCACAAGATACCAACAGTGTACGATATTATTTCCAAGACTGAACAATAAAATATTGGGGCAATACGCCAAGACCAAATGAAAGTAACTTTAAAAAATAGTACTGGAAGAACATTGCTTCGGCTGGGAATACCAAGATTCACCGTAGTGAAATGCGGTATCTTTCATTAACATATATGACTAAATCGCATGATAATTTTCATATTATTCCTCATTTTCAGGTGATTTTGCAAAATCAACTGATGGCCCTCACACCCAAAATGTCAACATATTAACGACAGATGACCCATCAAACACCCACTGGTACGCAGAGACCCCGTATCAGTACCCGACCCATCCATATCACCAGCCCGGTCCAAACCAACCAAACATTGTCCTACCTGTTCCTCCACCTCAATATGATGCTTCCTCTTGGCGGGCCCCACCTCCTCAACCAATGCAACAAACGCCCGAAGGTGCTATGTGGTATCCACCAGGTCCCCATGCACCTGCTCCACATGGACCAGGTCCATATAGAACATCGGGACCTCCCAACAATTACCCAACCGACCCATTTGTCTATTATCCTCCACCTCCCCATTTCCGGCTTCCGAGTGCTGAGTCAGCACCACGGCCCCACATGCCCCCACCTCACAACCCTTACATAATGCCAGCTCATCCTGTCAGCATTCCAGGTAGGCATGGTCCACATGCACCATATGCACCAGTTCCTCCTGTTTCATATGATGGTGGATTTTATGGTCCATCACGCGCTGGGTTTTATGGGAACCGCAGTCATAATCATAACAATAATAGAAGTAATTACAATAATGGTAATAATAATCAGCAAGCAATATTGAACCAAGGCCAGAACCAGTCTCCAAGATCTTCTACGATGGGATCTGATGTGGCTCCAAAGCAGTATAAAGTTTTGCTCAAACACAAAGAAGAGGAGAAGAAAGATGACAAACAATCTGAACCAACAGTCATGACCCGTGGCAAGGACCACTCATCAGAACTCTCTGAGAACCAGCAACAGCCTATTGTCAGAAAAAACACTGCACTAATCCAGAAAATTGAGGAGCTAAATAGCAAAGCCCGCAGCTTGGAGTCATCTCATACCGAGATTAAAGAAGAGAAGCCAAAACCTAGGGAGGGTATTTTGGGGACCCCTAGTGGTGTAAGTGAAGCTGGAGGCATGTCCACTCACCTGAGAACTGGAGAGGAGGTTACTGCTGTACGACAACACCACACAGAGAGAAGATCAAATGAACAGCGAAGGATGAGACAGAGGACTGTACAAGTACTGAATCAAGTTGTTCCAGAAAAAAGGGAGGCCCTTTTGGATAATACAACCTCCGCTGGCTCCGACAAGGTTCTTAGTCCGCAAAAGGAAGGAGATGATGGTATGACTTCTGATGCAAGCCTGCCTCCTTCAGATCCAGCTGAATATGAAATCCAGGTATGCACTACATTACTTGGGCATCTGACTTCTTTAATTATAGACTGGTTTTTTGTTGATTGGAGCCTGTCTTTTATATATGGATTAATTCTTTTTATTTCTATATTACTTGGTAATATTAAGCGTGCACTGCTAAAGGAGAAAGCAGCACAGCGTGCAAAGGAGCTGCAAAGGGAAGAAGAAGAAAGAACTCGGGAGCAGAGGGCCAAGGCTCTTGCAAAACTTGAGGAACTCAACCGCCGAGCCACCACGCAAAAAGAAGCAGTTTACAAAGAGTCTGAGCCCTCAACGCTCATCAGTGATTCCCATTTCCAGCAGGAGCCCTCAGATGTCATTACTGCCATTACACATCTCCAAGAAGTACCTCAGAATAGTGCTGAGATTAGCAGCATCGCTACAGTGACTCTTTCTTTCGGCACAATTTCAGAAGTGCAAATCACAACAGGACAGGTGACCCACATTTCAGAAGTACCAATCTCTTCCATGATGACTAGTGCAGATGCAGGTGCCATTGCTGGTGCCCTTGGTACTGGTTCTGGTGCCAATACTGGTGCGGATGCTGTTGTCGGTGCTGGTTCTGGTACATCCTCTCATGCAAGGCATCATCATGGAAAACAAATGGGATACAAGAAGAGGCATAATAGTAACTTGAATGCTTCACCAGAGCTAAGAACTGCTGAAAAAATGACAAATGTGGAAGCCATCTTGGAGAACCCAACTGAGCCGCTGAAACAAACTGATGCACAGGTATTGGTTAGTGAAAGTGCACAACACAAAGATGATACAGTTGCTCATCATCGCAAGAGAGGCAATAAAAACCCTAAAAGCAGGAGCAAGACGGAGGTGCCAATGCCAGTATCAGTACCAGCACAATCTGTTGCACCATTAGAAGAGAAACCTGGGAAGCGATTAAATGAGAAGATAGAGACTGGTTCCTCCACTGCTCCAATATCTGAGAGCTCTAATTCCGTGCCTCCCGAAGATTTTGGCAAGGAGGTTTCTAAGCCGCTTGAAGTAGAGTTGCGTGGCGGAGGTAATAATAGGGCAGGTCCACATTGGAAAGCACAACAACAGAGGCGGTCAGTCAGAAACCATAGGACAAGTTCTGACAAGTCTCACAATAATGAGACTGTCATGTGGGCCCCGGTTAAACACCTGAAAGAAGAAAGCACTCATTCTTCAGGTACCAGTGCAGCTGTAGCTGCACCTAAGAATGATGGTGAGGTGCATACAGGTGTTAAAACAAAGAGAGCTGAAATAGAGAGGTATGTTCCAAAGCCCCAGTTGTCTCAATTGGAGAAGAAGCCTGATGAGCCTACTGATGTAAAAGCTGGAGAAATTTTACTGCCTCCTGAAGCTAAGGCTGGAGAGGTTGATTCCAGGACAACTATTGGCGGTAACAGTACAAATAACCTTAACAAGTCAATGAGGCGCGGTGGTAAGCCCCATGCTTCATGGCGTCAGAGGGTGGGACCGGTTGAAATGCATGAGACAATGTTTCAAAATCCTACTGATGGTGAAAAATCTCCGGCATCTGACACACAGTTGGTCATTCCACCCCCTGCCCCAGAGGACTATGAGGACAGCAACCTAGATGGCCGGCCAAGGCGCCACAACGGCCACAAGTTATACAAGGCAACGGGTAGCAACTATATAGGCCATGGTGCCACCCGCAACGAAACAGAAAACATTGGTGAAATTGTTGATGGCGCAAGAACTGGAATAGAGGGAAAGTCAGAGAACATGGAATCTGGCAGTTGTGAGGTTTTGAATTACAGCTCCAATACAAGGTCGCAGCATTGGAAACCAAAATCTCAATCTCATGTATATTCTCATGGGAAGGGTAACGTTGGTTGGCAGAAGGTTGTATCTGACAAGGCGGGGCCCATTTCTGGAAAGGGTCAAGACGAGGATAAGCTAGTAGCATCTACTGCTGCTGAGGATTCTGGTAGTACTGCCCCCCGTCGTCAACGTGGCAATGCCCGGCAGTACAAGTCTGGCACTAATGAAGAGGGAGAAACTAGTAGGGACTTTCAGCCAGTTGTCGGATCATACCAGAGAGTAACTGGGGAGGATGGAATGGAGGGGGGTAATAGAGCTGCGTCTGGGTCGAGGTATCGTGGGCGGGGGCGAAATGGTCATTTTGCACGTCGGGCCAGTGAGTTGAGCATTTAGACTTGGTCATTTATCAGCCAGATGTGGGTTCTTTTTCTTCTTTGTAAGGATGGTTTAAATCGAGCATTTAGCCTAGCTTGATTTGTGCACGAGTATGATCTGACACAATCAGTAGCCAAAAATGGGTTTGATGGTTTGTTTGGATCTTGGATTTTAGACCTGGGTCCAATTTGAACGGTGAATTGTAGGTTAATTTTGATTTGTGTATGTTAATCTAATCTCAATCTTCTCTAAATATGCTAGCGCTACTATTATGCTAATTATAAGAGCTACTGGTTGTATTGTTACCCTATTATGATCTGTAAAATTGCCTGATTTTGCATCCCCCTCTTCTTTAGGTATATATTTTTTCATTTATTCAACTATCTGTTTATTGTTGTCGTCGCTGCCCTCATCGTTATAAATGATGACTATTGTTTATTGTTGTGTCCAGTCTCATGGCGCGTCTAAATGCCAATGAAAGTGGCAACAAAATGCAATGCATGCATCTCCATCATGCGTGGTGTAATCCTTTGGGACTTTGAATCCCTGAAATAAATTTAACTTTATACAAGTTAAATTTTTATCGACATACTCTGTAATTCGTTTCAACTATTTCATTATTCAGTTTCATACCCATTCCATTTCCTCTTGCGTAACCTTCTTCTATTTTCTCACTATATTTAAAGTGATTTTATAACTTATAATAATACGTCAAATTAACAAATGGTTTAAATATATGCATACAAGTTTCTCATATGCATTTACGGTGTTGTGTGTCTTAAATCGAACTTGTTCAAATAAAAATCAAATAAACACATCAAATATTAGTATATTACACATAAAAATTCTTCTTATGTATGTATTTGAAGTATTTTCGGTGTGCATGTTGTTGAGTTTTAAACATATTTGACCGTATTTATATTCATAAGACCTTCAAAATTAATGGATAATATCCGATACATATTTTCTACATGTTCATAAATTGAATCGTACAAAAATCAAATAAATACATCAACATAATGCTTAAATTTCTTCTTTATGCGTGCTTGCCAATGATTTTTAATAATTTTTTATTACATTTATGATCTTAAGATTATCAAAATTGACAGATAACTTTCAATATATATTATTACATGCTCGTAAATTTATTTATGTAAAAACTCAAACGAACACATCATATATTATGTAGAAAATTCCACTTACATACATTTACGGTGTTTCGTATGAATCTGTTGATGTTATAATCAAAATGCATTTATTTTGTGTTGAACCTATTAATTAATAACTGCCCAAACCTGACTGATCGATAGTTGAGCTGAAAAGTAAAAAAAAAAAATGTAGTCCTATTAGTTAACATCCTCTTAAAATCTAACATGTTTCTTAATGTTTGCTTAGAATAAACCCGCTTATCATACAATTGAATAATATAAACTTTAAATTTAATAAGTATACTGGCATTTGAATCATGAATTATTTATAAAAAGGCGATATGACTTAAGATGTCAATGAATCTGCATATCATACAATTGCTAGCACGAACATGGCTTTCACGTAACAAATTATTTTAATATATCCGGCTGTTGTTGTCATTTCTAAACTTTATTCCAGTAGCATATACATGTCAAATAGTTTATTCCGTTTACAAATGACTTAGTAATTTTAATATGGTGCTTGCAATTGTTAATTTATCAATCTTATCATTGCAATGATACAAGCATTTCATTTTTCTCGGTTGTAAAATATTTTTTACTAAGTGAAAATTATCATGTCAATGAATTAGAAATTATAAGATAGAAATATTCTAAAAATTAATATACAAAAAATTATTAAACTGTTGGTATGACAAGTGAATTCAGTATCTATAATTTCAGGATGTGGATGTTTTTTTTTGAGATAAAGATGATGGTCAAACTATTCAAATTTAAATGTCAATAAAAAATTCTTCATTTGAATTTTGAACTCGTGATCTCCTATACGAATAACATTGTTTGTCATTAGACCAAAACTTGAACGTAGCTGTTCTTAATCTAAATATTTACAAAATCACATATGTAAAAATATATGAAGTGACATTTGATAATTCAGCTTAATGCAAAATTAGGAACATTTATATGTTCTTAATCTGCATATTAACAAAACCACATATGTAACAATATACGAAGTGATATTTGATAATTCAGCTTAATGAAAAACTAGGAACATTAAAAGAAAAAAGAAAAAAAAAATCAGCGAGTTCAGTTCGGCAAGGGCTTCAAGCTGATAATGCTAAAATTTTGGGTCGCATTGTAAAGTTAACTTCACATAACATGGATACATGATACATCCGACTACATAATTCTTGCGACAGAAACCAACTCGATCGGGAGATCCAGAGAGAGAGAGAGAGAGAGAGAGAGAGAGAGAGAGAGAGAGAAGGAGATGGCCAGGAAGAAGATCAGAGAGTACGATTCGAAGAGGCTCCTGAAGGAGCATCTCAAGCGAATTTGTGGCATTGATCTCCAGATCTTGTCAGCTCAGGTCTAATTTGGATCTTTCTTTTCAATTCTCTTCTAACATTTGTGTTCTCGTCGTGATCTCAGAACTCAAACACTTGTTCGAGCTTCCATCTTTTATTGTTGATGCTACCGTTTAACATAAAACAAATTAGAAATGCTAGATTTAATTGCTAGTGTCCTTTGGAGATATTTAGATCAACAGGTCTTATCTCGGGGACTTCAAGCATATAGAAGAAGAAAAAAAAAAGTTAATTTATGTAACTAGTTTTGTGCAAGCTGGTGTGTTAAGATTTTACTAATTCATCCTTCAATGTTGGCAATGTCAAGTTTCCTGCAAATTATGACGCTGATGCCAATATTGCAATGGACATTTTTGCATGGATTAGTAGCAATATTTGTTGTTGTATTGATTTTAGAAATTCTATAAGCATTGTATGCTTGCACCAGGACAGTAACTCAAAACGCATTGATACTGATTAAAACAAATTATAAATAACGAAGGGCATCATCATTAAATAATATTTTCACCCATGGATGCTTGAAGATTGTGCCTCCTTCCTTAATAGTATAAAAGGTTAGAGAGATTCTTTTACTAACTATAGATGAAATGATAAGAGTTCATTTCACATGGATAGAAGTTATGAGAGATGAATTTACTAACAATTCTTAAGAAGAGATGAATTTACTAACAATTTGTTTTAATTCAAGCTTCATCCCAATTTTCTCATCAAGGGAAAAAAAGCTTAAGCCAGTGTACTTTTCTTGTCTTTTCTGTTGCAAGCTCCAGGGAAAATGTTTTGATATTTTCAAATAAAATGCATCATGTACTCGGTATCCTGACTTGTGAGCCGAGATTAAGTGATGAACCTGTTACTAATGTTGCTCAGAAAATTTTGTTTAACTATCTGGATTTCTTGAACTCCTGCCCCTAAACTTGTAACCCAACAATTTACATGACTTAAATATACTTCACTGAGGATTAGGGTAAAGCCAGCAATATTTTTGAAACATTTTTTTACCAAACTGAGTGATATTTCAGTGCATTTTGCAACTATATAGGGTTTTAGTTGTACATATGGAAAAGCCAACTCTTATTTCACAGTAGATGCCTGCAAATAACTGTAGAAAATAAGACAATTTTATTATCTGCAGCCTTGTAACTATCTTATTATATTTTTATGTGCAAAAGGTGACAGAATCAACTGATTTCAAGGAATTGGCAGAGAAAGAGCCATGGCTCGAATCAACAAAGCTTGTGGTCAAGCCAGATATGCTCTTTGGCAAGAGGGGCAAGAGCGGCTTAGTTGCTCTAAATTTAGATCTGGCTCAAGTTCAAGATTTCGTCAAGCAGCGCCTCGGGGTTGAGGTAGATGTTGCAGCTTTTATAAAAATTGAAACATCAATTTTGTTATGTTTAGATGAGTGCCTAGTGTCAATCAATTGATCCTATGAATGAATGTGGAAAGCAAAGAGTTGATAAAAGATGTTTACTTAGGCATTTTTTTAGAGAAAGAAAACATGAGGTACATGCATTGTGCGAAAAATTTATATTATTTAAAAGTCATAAAGAACATGGCCCGGATTTGACAGTTAGGTGGATTTGACAAGTTAGGTGGATTTGACAAGTTAGGTAGATCTGACAAGTTAGGTCAAGGTACACTGTCACCTTGATACCAAGAAGTGATTCATTTGCCATTGACTTGATGTTTAACCAACAAATTATCATTAAAAGAACTTGGCTACTGTTATGCTTACCAGCACTGTACTGGTGCAATGGCTCTTATATCCTTGATTAGTTTGCATTTCAATTTCTATACCCTTTGCAATCATTTTATGTAAACATGTGGAATTAGTTTTGCTGGGTGCTTTCAAAAAGGAAATGGGAGGTTACAAGGCATGAGGCATCTATTTCCAAATTTATAATCAATTAATTTGGGCCATGCTTAGGTTACCAGCAGTACGCCGGTGCAGTCTGGTGTATACTGTCTTGAGGAATGGAATCAGAAAACCACAGTGCCAAGAGTTCTGAATGGAACTTAAGATTCTCCTTTTAATTCCGTTTTATGATAATTCAATTTCATTCATACAATTTTCTTCTAAGTTCCATTTACTTAGTTGCACCTGGCACCTTACCACAGAAATCCTACATTTCCTCCTTGCTGCTCACATTCCATAATTACTTGTAAACAGGTTGAGATGGGAGGTTGCAAGGCGCCTATTACCACATTTATTATTGAACCGTTCGTTCCGCATGAACAAGAATTCTACCTCTCTATAGTCTCAGAGAGGCTAGGTTGTACGGTTAGCTTCTCTGAATGTGGTGGGATTGAAATTGAGGAGAATTGGGACAAGGTCAAATCTGTCTTTTTACCAACAGAGAAGCCCTTTACATCTGAGGAGTGTGCTTCTTTGGTTGCTACCCTCCCCTTAGAGGTAAATATGATCAAAATGACCTTGTTACTCGTGCTAACAAAATCTCTTATTTTTGAGTGATTTCCAAATGATTGAACCAAACTATTCCTATTGGCACAAAGTATTTATTAAATTCCCTTGAAGGGGAATTACTTGCCTTAGTTAGTGATATGAAATAATGAAAATAATTAAACAATATGGTATAAAAATTTCCCCATATTACAACTATTTTTAGAGGTGCTTGATACAAACTAAGGTCATGTGTTTTGTTGAATATGTTGGAACTAGAGTTCATCCATAGAATGATTAATATATTTCTGAATTTATTAATTTTTAATCAGGTACGCAGTAAGATTGAGGGTTTCCTTAGAGGGGTTTTCACAGTTTTTCAAGGTATACTTCTAATTTGTTGTTATATAACAAATTGATATTCGAGAAAAAGAAATAATAAGGTAATTTGATTTATTTCATTGTTTTTGTTGTAGATTTGGATTTTTCATTTATTGAGATGAATCCATTTACGCTGGTTAATGGAGAGCCATACCCCCTTGATATGAGGGGAGAGCTTGATGACACTGCTGCTTTCAAGAACTTCAAAAAGTATCTCTCTCTCCTCTCTCTCTCTACAAATCATGGTCAGTTCATTCTTCTAAATATTATTATGCGGGGAGAATGAGATATGCTGGACTTCTGGGTTAAATATGATAGGTATGTGCTTGAATGTGAGCACATCTGTCTGTATGTGTGACAGAGAGAGATTTCTTACACTTCTTCATAGTCAACTTTTACTTGACCATAGCATAGGCACACCAACTTAACAATTATTTCTTAATTTTCCAGAAGCAATTTATGTAACAGGCCTCTGTTATTACTGAGTTCCTCATCTTCTATATAATATGATAAATAATGTAGGTGGGGAGATGTCGAGTTCCCACTTCCATTTGGCCGGGTGCTTAGTACCACAGAAAGCTTCATCCATAACCTTGATGAAAAGGTTTGGAGTTTCAAATTTTGTATAAAATGCTGAACAATCTCTTAGTTACATATATAAATTTTTCTGAGGCCTCATATTGTAGGGCTTTGTTCTACTAGGGAGCTATCTTTTGGTATTTGATTTCTCTTATCATCACTGCTGTTATTGACATTCATGTTTCAATACTATTTTAGACCAGTGCTTCATTGAAATTCACAGTTCTGAATCCAAAAGGACGCATCTGGACCATGGTTGCTGGTGGTGGGGCCAGCGTTATTTATGCTGACACTGTAAGTTCGGATATTTTTTGTAATACTCTTTTGGAAATCATAAGAATGTATTACTATAATTGCAATCATACTTGCTATATTCTATCTTCACGAAATTTGTGAGAGAATCATGGAAAAAGAATTTTCTCTATTTTACTAGGATAACCTTCTTGTTCATGGGGCTTAATTTTCTTTTCTAAAGAAAAAAAAAATCCAGAGGGTAATCTGGCCATCTTTTAATTATCTGAATGCTTTCTTTCAAGATCAGTTCAAATGCAGCAAAATTTGTTGCATAAAAGAAAAATGCATGAATAATATACAGTGATGAATGTGGTTGAGGAGGTCCATCTTAGTTTTTTTATTCATTTCTTCTTTTCAATTGTAGGTTGGTGATTTGGGATATGCTTCAGAACTAGGAAATTATGCAGAATACAGTGGTGCTCCAAAAGAGGATGAGGTCTTACAATATGCTCGTGTTGTCCTGGATGTATGTATCTTTTTTATTTCTTTTTTCATTGTTCCTATTTCCCCGCAAAACATGACGAATTGATCACCTAAGTACCTGTCTTGCCAGTATTCCACTCATGAAATATAGCATTCTTTTACATTGTACAGTTTTTACAATGTTTGCATATCTGTACCATGGATCTCTTATGCATGTTCTAGTTGTTCTACTAGAATTTAAGGGCAACACTAAAACCTAGTAGTTAAATAGTTAAACCAGCAGGGTATCTGTTACCGGTCGTACAACCCCTGCGTGCATTATTTTTCTTGTTGACATTTGAGAAATGTTTCATTTCTCTTTCTTTTTTTTTAATGCCTTCTTTTTTTGTGCTTGTGTAGTGTGTGACAGCTGAACCGGATGGTCGAAAGAGGGCACTCCTGATAGGAGGTGGTATTGCTAATTTCACTGATGTAGCTGCAACTTTCAATGGCATTATTCGAGCTCTTAGAGAGAAGGTTAGCCTTTATGCAGTACTTGATTTTGATTTGTGCATGCTGAATCTGAGCTTTTACCACTTTTGATGGAACTAACTTCTTTTTAACTTCTTCTCTCTCTTTTTTTTTGTTTCTGCCTGGTTGATGAAGAATTAATTGGGGTTAATTGTGGAATAGAGCTATTCATTTGATAGATTTTGAATTAAGGATCAGTTATGCAATTGATGCTTAATAGGATTTCATTTTTGACAAATTGCACATGTGGATAATTCCCAACTGTACCATTGTATGTAAATTAATGCTGTACTAAATACTCTGCAGTATTAATCTCATAACCCTTCTTAATGTTATTAATTAAATAGGAATCGAAGCTCAAGGCCGCAAGGGTACACATATATGTTAGGAGAGGTGGTCCTAATTACCAAGTTGGTCTTGCTAAGATGCGAGCTCTTGGTAAAGAGCTTGACATACCCCTTGAGGTAATTTTACAATTGCACCACTCCTTTTGGTCCATATTACGCGGCATAGAAATTGAGGCCAGAATAAGTGCTAAGCTACAGAAGTTCATGTGCCATTTTGACTGTGTTCCATAGTCTCTTTCATGTGCTGTGTTCATTGAACCACTGGTACCATAGAAAACTATTGAATCCTAGAACAAGCCTAAATTGATATCCATAAAATTTGTGACTAAATTTGAGGCATAACATAAAGTATCTGATGGCTCTAGTATTTTGATGGCATTGTAGGTATATGGGCCAGAGGCAACAATGACCGGTATTTGCAAACAAGCAATTGATTGCATCATGGCTGCTGCATAAATCAAAGTTGCATTTCAATCTTTTCTCTGTTGTGAACTTGGTATTAGAATTTAGAATGAACCTGGATAAGTCTATTGCAACAATAACAAAGATGATGGTGCTGTTTCACTTTTTAATATTTGGATATGGGGCAACTAAGTTTTATTTTAGATCTTTTGTTTCTTTACTTTATGCATTTTACTGGATCTGGCTAAATGCATCATGAAGAGAAACTTTTTTATGTTTTTTGGTACATGTTGGTATAATGAAGGGTTTCCGCACCACGAGTTCTTATGTGACTGGATGGCAGCAGTAGCACCCAGGATGCGGCTGCCTGATTGCAAATATAAAATCTTAAAAGGCTCAGGAGTTTCGAAAATACATTGAATGACAAAAAGAAAAGACAAATTAAACAAAGGTAATAATTAATAAAGGCATGGTAGATGAATATTATGATGCCCGTTGCACAAATCGTTACTTTAGCTAAATTGTTTGAGAAATGAACTTATCCATCATATGGATTCACTTGTAAAACTTAAATTGTTAGACGAGATGGAGACAAAAATGCCTCCGATTATTGTTAACACCCTTCAATATTTTTATGTGCTTGCAGAACCGTGCTACCTAAGATAATTAGTGTTATTATTATTTTTTCCTTCGTTTTAGGAAGTCCGCACACAAGATATCATTGTTTCCCACACTAGCTCTTTCATAAGGAAGTTCCATAGATGAAACGAATTGTGTTTTATGAGAAACTAGTCAAAAAAATGGTCAAAATGGATGTCAAAAGATCGAGTAGAAAATGTAAATTCTCATAGCGACTTTGATTTTTCTGCAATCTACTGGAGCTCGACGCAGAAGTTGGAGCACGGAGATATGGAGAAAACTAGAGAGAGAGAGAGAGAGGGGGGGGGGGGGGGGGGGGGGGGGGGGCAGAGAGGTTTTGCCCAAAAAGAAGGAAAGAGAGAAGATTTTTTATCAATGGAAAAATATATATGCATGGTCCATATATATGCATGGTCCATCCGTATAACTTTCTGTATAACAAACATATAAATATTTGTTTGAAAATTTTAACACAGAAATTATAAAGGTAACGATACAAAAAATAATGAATCATATTTTCTACAATCTCTTTCCTGATTTCTATTATAGAACAAATCATAGGTCTGTTTCGACAATTATTTCTAACTGACACACGATTTTACTATAGAATCGCTAAAATCAGAACCAAACGAAACAAAATTTTTCGGCGGAACTCACAGACCACCGAGAGCTTTTGTTTTGAATTGTGACCTGCCGAGGAAATTACATGTTGATTCATAATGCATAATGGACTTGCTTAAATGAATATGGGAAATTTATTGAACCAATGGGCTATGGACCTGTTTCAGAAATAAAATGATACATAAAATTGAGAAAAAAACTCAATACCCGTTCAGATTTGGCTGGTTAGAATTTCCAGGTTTTGAAAATGAAAATGAAACAGCATTATATACACTGGAGGGAGCATTTGACAATGGTTGTTTTGATAATTTTGAAAATGATGTTTCAAATAATGTTTAAATTTTATAAAATTTGAAACACTATCAATTTATAAGTTCAAAATTAAATCTACAACACTTTTTTTTTGTATTTCTAAACTTTTTTGTGAATTTATTTAAAAATTTATTATTAAAATTATCAAAATAACCATTGTCAATTCATCCATCAACTAGTAAAATTATGTGGGCCGTTAGCCATGTAATGACTTTCGAATTAGTGACGGTAAAGAAACCACTGAAAGAATGCCATGCCAGATTGAGTAGAAAGGTGTGTAGAAACTCAAGTGAAACAGCACTATATTTTTCTACTGTTTTCTTTTTTTGAAAGCTTGGCAGCAGTTCCTTCTCTTTTTTTCTGATTCACTCCGCATCTCTCTCTCTCTCTCTCCTCTCCCTCCGCCTTTCGCCGGAGAACGGATGGCGGTGGAGGAACCACCACCTCCGCCACCATGCGTGGAGTGCCTAGAGCAGCGCATCCTAGAGGATTTCTCCAGCGACAGTGACGTGGCGTTCATTCACGGCCTCTCTGATTCTCCTCTCCCATTCGCCTCTTCTGCTGTTGTCCAGGTACCTCCCCCAATATGTAGATTAACACATGTAGGAAATATTGTATATGTCCGATTACTTTGCGTATATTTGATGACATATTTGAGGTAAATATGTCTTATTTTCTGAATTTTAGTTCGAATTACATCTAATTTACTCTTGATCCTCTCAGTTCGGTTTATTTTTAAGCCAGTAAAGCTGTCCTTTTGTCCCAATTCCATTGGTTTGCTTGGTATTACGTAATTTACTTGAGATCCCAATTTGCATGATTGTATTCTAGCTATCTGGTATTGTATGCTTTGATCAAGTTGCTTTTGTTCTTGATGACAGTATTCACTAACCAAGCCCAATTTAAAGTTTGAATATTTATTATTGAATCCCGGAAGTGTTACTCTTTCTGGCATGCCATTTTGAGTCCAGTGAAGTTATGGATGCTGTTAAACAAAACTTCTCATTTAAGTATGAAGATGGCACACATGTCACGAGTCACAATCTCAATGTGATATGCCGTTTAAATGTAATTCATCATGTATATTGTTACAACAATTATTAGTGCACACTTTTCTCTTCTCACATCTCATAAAAGAATATTTGCCTTTTTCTGTAGATATCTGCTGATAACAAGTGGAGTAATACAGGAAGGTAATGTTTTTTTTTTAAATTTGTTCCCTGAGAAAACATAAATTGATTTTTTGAAAGTTAAATGATAAGTTATGCTCGTCCTTTGATAAGCTGATTCTATTCATTACCATGTGACAATTTTAGTGACGTAATCTCTGGTCAGTTTATTGTTGCGGCACTATGCAGAGGCATGGAGACAAGTCCCAAAGTACAAGAGTATGTTTTTTTCCTAATTTTTTTAACCTTCTGATTCTGCTCTTTGCTTGTTGTCCTAATTAAAGTTATGTGATCCTACTTTTGAATGAGCTTTTAGCCGTTTTCCAGTTGACATTTAAAAGGTAACTTTTTCTTATTTGACCGGTATATGTACAGTACCTCAGAGACTTCATCAGAAGAGCTATTCTTCATGAATACTATTTCTAGATTAATTACCATGCCCTATGTTGGGAGAGGGTCATCTCTTACCCTAAAGGAAATCATTTCGAACTATTTGCATGAATCGACTGAAGACCACGTGATTTCGGCATTAATTCAACTTTTGGGAGGTCAAAAGGAGGCTGGTTGTTATGGTTTTGATTTCTTCAATCAAGTGGGATTTCACTTGTTTGACAGTGTGGCAAGTATGGCTAGTACAGTGAGACACCCCAACATCTGTCCCATTCTAGGGTTTCTAGAAAAAGACGATTATCATTATCTGTTGCAACCTAGGGGTTCATACACTCTAGAGAGTATTTTTCATTTTAGTCCTTCGGCTTTACAGTCGGACTGGCATCTGAGGTTCTTGGTGTACCAGGTAGTATCTGCCCTTGCACATATGCATGAACTAGGGGTTTGTCATGGCAATGTAAAACCTTCTACCATTCACTTAACTGATACCCTGTGGGCTTGGCTTAGCATGACTGATACAAGACTTGTAAAACAGAACTCAGGTTTCCCAGAAAAACCTTTCCAAGAGAAAAAATGCCTATGTAAGATGAGCTCCTCAGGGTTTGACTGGGTTGGCTCGTTGGAATGGAAATCTGGGTTTGAGAGATGGTGGAAGGGACAAATGAGTAATTTTGATTACCTTCTCCTTTTAAATAAACTTGCTGGGAGGAGGTGGAGTGACCCAACGTTTCATATAGTCATGCCATGGGTCATAGATTTCACAGAAAAGCCTGATGAAAGTTCAAAATCAGGTCGGCGAGACTTGACAAAATCAAAATGGAGACTTGCAAAAGGAGACGAGCAGCTCGATTTTACATACGCCTCGTCAGAAGTGCCTCATCACGTCTCTGATGAGTGCTTGTCTGAACTAGCTGTGTGTAGCTACAAGGCCAGACGGCTGCCTCTTTCTCTCCTTAGGTCTGCAGTCCGCCAGGTATATGAACCAAATGAGTATCCCTCGACCATGATTCGACTTTACCAGTGGACTCCAGATGAGTGCATACCTGAATTTTATACAGATCCTAGGATTTTTGTTTCGTTGCATTCTGAGATGAGCGACCTGGCCATTCCACCATGGGCTGGGTCCCCGGAGGAATTTATTAAGCTACATAGGGAGGCCCTGGAAAGTGATGTTGTGTCAAGAAATCTCCACCATTGGATTGACTTGACATTTGGATATAAGATGTCCGGTGAGCATGCTGTTAAGGCTAAAAACGTGATGTTGCCTCATTCTGATATAGCAAGGCCGAGGTCCATTGGCCGTAGACAGCTGTTCATGAAACCGCATCCCATGCGTAATTTTGCTAACGATCCCCTGTATTATTTGGAAAGTTTAGAAGAGGCCATTTTATTTTCCGAGCACGAGCAGGGTATAGATTCACTATATGACTACCATGAAAATTTTGATTGTGAGATATCCTGCCAACCCTTTCTGGGATTGCAGGTACCGTTGCCTGGATCGATACTAGATTTTGACTTTGGTGCCTTTATGGACTGTTTTGAGGAGAGTGGAGATGGAATGCCAGTAGGGTACCCTGAGATGCTGAATTGGAGGCAGAAAACCTGTAATTCGACAGTGTTTTCACGAAATTGCTTGAATGATGTATTTTCAGTTGGTTGTATATTGGCTGAGCTGTATTTGAGTAAGCCTTTGTTCAACCTGGTATCTCTCGAAGCATATAGAGAGTGTGGGGTAATGCCTGGACTGGTGCAAGAGCTGCCTCCTCATGTTGCACTCCTGGTTCAATCTTGTATTGAAAGAGATTGGAAGAGGTATTGTTACTCTCTCTCTCTCAATTTTTGCCAGTGAGCCGGCAAGTTTTGCAGTGAACTTAAACATAAAATTACATCAGTCATCATTAATTCTCTCTCTTTCTCTATTTTGTTATAATTGTACGATGACTGGAAGGGCCTACACCAGCAAAACATGTGAAACCCAACCTTCTGTTCCTTTTAGTTTTTTGACATGCTGGCCCTAAGTATTCTTTCAGCAATGTTTGGGCCAGAACTGAACCTGTGATAATGGGTAGGAATCCACATGGATCCAAGTCCTACTTGACAAGAATAATACCAGTTACATGCCTAGTTACTGGTCAATTGTATAATTCATAATTCTATTGTTCTATATATATTTATATTTTCAGGAGACCATCAGCAAAAGGCTTATTGGATTCAAAGTACTTCCCTCAGACGATTCGATCAGCTTACACATTCCTTGCACCACTTCAACTCAACTGCAGGCCTGCTCTACGCCTTAAGTACGCAGGCATGCTTGCTGCCAAGGGGGTGCTTAAGGCAATGGGATCTGTGGCAGCTGAGGCATGTGTGCCATTTTGTGTGCAGCTCATTCTGGCAGATCTGCCAGATGCAGAGGCTGCCACTGCTGTCTCTCTACTGAGAGAGCTTCTGAGATGTCTGACGAGCCAGGCCTCAAGAGATTTAATCCTACCTGTCATTCAAAAAATTATTCAGGCTGGTTAATAAATTTAAATTTTACTTTCATCACTTCTTTCATATGCCAGACCCAACCCAACCCAAAAAGCAAGAACAGCTATCCCTGTACCACATAGAGCCATGCCCTAAACAAAGAAAAACCAAGAAAGAAAAGGACAGAAAAGGAGGTTTAGCTGTGGTTGAACTGATGGGGTCTTGGCCCACCTAGTACCATGGTTACTGTATTATTTATGTGTTTTCTATGTAAACTTTTGTCAGGCATCAGAATATTCTCATCTGAAGGTATCGATTCTCCAAGATTCATTTGTTCGTGATTTGTGGAGGAAGATTGGAAAGGAAGCTTACATGGAAAAAGTCCACTCTCTAATCATTGCAAACCTGTGCAATTCACCAAACAAGCAGAGCGCTTTGGCCGCATCAGTTGTTTTGATTGGTTCGTGTGAAGATCTTGGCATTCCAGTGACAATCCATCAGGCATGTGCTTTTTTATTACTCATTTGTTTCTCCTTTTAAATTATCATTGTACTATAGCTATTAAATTAGTATATAATAGATTGATCCTTTTGCAGACAATTCTGCCCCTGGTCCAATACTTTGGTAAAGGGATATCTGATGATGGTATTGATACCTTGGTTCGAATAGGTACTCCACACATGCTCTATAACAAAAACTTAGAACAATAGAAGCAAGCTCCATAATAGGAACTAATACATATTGTCATTGGCTAGGTGGTACTTTTGGGGAGATTTTCATTGTGAAACACCTCTTACCACTACTGAGGGGGGCTATTATTTACTGTACTGATCCATCTCAAACAAACAAGCCTGAGCCCCAACAAAGTTGGAATTCTCTTGCATTAATTGACTGTCTTTCTACTTTAGATGGTTTAATCTCAGTTCTCTCAGTCAAATCTCTCCTTAAAGAATTAATTCAGGTTTGTTTCCTACAAGTACCCTTCTATTTTATCTTCACACACCAAGAATAGAGTAAGTTCTGATATCTTGTTAGATATTTTAACCATCAGTCTCTAGTTTATGTTTTCATTTCCTTCTAAACTTTCAGCTTATCATGAGAGGACATACTTGAGTTGTTCTTTAATTTTTAGGATCAAACATTGTTACATGTCAAGGTTCTGACTCAGAATCAGCTGGATCTTCGTGTGACCCAGGTACACAACTTAAAAAAAGAGGAAATAAAATAATGAAAATCATAAGTATATAATAGTAATTGTAGCAAAATTGCATTTTGTTCATTTAGGCCTGACTTGTAGAAAACCGGTACAGGTCTTTTACCAAGGATGTAATGGTATTATGCCCAGATGCTACCATAGATTGTAACCATTTGTTCTTAGTACCGCAAATACCACATTTTGAGTGTCTATTTGAAATTGATTTCTCATTATTTTCGAGAACTTTAGTGTGTTGATAATTTTTTACTATCGTCCTTCTCATGGTCTAGGTTGCAGCGACTACACTTACCAGGCTTTGCCAGAGAATTGGCCCAGAACAGACTGTGGTGCATATTTTACCACAAATGAAGGAGCTGTTTGCCGAGTTAGCATTTAATCCTTTGTCTATAGGACCCACCTCCTCTGAAAAGGACCAGAAGTTATCAGAACTGAAATTGCACAACTCTAAGCTTGAATCAAGGAGAGACCTCATGTAGGTGCCATAAAATAAATGCACTCTCTCTGTGTGTCTGAATCTCTCTCTCTCTCTCTCTCACTTTCTCTCAACTTTTGCAATCTAATATTGTGTGATAATTTATGTATTAGGTTAGTGTTGTACCCATTCTTGGCATCTTTTATGGGAATAGAGAAGCTCCGCCAGTGTTGCAGCATGTGGTTTCTCTTGGAACAATCACTTCTCAAGTTTTACAATTGGAAGGTAATCACTGCACTAGTGTCGGTACCATGGAAAGCTACATGAGACAAGTTGGGTCAATTCAACCCATTGTACTTTCAAAACCACCCCTTCAGATATATTTTTGGAACATTATAAAGATCTAGATACTCTTTGGATGACACTGCTATCAACGTATGTTATCTTTGGCACTCTTTAGTACAGAAAATATATCTCTTTTTTTCCCTTCTTCCACACAAGCAGCAAAGTTAACTGTAAAAGAAATATTACTTTACTGCTACTTTATTGGTACCTTATAGCACTTTGTATATTGTGATTGGGCCTGGCGAGCCAGGTAACTAGCAAAATTTTCTAATTTCATGAAATTTCAGTGGGACTCATATGGAGAAACTTATAGAAGCAGCAAGGAATCAATGACATCTCAGAGGGGCAATTTTGTAAGATCCTCTGACCCTGCAAGACTTCTCCTAAATGGGGCCGGTTGGTCAAAGCCTCAATCCCAGATCTCCAGAACCATTGTCCCTCCAGCAGGACCAGTCCCAGAACGAGAAAGGGAACCTGTTGTTGCCGCATCAGATTCTATACCGTGGTTCTGGTATCCTGGTCTGGCGGTTGACAATTCTAGTTCATGCTCTTTAAGTTTCTCTTTTCCTCCATCTGCAACGAAGGTGAAAGGGTTGGTATACCACTCGGTTAGGGCCCATCCAGGTGTGGTCAGGTCAGTGGCCACATATTCTGATGAATGCACAGTTTTTACAGCTGGTGTGGGGCCTTCTTTCAGAGGAAGTGTCCAGAGATGGGACCTCGCAACTGCCAGCTGTATCTCAGGATACGATGGCCATGATGAGGTTAGTTTTAATATTCAAACACAAGACGCAAGACACCCACACCCCTGTCCATCCCCCAACAAGCACATACACACACAGCACTAGTGCACTACCATCCCCACTGATAGATGAGGAAACAAACGCTCAAGTCTTTCGGTTGTGCATGTTAAACCTAGGTTGTGAATTCCATATGCACGCTGTCGAATACTAGCCGGGTTGCCTCATGTGATGGTACAATACATGTGTGGAATGCCAACACTGGAAAGCTGATTAGTGCCTACGCGGAGTCTGGTAGTGTTACAGGTGCTGCCACAGGTTCCCCTGTCCGAGGCATAAGCAGGGTGGAATCTGAGCAGCCGAGTGTGCTTACACCTAATGCCCTCACCGGTGGCATCCTGTCCAGTTCCTTCACTGGAGGCGCCCTTTACACATGCCTTCATTTCTTAGAGGCTGAGGATAGACTTGTTGCAGGCATGGGAAATGGTTCTCTCAGGTACTTCTGATAAATTATAAAGCAAGAAGCAAAACTAAAATAAATAAACGAATAACGGAAAAAATGAATATTTCTTCAACAAATGAAGGTATATAGATGTGGAAAGGGAACAGAAACTGCATCTATGGAGGAGTGAGTCAGTTGAGAATTCCCTCTCTTCTGTAGTATCCGCCATCTGCTCATGTGGGCCCCAGGCGGCGACTTCATGCTACATAGCAGTTGGCTTAAGTTCAGGAAACTGTCGGTTGTTGGACTCTCGGAGTGGCACTATTGTTGCTGCTTGGAGAGCTCATGATGGATATATTACAAAGGTTTCTACGTCTTTTTTGGTTCTTTGTTTGCATTTGTACTTTTATACTGTTTTCAAATTATAATTTTGCATCTATACACCCACAAGTCGCTGTTTTCTCTGACAATTGGGCAGGCATAAGGTAGCTGTATTTAGCCAATTATTTTGCTAATAAAGTTTTCTAATCAACCTTTCAACCCCATTCCTTCTCACTCCTCGCTATTTCTTTCAAGTTAAAAGAAAAATGGAAAATAATATGACGCTTGGTTGCGTATGTCTACAGTTAGCAGCATTGAAGGATAACATGCTTTTGTCAAGTTCTCTTGACAAAACTTTGCGATTGTGGGACCTCAGAAGGTAAATTTCTATTTCTGCCCTTCAATTTCTCACTAATTCGAGTCTAACTTAACTGCTTTCTCCCTAAGGCTCATATCTTATGATTTAATTCAACTTTCCAGGAATTTGGGGTCTCAGTCCAGCATAATTCAGGGGCATACAGATGGAATATCAAGCTTTATGATGTGGGGACAGGATATAATATCTATTTCTAGAAACAAGATATCACTCACTTCTCTCTCTGCTCTCTCAAACAACCATGTATGTAATTCTTATTTTATATTTGGGATTATTTCTTGTATTTCCCTGCAAAATAACTAAGCCTAGGATCCATAGACATTCTTTGCAGTCAACATAAAGTTTAACTTGAAAATTCAACACCTTATGCATCATCTTTATGTGCGTGTATGAGTGTATCATGCATGTATATAGTGTTGAGGTCTGTACATAGTTCACTTTTCATTGTAGTACATATGAACTTAACCATCCTTGATGCAGTATCAAAGATATTCGAAGTGCATAGCATGTTTTTGATAAGTTATCTTCATGTCCAAAAACTAGCCCTTAAACTTAGTTTCTGATTCGGGAGCTGCTTTGACTTTTGACTTGATAGAAGTCGAAGTTGTCAAGTAGAGGTACCGTCAAAGGATTTCACCCTAAATATCTAATAAATCATCGATACACTTGGAAGAGTAATACATGGAAAGCACCTCTTATATTCCACTTTTCCTAATTTAATGTGTAGTGCCAGATCAGCCCTTCTCACTTTTGTAGAAATAAAAGCAGGACTAGTTTAGGTACTATTTGAAGAAAATAACAAAAGGAGGTCTACAGATAATGGAATTTGTGTTTTTGTTATAAGAATATTTATTGCATATTGAGAGCAATGCTTCATATTTCTTGTTGTGAAGAGGGAGATGCAATAAGCATTACATCTTTTTAGCAGATGCATGAAAATTCTGTACATTATTCTTTATGTTTCATTCTTTAACTTATCTTTTCCATTTTTTATTATTCCTTTTCTTACTGCAGCAGTTGGTGCCGCAATATTTGTACTCAGGCAGAGGGGTCAGAAATCTCTCTTCTCTCTCTGCAATTGCAGTTCTCCCGTTTTCTAGATTGTTTATTGTTGGGACAGAAGATGGTTTTCTCAAGATATGTTCTTAGCTCTCTTCTCTCCAAACACAAACAGAGAGGTCTGTCATTATAGTTTGTGAAACGTTGGACTTATATTACTTTTGATATGTAATAATAATTTTATTTGTATAGGCTCCTGCTTTTTTTTTTCTTTTTTTCCTGCTCATGTTATCATGTTGATGCGGTGCTTTTCCTTTTTGCTAATTGTAATTTGTACATGACATCTTATTGGAAAGAGTGGTTTTCTAGAGTATATAATTGATGGGTCTTATGTGTTAGGTAATTTGTGTTTCCTCAGTTATAGGAAACAGGTAATCAAATATACCCGTTTGAGGGTGCTAAGTCTGTGCCTCGTTTTGTTTACTTGTTTAATAGATTTATATGCTAAAGTTTCTCGTGTATATGGCTTCATTTAATCGAAAATTATTTTTCTTTTCCAGAATTTGGATGTCGTCTACTTAGCTTAATTCAACTAAGCATCTAATTTTAAGTCGTTTTGAATAGAATGGAGTTGTTTATTGTACAATAAACCCCATAATCGGGTTTGACCGTTGTTCCTGATCCAATTGAATGGAGCTCTAATAGATCTATTAAATTAATTTGAGTCTGCACAAGCTTGGGGTTCAATCTGGAAATTATAAAATAATTCATAAATGCGAAAAAAAAAGAAATTAGTATTTGTTCAGACAATAAATAATTAAGTCTCAAAGCTAATTAGGTTCCATCAGGATCCTCTGAGACTTACGGTTACAACTTACAAAAAACTTATAACAGATTGACTCAACATATCTCATTGTAAAAGTCTTCGATTTAGTGATAAGAATGATGTTTTTTGTGTGAAAATTCATATGTGGCAGAATGATTTAACATAAGCTAAACTTGTTTTTTTTCTCTAGTACTTTTGTTAGCTACCCCTGCACCCCTTCAATAAGAAATGCGCCTTCCTCCAAAAAAAAAAAAAACAGGTAAGAAATGTGCCATCCGTAAATTGTGTATGATATTACATGTTTTATTTGCACGTCTCTTGAAGGCTGTAAAACCAATAAAGCTCGCGAATTTCAGCAAAAAAGAAAAGAAAAGAAAAACTAATTGCCTGTCTTATTCAATTATAATTTTTCTAATTATTTGACAGAATATATCCACTGAAAATATAATTACTCTTTAAGTTCTATGATTGGAGATCAGTTCATGCCTGCTTCAGTAGTAATTCTTTGCGGAGTAGAAAATCTACTTGCACATATCATTTTTTCCTTGATTGGGCATTTGGGATTTACTGCAGCAGGGAAGTTAGAAGTATATCTAACGTAATTGAGTTTCTTTCTTCTTCCATTTTCTTTCTTTCTTTTTTTTTTAGTTTGCTGTAATTCGATTTCCCCAAGGCATTGGATCGCCTCCGCTGGTTTTGGTAATACGATTTATGTTCTCTATTCATTCTGCAGTTTTATTGGAGTTGGAGGTGGTGGCAGTTGTGAGTTCGTGACCATGAAATTGCCCCCCCACCAAAGTTAATTAGAGTTTAGAGGCAGCAGTAGTGATTTCGTGCAAAAAAGGGGTAACATAGGAATATAGGATGATTAATTTGGTCAGATTTGAGGTCTAAAGACTAAAGGTGGATTCGGAGATTAAATGGCCATCACAACACGTTACTCGGAGTTGTGTACCCTCTTACATGGAGAAGGTGGAGATCACGGTCCTTTGTATGCTTCAATTAAATTCGGTCTGTGAGTTACTGCAACTCACTTTTCTGATATCTAAAAATAGAAGTCGGAATTATAGTTTGTTTATTTGCATCATGAATTTTGACTTGCCTACAGTATTTTTTTTTTTTGATATAAGAGTTTTCATTAATCTCAACATTTTTTTTAAATATCTCTTATAAAACTTAAACATACATCTTTACGTAGAAAAATAAAATCTATCACCATTATATTAAACCTACGATTCACTTGCCTACAGTATTAACTACATACAACCATCACCCACATGAAAATATCCTGAATAGACGAGGTGAAATAAGCAAATTCCAATTATTTAAGCTGTCCGTTTGCTAACATAAATCCTAAACACATTAATTTAACTGAAAACCAGAGTACGAAAACAATGCATGGCAAAATTAATAGTGTAGTCAATAAGATTTAATTTATAATAAACAAAAATTGCTAAATAAAGCTACATAAATTTGATCACACTATCTTTTATAAATAGGTAACTCTTTTACACTGATTTCAGATGGAAAATTGCAACTTGGAACTTAGATCTTCAATTTCAAATCTGGATTGGATGGGAGCACTTTCCCTCTGTGGTTGAAAATCATGAAGTCCAAATTGGCTGGGAGAGACACAACCCTGAAAATATTTGAAATTCAAGTTCCAATGTTATAACCCACTGTGAGAAGTTCAAGGTAGTAAGCATGCGTCGGCATTCCATTAAAAAGAAGCATGTTAAGAGAAGAAAAAAAGAAGATGCCTCTTATTTTATTACTACATAAAAGCAAAAAAAAACTGCCTTAAACATATGTACTCATATTATCAAGATATGAATTCAAAATTATTATGGACCAGCCAACGAGACAGGTGTGTGCTGGGAATTAGTAGTAATTCTAGACCAGTCAAATACCATACCCATACAAGGTAATTCAAGTTTCTTATATTGTTGAAAAAGCCCTTACCGTATGTTAGCCTACAGTATCATGCTTTAACAAAAAACAGTTACTGATAACAACAAATTTAAGATCTAAGAGAAAGTGAAGAAGGCTTAATTGTAAGACTTGTTGTTACAACATTTTTAAGTTCTCAATGTTAATTTGAATGTTCTTATAACTATGCTGACTGTGTTGTTATTATTTTTTTCAACCCCATCAGAAACAAATAAGACCAAACATATTAAAAGAAAACTAAGAACAGGGGCAATCTTATATCTCTTTATCAATGTCAAGGTTGTTCCGCAAATAGGGAAGTAGGGGTGTTCTTTGCATAAAAGAAATGTATCTATACAGGTTTTACTTTACACGAGTATCAAGGGTAAATAAAGGAAACAAAAAAGAAACAACCTCCTGCTAAAACCAATAGTAAGAAATACTGTACATGCATCCGATGGTGCTTAATGCACACAGAAACAGAAAGAGAAGATACCTGTTTTCATCAGAGTGGGGAATAATAGAAAGAAATTTTGTGGGTACAGCCAGACCAGCCCACAAGCAAAGACCCAATCCTACAAGAAGCTCTATCACTACCTAGATTCCAAAATTTCAGAAACAACAAAGAGAATAAAAAGAAGATTAAGAAAAGTAGCTTAGATAGCAACCATGTAAAACCAAAAAAAACTATCAAATCTTATACAACCCTGCACAACATAGAAACATGATGTATAAACCCATTAACATATAAAATATCCCTCCCTTTTTCCATTTCCATTAAAAAGGCTCTCCAATCATCACTATGAAAATGAGGAGAATGAGAGACATTTTGGTTACCTTTTTTTAGCTACAAACTGTGAGGGGAAAACAAAGATGACTTCAATACTTTAAAAACACATATGAGATAATTTATTTTTTCTAGAGGAACGGGGTAGAAATTTTCAGAACAAACTAAAGTAGTATCCAAGATAAATAGTCCAAAAATACCACTAAAATGTTTGGAAGGATATTGTTCATTGTTTGAGGTTTGATTACCTCCAAACGAACTCTGATAAACTAAGCAACTTCAGTAATTGTTGCTTACTGATCTTTTTGTTTCTGCTTATGCTTGATTTGTGTCAATTGCAGTTCTCTGATTTATATTGGCTCATGAAAACCTTTTCTGGATTTTATCTTTTATTCCATATCGAGAAATGGTTCGCTTACATATTTATAATACTATTTCTCTTTAAGTTCATGTACTTCAATGCCACGTCTGTGTGGCAAATTTAACTCCAGTGCACTGAGATCAATTGAGTCAAGGTTAGGTTCAATTAACCCTCAAATAGCCCTCTATTATGCAATTAACTACCAATTCAATTCAACCATGCAAGCTAAACTTATAAAATGTGCCAGTATCCCGCACTGGAACTCAAATAACACAAAACCAAGCCCAACTGAGACTTGATTTTCCCTTTAGTAAAGAGTCTCATAACTCATAAGGCATGTGAATTGGAACATCTAAAAAAAGAGAAAAATGTATTCGCAATATGAAGATGGACAATAAAATACATTAGAGGGAGGTCCAGTGAACTGCTCCTCCATGATCTTCAGCTCCCCTCTATCTGCATCATTACAGATCCATCAGAGACATCAGCATAGGCTAACAGATCAAGATTTAGAGAAATCAAGACAAACTAGTCGTGTACAAAATTTCCATGCGCTTTCGGGCTTTCTCTTGCGATATAGCAAAACTTTATCGAACTTTTCCAAAATTAAACAGATTTGGTGAACGAGAGAGAGAGAGAGAGAGAGAGAGAGAGCACTGCACATTGAATAGTAGAGAAGGCGGCATGAGCGAGAAGAAATCCTCCAAGTATTCCTACGATGAAACCAAGCCCCATGTCTCGTTCGTCTATCTCCCCCTGTGTCGACTCGATCTTCGATTTTGGCGACTAGGCGACCCGACAAAAGAGAGGAGAGAGAGAGAGAGAGGTAGAGCTTGTTTCGCGATTGGACCTTGTAAATGGCCGATATTTGCAAGGACAGGATCGGCGTATTTCAATTTATAAAAATATATTAAAAATATATTTTATAATATATTCTCGAATATCTGATTAGATCTGACGGTTGTACAGGATTTCAATGAGACGCACGAAGATCTGAGTCGTTCGTTTTAGATGGACGGTCTTGATTAGATCGGTCCGACAGCTGCTGCTTCAGCACCTAGTCACACCGTCTGGATTTAGAGCACTAGATGTGGAATCTGATTCATACCATCCTATTTGAATGAACATCTCACATATAAGTATATAACCCTAGTGTATTCTAGGCAATATACCCGTTTTGGTTCTGTGAACCTGATATTTTTATTTTGGACTGTGTTTGTATTTTTGGAATATGTCCATTTTTACGGGAGTTGAAAGAATTTTTTTCTCCCCATCTTGTAGTCATATTTTAATAAAATATTTTTTATTATGTCCAATTTTGAGGAGAATAAAATTTCTAGAAAATGTGATCTTAGGTGCATATTTCAATTGGTGAACTCTTCAACAAGAGGGCGAAGCATTAGAACTATGTGATCATATTTTTCTACCATGTATATATTCTGAATTTTGGTTTCATTTTCATGAACATCAAGAGGTACGTAAAATATGATTATGTCAACAACTTTTTCTATCATAAGACTTTATCCTTTCACAATATCTATTCAAAACTATCTTGTCGTTTCAAACATGCACCTCCCAAGAAAAAATCATCATACCTAAACATTGCTGCCTCTAATATCCATCAAAATAGCACTAAAATGCATGCGACCAATTAGTAATATAAAAGGTGATACAGAACACCTAACTCTTTAATTTGAGTTGATGACATTCTGTTACCAATTTTCTTTCAAAAAGTAGAGAAGTGAAAATAAACGACTTGTAAACCATCTTTAACAAATATAAACATCTCTATACGGCCACCGAGATCGTCATTTGTTACATTCATAAACGATTTACACAAGTGATGTTTAAAATTCTAGTTTGACTTTCTGTGAATGAGATTCGAGTAATTTGACCAATCGCCAATTTGGGAGATAAAACAAACAAGGGCACAAAAAGCTGTATGCAAATGAGAATCAATGATTTCTGAAAATATGTAGCAGCAATAGTTATATTAGACTAATGTTTAAATAAACATACCTTGAGAATCAATGATTTCTCAAAACTTTAGTCAATCTTCAGAAAATTTATTTTGTTGTAGCAATAATTTTCAGAAACTGAGGCTAAGATCTAATTAGATATCTCAACAGTAAAGAAAGAAAATAGTAAATCACAGTAAATTTCCATCACACACAGAGAAAGAGAGAATATTTAGAAGTTAATTATGGAATATGTAAAAAAGAAAACTTTCTAGTTGTTGCATATGGCAGGGAGAACAGCCGCTTTACAATTCATCAACAAGACCTATATATGAGGTAAAATTATTTACAAGTACCTAGAAAATTACAAACTAGCCTCACTATGTGGGCCACCTTTTTGTACGGTCTTCAGTGTCTTGAATTAAATTAATGATCTAGGTTCAAGAGCTTTTAACTTAGGTCAAAACCAGCCTCAGCATTTATTGCATACATCAACTTGGTGCGCATCTGCTCTTTACTGTTGTACTCCCCCAAAAAAAAAATTCAACAAAATTCATTAGTACGGCAAGTAGTGCAATAGTGCACTGCAACACCAGTACCAGACAGAACATGGTACTAATCTAGTTTAACACCAATTGATAGATTTTCAAACTTTTAATCCAATTTACCCTACTTGGTGTATCCACACAACAGGCACTACTGGTTCAATTCAACCCTAGCTGGTACATACTGGTTCATACCATAACAGCACCAAAATCATTATTACTTAAGCAAGGAACATGCATTATCTAAGAAAATAGCTGAATTCAGAAAAGGTAAAATACCAAGTCAAACGTGCTCTAGTACCAACTAAAAAGATGCCATTATCAATAACATAATACAAGTTTAACATAAATAAGTAATTATATTCGAAAAAATAGAACCTTGTATAAGGAGGTAACTTGAGAAGATTCATGCATGTTGCTGAAGTTGGTAAACGGTTGAGAACTTCCTCGGTTACATTGCCCTGTCCTACCCTGTTAGTATTTATAGTATCATTTATAGAGATTTACAAGTAACTATGCATAGGTGGAACTTCCAGACAACTAGTATCTCACATGAACCCTATAAAATGTGGCAAATATCACATGAACACTTAACCTCCCTTTCTTCATCAGAAGAGAAAAGACTGCCCCTACTATTTCCATACACCAATGGTGAAGCACACCTAGGTAAAATTTCCAAGTTCATAGGGAAGATGGGGGTGTAGAATATTTTCATACTTCTTTTTGAGAGGTAGAGTTTTTCATACTTCAAAGAAAGAACTTCCTATTTTTGAACTATGCCTAACATCTGTCATTTCGCAAGGCACAGTACAAAGGTTTCATCATGACAACTGATACTCTTTTATGGGCACTGATAACTTTTTCATTACATGATAATTCTTGCACCTCTATTTATAGGAAGAGTACAGGGGGAGAATCAATGATCATCATGGTAGGTATTTATGCAGAATAACAGGTTGAAATTGAAATTAAAAAAGAAAGAAAGATAATTGTAAATAAAACTCTGAACCTTTGGATGCAAAACTTGGGCTCGAGATACTTGAACCCTAGAAGAGGACCTCTTGAGCATCCCGTCACAAACCTACATGTTCAGTTTTCTTTACTCTATTTGACATTTAAACAAACAAAGTGGACTTCATGGAAATGGCATTTTGAGACTGACTTTTTAGTTATTCAATTAATTGTTTTTACTTATAAAATACTGCAATAATCTAGTTTAGTTAGGTCCAAACGAACTTGGGCTTAAACCATGAATCAAAAAGATAATTTTTTAGTTAATTAATTACTTGCTTTTATTAACAAATATTGCTAGTTTTATGATTAGACAGGTCCAAATTAATTTGAGCTTAATCGATGTATCTGAGAAACTAACGTTCACCTTTTGCAAACAAGCAAACAAAAATTAAATAACAAATGATAAAACTAGAGCACTTAGTTACTTGAGAAACTTCTTTTGATTTTCCAAAGAAAAGCTTTTCAGAACCTCCCAAAACCTCTCTATGACTTCATGATCCTGAAAAGCCAACAAATAATAAACAAACAAACAAAATTAAAACTCCAGCATTAGTAAAACCCTAGAATGCGGTAAAGTATATGATAAGAATTATAGGTACCATAAAGAAAAATATAGTGCAAGTATAGTGACTGTTATTTCTTTATTTTCTCAGTCAATGCCGATTTAGGCTTGATATCAACAAATAAATCAGTCCTACAAGTCTCCTGACTTTAAGGTAATGGTGAAGTAATATGAATTTGTGAAATGACAAAATATTGCTAAAAAGAATGAGAATAAGTCCAGAGAGGGGGGGAACTTACAGGTTCATAGCCACCACTATACATAGCATGGTAGCGCAAATCATCAACATCCATACTCTCCAGTGATCCCGATATAAGTAACTTTTTTTCATTTTTATAAAGAAATAAAATTAAAAAATTAGACTAGTAAAGAAAAAACCAAGCAAAGATAGCAATAGCAGGGTTCCAATTGCAATGCACTCCAATGAAGAAAAACATAAAATGTACCTGAATTTCATGTTCATTGAAGATGTCCATCCAATCCTTTTGTATGAGTTGTTGAAAGCCTTTCAAGAAATATGAACTTTGATTCCGTATCTACCAATTAAAATAAAGAAATTAGAAAGATGAGCACACAAGATCAATGTGAGAAAGAGAATAACTAAAAAGTCATGTTTGAAACAATTAATGACACTTTGTGTGATGTATGCATACTGTCAAACATAAGTTAACTAAAATGGAGCAAACAAAAAAAGAAACTCGGGTTAGAGCCCTTTGACCAATTTATTAACTACAGTTACTACTTAAAGAGTGAATTTTTCATTTGGGATGAGCCTCCCATGTCACATCGTATTTTTTACTTTGCAAAAGTGTTGACTCATGTCTGTGGCCATTCCATGCAGTAAGTAAAAGATGAAAAGGATACCTGGTAGTTGAGGCGGTGGTTGGATACAAGGTGGATGAAGGTGATGACATTATCATTGGTGACACGCATGTCTCTGCCCCCAGGCAGCAGCTCCTCCTCTGTCTGCTCCCCATATTCGTTGTTTACTATCACAAAATACAGCTCCAACTCTGAGACATCTCGTTCATAATGCTGTGCAACCCCATTGAATCAAATTAATATTGTAAGGAAAAGGATATGTTCAGAAATTTGACATGTAAGGTATGTCTGTCCGTATGCTTGCTCCATAATATATGCACATGCACTTTAGTACCGACGGTAGGAAGATGCTTCTAGATTTCCTGTCTCCTACGAACCAACTAGTGGAGCTAATGTGTTGTACTCACATAATTAACTAAGTAAACACATTGGCAAGCAGCCTATTGACTACAGGCCAACCAGAACTGGTGAGATTTTGCAGTATATTTTCTAGGATAAAGAAGGTATAGATTATTTTCCTTTTTCTTTTCTCCATTCATATTTTTAAAACCCCAAATAGCCCACTTTGGAACTCTTTTGGCTCCACAAGTAGGTGGAAACAAGCAAAACAGAATTATATCAAAAATGGGATTGTTTATCTAGACACATGCACGTGCATCCATCTGTCTATGCGTAAGAACGCTAAATGTGCGATCAAGTGCTTAAATTGAAACTATCTGACTGATTTATTTGGAATAAAAAATAGTATTACAATAAAGTAACTGACCTTTAGAAATTGGAGGTGACGATACAGCTCAGGATCCAGGGAGGGCAGGTCATTCAGGTAATTGTATCTGAGGTTTGTGTAAGGGAACATCAAAATTTAAATCATAAATTAGTGTTATCTGCATGCCACTAGTGCATAAACAAAAAATTTATAAAAATCTAAATATTAATAGATGCAGTTCTGCATTGTACTTGTACATCAGAACATCAAAACATAAACAAGAAGAAAAAAAGAAACATGTCTTAGAACAATAAGAACCATACTTTTGTTTTAGTTTGCTGAGGAAGAAAGTTGCTAGAGGAATGTCGACAAGGATACCTTCATACATAGCCTGATAGAGAGAGGGGGAGTAAGAGATGCACAGAGCTAAACTAGGAAGGGTACACTATTGTCACTTGATTACACAATGATAACTAATATAATGAGAAAGAGAGTGCATTATGCAAGCAGGAAAATTTATCAATACGACTGTGTAATAGCATTTGCCCATAATACTTGCTGTCGATGCTGAAGGAGAGAATATTCTCAATAAATGCAATGCGAGGCCAAGTTCAAATTATTTCGCGGCGCCTCGGTGAATGTTGTTTTCTTTCTAGGTAGCACTTTGTTAACTCTGAAAAACCATTTCCTTCAAAGTTGCAGGTGGGTAGGTATTCATGTATGTGGTTTTACTAATTATGTAAACATAAGGTATTTTTTTTTTTCACGAGTTTTTGCGTATGTGTGAAAAATGACATGATCTTTATAAAATAAAAACATTATGGAACCTAGGCAGCATTTCAATCCTAGAGGCATTCCCATAAATTTTCTGAGAAACTTAATTTTAGTTTGTAATTCATAACAGAACCCAATCTCATCCTTATTTTAAACACTGCAATTTGTCAACACAGCATTACATGAAATTATCTTTTAGGATATCAGATGTTTTGGTCATGCCATCAAATTATAGAATAATTCAAATCTTCAAAATAACCAACACAACTTATATACAAGTTTCAGGGGATTTCAACCAGATAATAACAAAACTAAAAGTACAGTATAACTTTCTCCATTGCATGGTACAAAATTAAGATATATTGAAAACCAAAAATAAATAAAATACCTTCCCGAGAAGGCTACCAAGAAAATGGAAATATTGGAGGTGCTGATCATGTATCAACCCCGATCCTGGATTGGGGTAAAGAAGGTGATCGGAAGTTTCCTATAAGGGGAAAGCATTAGATGTAAATAAAAAAAAAAACAAGCATAAATTGAACTTGGTTGTAATCTCACCCAAAATTGGCATAACAAGGAATAATACCTTGAAAAGGCCGTACTGCACATCAAAAGAGGCTTGGACAATGTTCTCCATAAAGTCTTTAAAAATACCACCTCCATCTATACCAGCCTCCTCTATGCCAAGCTCATTCACATAGACGACTCTTATCTACACAAACAGTAAATTGTAAAGCTAAGTTGCAAAAAGGAATAAATTCTCTTTTCCCCACACAGGTATCTCAGATTGATCTCAATAAACCTCAGAATACCATAAGAATTACACCTATCTACTTTCCAGTTTCTTCAAGCTACCAAAAGTGCTACTCACTCACTTACAAATAGAGAAGAAGATAATACACAAGGAGGGATAGATTGGGTATGCTTTCAACAATAAAAGGTAGGCATATGTAGGCGAATTTCAGTCTGTAGGGATCCACATGGTATTTATTCTCTTTTCTGAAAATAATATTATGCATCTCATACTACGGGATTTATTATACATCCGGTATGCAAAGAGAAAAGAGATGTACTCTTGTCTGTTTGATGTTTAATACTCTTTTCATAGTTTCATTTTTCTTTGGGCTTTTGTTTAATGCATATCATAATTAAAGCTCCAATTTCATTTTTGCACCTATATTTATACTGTGGTACATAAAACAGCCCAATGAAAACCCAAAAATCAAGAGCAAATATTCTAGCACTCAATTACATACAAATATCAAATGATAGTCTTGAGATTCTGTGTTCCCACCATACTGGTATTAGAAAAATCCTCCAATAAAATAACAAAGGCACATCTACAGAAAATAATATTATGCATCTCATACTACGGGGTTTATTATACATCCGATATGCAAAGAGAA
Organism: x Bolboschoenoplectus mariqueter; assembly: GCA_037678475.1. Classification (NCBI taxonomy): domain Eukaryota; kingdom Viridiplantae; phylum Streptophyta; class Magnoliopsida; order Poales; family Cyperaceae; genus x Bolboschoenoplectus; species x Bolboschoenoplectus mariqueter. Next base: position 1,694,721 of record CM075258.1, on the reverse strand, counting down.
AAGAGATGTACTCTTGTCTTTTTGATGTTTAATACTCTTTTCATAGTTTCATTTTTCTTTGGGCTTTTGTTTAATGCATATCATAATTAAAGCTCCAATTTCATTTTTGCACCTATATTTATACTGTGGTACATAAAACAGCCCAATGAAAACCCAAAAATCAAGAGCAAATATTCTAGCACTCAATTACATACAAATATCAAATAATAGTCTTGAGATTCTGTGTTCCCACCATACTGGTATTAGAAAAATCCTCCAATAAAATAACAAAGATACATCTACAGAAAATACCGGATTTCTGAGATCCTCTTCAGTAAATGCACTCAGCTGGCTGAAAGCATCATCTAGAATTCGGCTTCTTCTTATCTTCAAACGATGGTTCGTCAGTGGCTGATGAAATCCACTTCTTTGTTTAGAGGCATCTAGATGGGACTAACACAGGAAAAAAGAACATATATGATATCTATCGCCGACTATATAAAAGAGAGAAAGGAGGAATACTTAAAGAAATTAAAACTTTGGTGCCCTCCTTTGTTGGGGCTATTCACAACCAAGAACGAATTGCATCCACCTTCTCAGTATTAGTACACACGACACAGTCACTATATATATACAAAATGAACAAATATGCTATAAAAATATAAAAACCAGTAAAAGATGCAAAGGCGAAGAGGTCCAATGGATACCTGGAATATTCTGACTCTTGCATTGAATGGCACTAAGAAAGGTGCCAGCTTCAATATCTCATTTGCTCGTGTGTTATCAAGCATCGCCTATCGGGGGATAGCAGTGAATTAAACATGACTATTTGAAAAGCAACAAATGCAAAACCAACGAAATAAATATAGCCAATCAGAAAACTTAAGCAGTCTGGCACACGATCACAATGCCCTCAACCAGTCAGGTTTGTTCACTAGGTGCCAAACTCATACCAGTTTTGTACACTATTAATCTGAACTTTTATCTTCCTTTTCATCAGGTTAGTTAAAATTACAAGGTTATAACTATAACAATCACCCAACAAATAAGACCGTAAGAAGCAAAAAAATAGAGAATAAGACCTAAATTAAATAGACAAAGTGCATACTTGAGAGACAAAATTTTCATTCATGGCTTCATGGTAATGGAAGTCGGTGGACAAAGTAAATTGCTTTCTGTTATTCCAATCTTCCAACTGAAACAATAACATGTGCAAACAATGAATTTGTAATTTGTACTGGCTTGTGCACAGGTATATATCTATTATTTCACACATAACAAAGGAATAGTTTCATATGGTTGTACAGAACATCAGTTTGTGTGCACTCCTGTAGAACAGCATCATTCTTGCATTCCAATACAAACATGAAAAAGACCCATGGAGCAATAGATTACCCAGATCAGGGCTTCAAATATTTCTTATTTTGGATGTCAAAATGCTAAGGTTTCTTACTGGTATGCATGAAATCGCTATCTAAAATGTAGCAACCATCTAGCTAACGTAGTAGGTACTTAATCACCAAATACCTTAGCAAGTAGATCTGCAATGGCAATTTTAGCCTTGGTTTTGATTTTCTCAATGGAGAGTTTCTTGAACCCAGATGTCTCTGGAGCTTTAATATGCGAAGAAGGTATGACCCATAGAAGATTCCATAAGGCCTTGCCGGTACAACAAAAGAAAGTAAGAATAAAAAAGGATGTCAATAGAGCATACAGATAGGAAAAAATGCCGATAAAACTAAGGCCTACCATACCAGATTCCACTAGAAGTTTTCGATATCTAACACATTATGTGCTTATTATTTCGCTTCATTCCTCAACCCAAGTCTACTTCTGAGGTACATTTGTCTGTTTTCACAGCTGAGGTATTATTCAAATCAAAAGCAGATTAATTAAGGTTTGGCAACTGCACTAAGGAATAAATGGATTGAATTGAGGATCAACAATACACTTTTGTACAACAGTGTGCTAGCTGAAAGTAACTATTAGGTGCAACAGGTGCCACTGAACCGGCCATTTACCAGGCATGCTCCAGCTACAATCGCAACCCACTGACATTTATCATAGAATAGGCACTAAAAGTATAAGAACAGAACAATACACTTGTGCCCATATAGAAAGTCAAAACTTTGCATGCTCTTTTGATTTCTTCCAGGAAATAAGTAAATAACCAAACTTACCCTACCCGTTCCAACATTCATATGGAACAATAACAAAACCCAGCTTCAACATCTGCTGAAGAGGAGACGGGACGTATGATAATCAATAACATTTAACAGAGAACAAAATCACATGTCCAGTACTTTTTAGCATTATGCATGCAAAACCTTATCTTGAGAATTACAAGGGCATGACCAGAATACTCTTTACCCAAAAAAAGTAGAAAAAACATACCTGTTTAAGGATGAGAATCAAGGATTTGATATCTTTCAAGGAAAGAGGCTTCCCCTGCTCATAGAATTCCTCATTATCTATTATTGTAAGCATATGCCTGCAAAGTATATCCATACAAATGTTAAAAGGATAATAATGAGGAACCAACAACCCATCAAAATTCTGAACATTAGATTAATTTACAATTCAACTCTTGTTTAATACGGACTGCACCAATTGTTTTTTCCCAATGGATTAAATAATTGCATAATATTATCCACCAGGAATGTCGCCAAGGATTACATTGCTAGGTTTTCTATCTACCAGTCAGGAACTCGCACCTATGGGACATAGCTCTCTATTACATTTTTTAACTGGGCATCTTTAGTGTTCAACACATATTCAATCTTGTCTCAACCAAGAAGCTCAAGATTCTCTCCATTGCAATTAAAAACATGACACAAACACAAAATATGCTCGCTGATACAAATAAGAAAACATGATCAGGATGAGGCACAAAGGCTTTTGTGAGGAAGGTGGGGAAGATCAGGTGGGAGGGAGGGAGAGAGAGACAACTTGTAAACAGGACAGAAGACTGTGAGAGGCAAGAGCCAACCCGGCGAATCACTTGAAAATCCAAATTTTGCAAAAGCTGGCCATCTATTACTGGAATGACACCGCTTTATGAAGCTCCACAAGGCCGGCACAATCTCAGTCCGGTACGCCAGGCCTGTCATGCTTCGCTCCATTGGAAGTGTGCTGAAGGTGACATGAAGGAAGGCACATGTAGAACCAACAATTTCTAAATCCCGGTCATCAGGTGGCACCTCAGCATTGGTGCTTGAAATCCCCTTGAGCAGTACATTAACCTGGTCAGAAAAAGTTGTTCCATAAGTGCATGCCAAGTATAAATATGCAATGCAAGCAAAATTTATTCAAACTAAACATGCCTCAATTAATCTCAACTAATGAACCTGATTACAACTCAAGCACCTAATTTTTAAAGTTGCCTCCACTATGCAATCAAACCTGAGTTTAGAAATTGGGCCTTGTTGAGCACTCAGCTGTACAATTAAGGCTCAAGCATGCCCTAAGCCAAACCCATCTGCCCTCTTCCTAAAATTTAACAGCCTATATGACCTTGCATGTCATGCCTGTGTGTGTTCTGACATGTAGAGAGAAAGAGAGAGAGAGAGAGAGATACCAAGTAGTGAAAGAGGCGAGAATCCATGGAAGTACTGATTGCTCGTTGCAAATCAAGCCCACAAGGCTTCTCTTCTTTAACATCCTCCTCTTCCATAGGTTCATCTTCCTCTGCCACCTCAGCTGATTCTATTTATTCCATGAGCAACAACAACAAAAAGATATGACAACTTTTCCAAAATCAACCTTTTGAGGCCCTGCAAGTTTATCTAGAGATGCCACTATAATAATATAATCACCAACTCAACAACCACCAACGCACAAGGCGCCCAGATATGCTGCCTGAAATATAACATTTGATTTTTTTTTTGTCTTTTTTTTTTATGGCTGTTGTCAAAGTAGTATCCATACAAACAACATTTTCTGACAGGTTAGGAAGCAACAGTTGCACGTGGGACTCGTGTAATAGATCTTCTAGATTATAAATAATGTTAAATATAAAAAAGATCAAATGATTCAGAAACACTAACATAGACTTACTTTGTTGGGCTGAAAGACAAAATGATGGCAGCATGTCAAGCAACAGCGTCAGAAGATTCACCATGTCCAATGCCTGGTAAGGGAGAAAAGTAGTCTATAAAATTACTACCAAAATAGTTACAGATTCTAGTTATACAAAATTGACAAACCTATACCAAACTCCATACAGATAAAACCAATTATACCTAATAAATAGGACATAACAACTTGCATGATGCCAGTTGGCTGCTACCAATTCTAACTGGTTTTCCTTCAGTTTGATACAATCAGGCATCATTATGTGATACAATACATGCTAACATTATGCATTACCAGAATTGCAAGTTACCAAAATAACAATAAAAAGCAGGAAGATACCACTTCATAAGAGGAGTTTGAAGCAGATAAAAGAGGAGAGGCAGCCTCAAGCAAGTTTGCAAGAACACAGGCATACCCAGGATAAGTGGACCCCAAATCATCTGCTATAACACTCGTGCGGCCCGGCAAATAGCTGATCATCTCATGGATGCAGTGCATGCCAAGCTCCCTTGTACAAAAAGCCTACCAAATATGGATACGGAAAAAGGTAACAAATCCACACAATTTAAATTTATTCTGCTTTCATTTTTTATTAGAATTCCTAATTTGAGCTATGTTAGTGTTTCTGAATCACTAACATAGACTTACTTGAGCTAAATTTGGCTGAGGGCTACTTAACATAAAGAAAATTATTTAATTTTACTGTTCAATGGGGAAAAGTAGAACTGAATCGAGTGTCAGGATGAGGCTTAAATGCACAACTATGGTTTAAATGGACAGAAATTCAGCTTTAGATCAAATTTCAGGAAATTCCACCTCCATATGACTAAAAGCTTTAGTCATATTCAAATGGGTCTGTTAGATACAATATTTAGCCATAACTGATGCATAAACTGTAAAATTCAGGTCAACTAAAATTTAGATCTGAATAAGATTTAATTGAACCAAGAGGGTTGATAATGAGAATATTGATGGCAACCACAATTGACTGGGCTTACAGCTAAGGAAAATTTCAGGATCCTGGTACATTTCAGTAAGTGAAAATTAGATATAGAAAAAACCCACCTCCTTTAGGTTCGGGAAATGATGCCAGAGAAAAGGTGCAGACAATATTTGTGAGTAGAAACTTGTGCTGGTATCAACAATTGTGCAGCAGCACAGGTCCCCCGTAAAGTGCAAAGAAATTTGGATTACAACATGCTCTAAGGATGAATTAACACCTGCATTTGATGCAGGATACATCACATCTTCCTGCAATTTCAAATTTTAAGCAATATAAAATAGAAGCTGTACAAAAATTAAGATACAGTTGGTAATCGATTGAAAAAAATTGGAAATTTAAATTAGACACTTACCAAACCTTTAAGAAGAATACCGCGCAAGAGAGAGAAAACCTTCTTGGTGTGGAGAGACTGCACCACTTTTGATGCCCAAGGAAGATCAGTATTTACCAAACAGCATACTGACTCTAGTAAAACAATTGCAGGCATTGCGGAGTTGTTAGATTGCATCAAAAGCTGGCTCTTCCACCTTGTTCTGTACAATCAAGCATAACTAATGTAAATTATAATAATTGCACAGCACAAGATTACTGTGTCAAACTTGATAATTACCCATTCAGCCAATAACAAAAATGAAAAAGGCAGATAATTGTTCAACTAGTAACCAAAGGATAGTGGTTCCAATTCCATAATGGTCCGTATAAGAAAAGGTTTTCAAAGTCAAAAGAAGAAAGATCAAGACTAGAGCTCCCCCAAATCTGACTGATGACTGGTATATACAATACCAATACCAGAGCATAATAAACCATACTGAGAATAGTAGACCAGACATCACTTACCTATTTTGGTATACAGCTTGCAGACAAACAAAAGTGAGCTTCTTCAACCTATGCTCAACAATAGCTCGATTTGAAGAGTAGTCACTGCCACCAAATAGATTTGGAATATTTCCTACAATACGCATACACACACACACTCACATATAAGACGAAAGAATTGACAACTAAATCAAGATCACCTACATATATGTTCTAAAGAAGCAATAGCTAATCGGAAGGAAATAAGATACTATTTCAGTTCTAAAAATACAGAAATGTTTCATGGACCATACAGACGAGATATCCCTTGGACCATATATTATTAAATAGAACATTAAACAACACTATTTTTGCAAAAAATAAAAAAAAAAACAATTTCACTAGTATCAGCATCAATACTGCAACTTCGCAAAATACTAAAATATAAATATTTTGTTTCGCTATAACTCTTTATTATTTGTTTCATTCATATCAAAAAAAATATTTATCAGAAGATATTAAAAAGTTCCAATCAATAGGCAGATTCAATAAAGTAGTTCACAAGGGATAACAACAACTAATGAACGTCTCCTGAAAAATTGTTCCAACTAGAACTGAGCTTTATAGTAAATTAGGGACAAAATGTAAATATTTCTTTTCTTGAAGACCAAAACAGATGATTATTCCCACCATGCTGTATCAAAAGATATCCAGAGGTCACTAACCCTAGTTCTAAATAAGCACCTTAGTACGGACATATCGATTAAAATGTAATATTAATATATTTGGAGACACTAGGTAGCACGTCGGATATGTGATATATGTTTCTTGTTTCGAGTTCTATATAATACATGACTGTAAGGGTACTCTAGGAAATTTCAGTACGGCACAACATAAGTATGCGATTATTGTCCAGTTCAAGTTCATATCTTTAATAAGAAGGCCGGGTGATTCATAAGAAATCCAATCAAATTAGGAACTAATGACAGATGGAGAACTTATTTGACTTACCAACATTCCGTGCATAATTGAGGATAAATTTGGTCACTTCTAGAAGAACTGTGACATCCTCATTATTAGTGACGTTTACGAAGAAGAGAAGATCGCGAAGAAAGGTAGACTCAGGGCCAAAGCAACTCCTGGTATTTATAAACTTCTAATCAGCCAAGTGATCGCAAAAACAAGTACAGATATACAGATAGAATTATTACAGACAAAAGCACTTATTCAATATTAAAGATACCTTGCTATATATTGGAAAAAGTAAATGTCAGAAACAAGGGACTACCTCCCAGTGGTCAATACAACTTCAAAGATAAAGAGTGAAATAGGCATCTCAAAACAGCTAGCAGAGTCATTGGACAGGTCACGATAGCCAATCTATTGGTGTCATACCAAGTCCTAACCAAAACTGATGGAAGAATAACCTTAAAACAAGACGCAAAAATGAAATATTTCATTGCACCATACAAGGCTAACATCCACATTCATAACCAGTACACTACACCCAGTCAGGACAACATCAACCAATAGGTTTCTGTCAGGAATGCATAAAATTTGGTAATAATATATGCATGGAAGCCCCAAATTAGTTCAAAACAAAACAGTTGTTCATATTTATTTTATACTAATTCTACAAGATATTCTGCAAAGAAAAAAGGCTGAGGCAGTGCATTACCCATCTGCTCTCTGACACTGGGCACCATATGTGGCAAAAAATTGCTCCTTGACCTTCAAGCGTGCCTTCTCTGTGTCTTTTCTTCCTCTGAAGCATTTCTGTGGCTCATATTTTAGTCAATTCTTCTTATGATTGTTAATGAAAAAACTAATACTAATACTAATACTAAATACGAAAAACTAACAATAATACTAAATACATAATATGATTGTAAGTCCAAACTACTAATTATCAGGTGCATCTTATACCATACTAGATCTAGCCAATAACATATATTGCACAGATACCATAGTTTATCAGTAGTTCGGTACAACAAGAAGCATAGAGAAATATCTAAAACAGTGTTGGTGCTTTGAAATTATCCCAAATTAAACATTCCTAACAGCTTCCTTGATGATCATATACCAGTATGCTGGCACCTCGGATCCCAAATACCAAATTAAGATTGTACTGATAAAGTATAGACTGCTAAAATGGACTGTAAGCATTGCTGAAAGCTCAATGGATGATTTAAGTGTCAGAAATGGACAGATCATACCCAAATACTGGAAGATCAATTGATGATTTAAGTGTCAGAAATGAACAACTAACAACATACATCAGTACTACCAATACATACCTGAATTCTGGTTGCAGCTAAGTTTTGCTGTCTTAAGTTTTGTCTCTTCTTTCTCTCAAGCCGAGTCTGTTCTAACAACACCTGACGGTCTCTCTCCTTTGAGCTTCGCCCTCCTAAATCCACACGTTTTCTTGTCGATAGGTCCCCCGAAAAGAACATTGTATATAGATCCTCTTGAAACAACAAAATCAAAAGATGTTAAGTTATTGCTTCTTTACTGATATGCTGAAATTTCAAGTACCACTAGTAAACAGAGGAAGCTCATTTTCAGGTTGTGGTCAATGAAATTTGTAGATTATGTGATTAAGCTTCCTACTTCTTTTTTTTCTTTTCAAGAACTATTCTTGCTTCCTTCACCTTGCTAACCTCAAGTCTTAGTAGAATTAGATGATAATTGATAGGTTGGGACTAAACCTTCAGTCTTAGTAAACTTCAATTCAATACTTAAACATTCCAAATTCTTAAAATAACCACACGAATCAAAACAAAATAAAATGATTAACTACACAAATTGGATCCCCTCCTAACAAAATTTAAACCTAAAACTCAAGATTGGGTTGCCAGAGTTGGTTATCTTACCTACAACACGACTATACGGCGATTGTCCGACAAGGACTCGCGTGCGATTACCTCACAGTACGCCTCGTGGCACGGTGTCTCACTAAACCGATCACAGTACAATCGGGGAAACAGAGAGGGATACGAAAGTAAACAGTAAAGATACAGCGAGAAGAGAGGGATCGAAAGCTGTTTCAATCGGTGGATCGAGGCGAGGCGAGACGAGGAACTCTCTCTCTCTCTCCGTGTAGCACCTGTCTTGCAGATTGAGAAAAAGGAGAGAGAAGCAAGGGTCAGGACTCGATAGAGACTCGAGAAGAAAATAGACAGTGAAACATGTTCTCTACTTTCCTAGTGCACCGACATTGGGTTGGATTGGGTTGGGTCTATTATTGTAAAACAGAGAAAGAAGGAAAGACACTATCGGCACAATTACAAACCCAATATAAGTACTTATTATAGTGTGGACCCGAACATACACTGTGAGCCTGTTCATAGTGTGCTTTCGACACAAACCCAATAAATATTCGAGAGCCCGAAATGGGTTGATCTGAGCCTATGCATAGTATGCTTCCATATGATTTTTATTCTTTTTGGTGATTTTAATTATATTTATATAAATAAGGAGGCGGAAGTCTTGGAGGCCAGCCTGCACTCAGACATTCCGACTGGTCTAAATTTTTCTCAATAAAAAATAAAATTTCATTGGCTATTGATTAATTTTATATTACTGGTCCCTTTAATCAATTTGTTGGAATTTATTTATTTCTAAAGTTCAAATATAAATGATTTTTTGATAGTAAATAGTGAAAATAACTTGCTAAATACTGATGCATCGTACCAATAATTTTTATTAATAAAAATCATTATAATTAATTCCAATTTTTTTATTTAAGAAAATTAATATTTAAAATTAAATTAATAAGAAAATCGGATGAGAAATCATAAATATAGGGATTTTAAAATCCGTCCCCCAATAAAAAATATTTTTTTATTGATAGACGGATTTTGAAACTCCGTCCCACAGGGAAAAGATTTTTAAAATCACGGGTTGATGGACGAAAATCCGTCCCTCAATAAAATATATTTTTTTATAGAGGGACGGATTTTCAAAATCCGTCCCCCAATAAAATATTAATTTTTATAAAAAAATTCTAAAATCGCGTATCGAGCTTCAAATAGACATAACTTTTGATATGACCGTAGAAAATGTTTAATATCAATTCGGATAGATTAATTACGAGCTTTCCGAATTGATATTAAACGTTTTCTACGGACTTTCCTATCAAAAGTTATGTTGGTTTGAAACTCGATACGCGATTTTAGAATTTTTTTTATAAAAATTAATATTTTATTTTTTGTAAATCCGGCCCTACATAAAAATATATATTTTATATATTTTTTATCGAGAGACGGATTTTAAAACCCCGTCCCTCAATAAAAATATATTTTTTTTATTGAGAGACAGATTTTAAAATTCCGTCCCATATTAAAATATTATTTTTTATAAAGAAAAATTAAAAATATATTTGGGGACGGATTTTGAAAATCCGTCCCTCCTATATTTGTGATTTCTGATCCGATTTTTTTATTAATTTAATTTTAAATATTAATTTTCTTATATAAAAAAATCGGTAATTAATTTGCCCTGCCCTAATTTGAGTTCAAGTTATGTCGCTGATTATATTGATATTCAATTATTCATCATCCATCCGGCAACTCCAACCTTGCTGATATAAAGAAAAAATAATAATAAATAAAAGAAACTGTTTTCATGCTAATTACAACGAACAGATTAAAAATAATAAATAAAATAAACTCTTTCCACGCTACGGCTTGGAATTGTGAATTTTGTTGATCAAATAGTTGATTTGAGCAGCTCAATTCAATTTACATATCAATCTCTTATCAGAGATTCAAAGTTACATCTTATAGGAATTTTCGAACTAGTTCTTTTCAACGTAGAAAAGACCATTCTATTGACAAAATTTTTTTAATATAAGATTAATTATATAGAAAAAATAATAGATCATTTTTCACATTTAAGCAGCAGAGGTGGCAAGTCCATGCTTAGAATACTTGTCCATTCCTAGCACCTAGACGCGATCATGAGAAGTTTGCTCCCATAAATTGGATACACCTACGGGAGATGTTATAAAGTTTTAACATTTTCGAACATCATCAGTTAGAATATATAATTCAACTCAAATAGTATTAAATATATTTATATATATTTTTAATCAAATTGATCTTATTTTTTATTGAAATGTCATTAAGATTAACACATAAACTGCTAATTATATTTATTTGTAGTATATATATATATATATATTTTTAGAGTTAAATTATTGAGTTATAACATATATTTACACCTCGAATTACATTAAAATATATTTTAAATCCTTATGAACATGTTTATTGATAAGCCACAATGATATATACCTTTTGATAGGATTTGGTCTCGAAAATTATATTTTTTTATGTGTTTTTAAACCCATTTGGTTTAAATTTTACACCAAATTTGAGATATTGTTGTTGTGTGATTTGTTTTTAGGGTTCTAGAGCAAAGAAATATAATTGGAGCAAACCTGAACACAAACAAAATTACGATGATATGTTTGGAGCAAAATCAAACTCATATTGCGACCTGCAATGATTCTATTGTGAGCCGCAATCCAGAAGGCTAGAATCACATCCCTTTCAGTCTAGCTTTTCACTATACCATCACGGGTCACAGTTCCTTGGTTGCGGGTCGCAATGCTAAGCCTCCAAACACACCTCTTTTAGCCTGCACTTTCATTGTATCATTGTGACCCGCAATCTTCAAACCCCGAAATATATCCCCTTCGACCTCCAAATTGCGCATTTATTGTAGGTCGCAATAACCTGATTGCAACCTGTAATTTCTTCCTTATTTTGCACCTATAGCAGTTTTTCACCTCTACAAGGCCCTAAGCTCTATATATACCAGAGGAGCACATTCCTCGAAAACCCTAACCACCTCTAAACTATCTTGAGAGCAAAGTTTGAAACTTTGAAATGATTGAGAAGATTTTGAAGAGAGAACTTGAAGGAGGAGAATGAGAAGTTTTAGATCTTGAATTGATGTTTTTTTTATTTGTTTGCTCTTTAAAACTCTATATGTGCAATAATGAATGCTTGTCTCTTACTCATTATTTGTGCTCTCATGAGAGACTAACTTTCTCTATATGGGCGATAACATGTAAAACTTCAAACTTAATATATTTCAATTTATTTTGATTGTTACTTTTCATTCTAGTTTGTGATTTACTCTTGTATTAATTGTTAAATTTCGAGTATTGCATGATTCACCAAACTCTCCAATACACAAACTTAGGGAATTAGGCAAGTAATCAAAAAACATTTGTTTGAGTCCTGGATTATAAGAGTAAACTTAGGTTAGAGGCAAAGTACTTAACCGTGAAATCAATAACCTAGACGGATATCCTTGGTTGAATTTGAGTTTCTTTGTGAGGTACCTAGCAGAGAAGCAATAGGTATTCGAGTACAACCTTGACCAATTGGATCGTTATGGCCTTAGATCAATAGGGTGAGGTATTTAATCGTGAAGTCCGAGGTGGTCTAGAGCACAGTATTAACCCATGAAAATACTAGTTAATACTACTCTACAATGGCTAGCCCGCACATACTTAAAACCATTTAAAAGCACAAGTCAAGTGAATTGAATGCACTTGTAGATAGGAAAAACCAAAGCCTCTAAAATTCCTTCAGCTATTGTTATTATATGTTATAGTATAATTTTAGTTGTCGAACAAACCCAAATTTGATTATCTACCTTAATTAGTTAGAGAGAACCAGTACTTCGCGTTTTCCCCTATGGACCGACACCCCAACTTACTATTTAATAAAGTTGTACGCTTACAACCGAACTTAGGTAAATAAGGGTATTTTATTAGCCATAGTAAGAACCCATCATTTATACATATTTTTAATCAATTTGTCCTCATTTTTTATTGAAATATCATCAAAATTATCACATAAGCAGCTAGATTTATTTATTTGTTATTTATATGTATTTTTCGAACTAAATTAATGAGTTATGACTTATATTTTACCTTAAGTTACATTAAAATACATTTCAAAAATTTTTGAACATGTTTATACACGTTTTTACTTAATTTTGCCACATTTCTCATTTAAATATAATCAAAATTCGCACAAAACAAGCTGGATATGTTCATTTATAGTATATATATGTAATTTTTTAGCCAAATTAATGAGTTATGATTTATATTTTACTTCAAGTTGTATTAAAATGAATTTTGAACACTTTTAAAAATATTTATATACGTTTTTAATAAATTTGATCTCATTTCTTATTGAAATATCATCTAAATTCACGCATAAGCAACTACATATATTTATTTATTATTTATATGTACATTTGGACTTAAATTAATGACTAATAACCAATATTTTCATCTCAAATTGTATTACAATGCATTTTAAACTCTTTTGAACATGTTTGTATACATTTTTAATCAATTTAACCTAATTTTTGATTGAAATATCATCAGAATCAACACATAAGCTGTCGACGATATTTATTTGTTATTTATATCTATTTTTGGAGTAAAATTAATGAGTTAGGACCTATAGTACACCTCAAATTTTACTAAAATACATTTTAAATGCTCTTGAACATTTTTGTACATGCCTTTAATTAATTTTAACTCATTTCTCATTAAAATATCATCAAAATTCATACATAAACTGCTAGATATGATATTGCTTATATGCATTTTTCATGCTAAATTAATGAGTTGTGACCTATATTTGACCTCAAGTTACATTAAAATGCATTTTGAACATATTTAAACACGTGTTTAATCGATTTATCCTCATTTTCACATTGAAATATCAGCAAAATTCACACATAAATTGATGAGGTATGTTTGTTTGTTGTTTATATATGTATTTTTGAAACTAAATTAATGAGTTATGACCTATATTTCATAACAAATAGCACTAAAAAAAGCATTTTAAATGCTTCTGAACATGTTTCTGCACATTTTCAATCCATTTGGTCCCATATCTCATTGAAATCTCATCAAAATTCATACCTAATCTAATACACATATTTATTTATTGCTTATATACATTTTGAGAGCTAAATTAATGAGTTGTGATGTATATTTCACTCAGATTACATTAAAATATATTTAAAAGCTTTTGAACATATTTATATACATTTTTAATCCATTTGGTCCCATTTATCTTTAAAATATCATCAAAATTCATAATAATCTAATGCATGTTCTTATTTATTGCTTATGTATATTTTTGGATCAAAATTTCACCTCATTTCTGATCAATTTGACTTTATTTCTGATTGAAATATCATCAATATTCACATATAAGCTATTTCATATGTTTATTTATTATTTATGATTATATTTGAAGCTAAATTGATTAGTTATGATCTATAGTTGCGCTCAAATTGCATCAAAATATATTTAAAATACTTTTGAACATGTTGTGTAGTCCTTTTTCGCGGCTCATGCACAAACTAACGGGGTCCTTGAGCATAAGGACAGAAGGTGCAAGTACACCGTTGTGCGTGTTTGTGAGATTAAGGGCTTATTATTTACGTTATTGTGACCTCTTTTATTTTTCGACAGGCGCAAGCCCCTGTCATTAATTATGTCGTCTTTCGCCTTAAGAATCTCTAATTAATTGGCTAAAATAATCAAAATATATGGGTTGAAATAATGGCTTTTGTTCTCTCTCTTCAAATTTATTTATTGTTTGATAAAACCATGCATAAAATGATTTAATGCAAAAGAAATTATTTATATCATGGTTATTGAACCTTTTATTTATTATTTTATGTTATACTTAATGGTATGTCCCAAAGAGTCGAAGTGATCAGAACGTATAATTCTCAACTATCAGACTAAAGTCGTATAATCTAAAGTCAAAGAAAGGGATGTATAATCCCTTAAAAGGAAGAAATGCAAAGGGGTAAGTATATAACTCCATCAACCTTCAATTCAGAGACCAAGAATATATATATCCTATTAGTCTCAAGAGAGTCCAAGTATGAAATACACTGCTAACTTGAAACTCAGATCAGTGAACCAGAGACGTATAATCTCATACAAGTTCGTGTCATAGATATATGACGCATTATCTTAATTAATCGTGTGACCTTTCAAATCTCGAATCTGAAGCGTTATGCTAACTTAAAACCTGGAAAACTAGCAAACCAGGAACGTATAATTCTTTATCAGTTTCTAGGATTCAAAAAACATTAAGTATGAAGCGCACTACCGATTTAATGCTCAACGAAGAGAACAAGAACAAATATTTCATTGTAATCCCTTTGATATATATTTTGACATATTTGCATATATTTGGATATGTTTGGACATATTTTTATATTTAACATATTTTAAGTTTGGTTTTGACATTTATTCATTTCTACATCTATATGGTAAAATCATGGTCACATTTGCATATTTGGTTAAGATTTGAACACATTTGCATATAAATGTGTATTTCAAGTTGGGGATATTGGCATATTTCAACATATTAACATGTTTTGACATGATTTGAAATATCACTTAAGCCCGGTTGGCAATTTCTTGGGCGTTTGATGAAATCAAGGGCTGTGATGCTACCAGCACCTAAATGGACATTTTTTTAGAGCCAATACCCCCCACAAGCTTGAAGCTCAACTGAAACCAAAGACCTCCATTATAGAAAGTTTAATCTTTTTCTTTTAGAAACGAGAGAGAGAGAGATATAGAGAGCTTTTGTGCGGCCCTTTTTCGCGGCCCACGCCCGAGGCATCGGCGTCCTCGCTCACGGGGGAAGAAGGTGCAGGTACATCCATGCGCGTGTTTGTGCGCTCAAGTTCTTACTATTTAGGTGATTGTGGGAACTTTTATTTTCCGACGGGCGCAAGCCCCCGCCGTTAATTACCCCGGCTCTCGCCTCGAGAACCTCTGATTAATGGGCTAAACTAATCAAAATATATGGATCAGATCTGTGGCCTTATTTCTTCCTTCCAATTTATTATAATACGTGCTTGAAACAACCCAAAGGTAGAACTTTGGATAATAAAACTAAAGATGTATGATCTAAAGTCAGAGAAACGTATAATTTCTCATAAATCAGGGATCGAGGACGTATAATCCTATTGATCTCACGGATTTCGAATATGAAGCGCACTGCCAACTCGATACTCAAAGAACCAGAGATGTTTGATCTCTAGAAAGGTTCATGTCAAAGACAAGAACGTATGGTCCCCAACAGTCTATTGGCCTTCCAGATCCCGAATCTGAAGCGTTATGCCAATTCGAAACCTGAGAAAATTGGGGAATCGGGAACATATAATTCTTTATTCGATTTCCAAAATGGGGTATATTAAACCTGAAGCGCACTGCTAGTTTAATGTTCCCGAAACATGATTTGATATGATTTGGTATGTTGGTATGTTTTTACCAAATTTTGGACTTATCTGCATATTTGGCATATTTGACCAGAGATTTGGACATATTTGCATATTTAGCATATTTGACCAGAGATTTGAACATATTTGCATATTTGGCATATTTGACCAGAGATTTGGACATATTTGCATATTTGGCATATTTGACCAGAGATTTGGACATATTTGCATACTTGACATGTTTGGTCGAATGTTTGGGTTTATTTGCATATCTGACATGTTTGGTCAGAAGTTTGGGCATATTTGCATATTTTACATGTTTGGTCAAAGATTTAGGCATGTTTGCATATTTGACATGTTTGGTCAAAGGTTTGGACATATTTATATTTTTTGACATATTTGATCAAATGTTTGGGTTGATTTGCATATTTGACATGTTTGGTCAAAGATTTGGACATATTTACATATTTGGCATATTTTGTCAAATATTTGAATTTATTTGTATATTTGACATGTTTGGTCAAAAGTTTGGGTATATTTGCATATTTGACATGTTTGGTCAAATATTTAGAAATACTTGGGTTTATTTGCATATTTGGCATGTTTGGTCAAATATTTGGACATATTGACATATTTAAAATATTTCAATTTGTTTTATCAAAATATGACAAAGTTTGGTTATTTTGAATATTTTGTCTTGTTTTATCAAGACATAATATAATTTGATTATTTCGAATATTTTGATTTGTTTTATAACATGATTCAATCATTTTTGAATATTTTGATTTGTTTTATCAAAATATAACATAATTTGATTATTTTGAATATTTTGATTTGTTTTATCAAAATATAACAGAATTTTTTTCATTTTGAATATTTTGATTTGTTTTATCAAAATAGAATATAATTTGGTCATTTTGAATATTTTGATTTGTTTTATCAAAATATAACATAATTCAATCTTTTTTTAATATTTTGATTTGTTTTATCAAAACATAACATAATTTGATCATCTTGAATATGTTGATTTGTTTTATCAAAACATAACATAATTTGATCATTTTGAATATTTTGATTTGTTTTATCAACATATGACATAATTTGACTATTTTGATTATTTTGATTTGTTTTATCAAAATATAACATAATTTGATTATTTTGAATATTTTGATCTGTTTTATCAAGACATAACATTATTTGATTATTTTGAATGCTCTTATTTATTTCATCAAAATATAACATGATTTTATTATTTTAAACATTTTTTATTTCTTTTATCAAAATATAACATGGTTTGATTATTTTTAAATATTTTTTATTTGTTTTATCGAAATATAACATATTTCATCATTTTTTGAATATTTTGATTTGTTTTATCAAAATATAACATATTTAATCATTTTTGAATATTTTTGATTTGTTTTATCAAAACATAACATATTTAATCATTTTTGAATATTTTGATTTATCTTATCAAAGTATGACATAATTTAATTATTTTTGAATGTTTTTAATGAGTTTTTTTTCAAAAGATAGCATATTTAATCATTTTTTAATATTTTGATTATTTTGAATTTTTTTTATTTGTTTAACATGATTTGATTATTTTAAAATATTTTTTGATTTGTCTATAACACATTTTAATTATCCTTGAATATTTTGATTTGTTTTATCAAAATATGCATGATTTGATTATTTTGAAAATTGTTGATTTGTTTTATCATTATTTTCACTTTATTTTTAAATATCCTATTTGTTATTTTAAATTTATTTTATACATATATCATATATCTTGAATTTTCTTTTATTTATAATATAAAAATAAAATAAAATCAAAATTGACACTTTATAGTCTCAAAAATATTCATAAATGAAATCATGATTTTTGATATATTTTTCATAATTTTTGGTCTTGAGAAATCATTTTTATTTGGTGTTTAAAATTCATTTTCAAAACAGATTAATATGGGCTGTCAGATTTGGGCCCATGCAACAAGATCTGAACTTAAGTTCAGTTTTTAAACCATCTTTTAAACTGGGCCGTTGGATCTCTGGCGCGCATCAAGCCTTCACTGGGCTGTTTGAATTTCATCAAAATTCGCTCTTTGAGATACATCAATATTCGTGCTTATCCTCCCCGGCACTGATCGAGGCCCTGTCGGCGTCGGATCTCTGATCAGGAGGCATGGCTGGCATCGCCGGAGCGTGGGGAGTCCATCAGTGGTGGTCTCGGCGGCGGCGGCGGCCTGGATCGCCGGAGATGGGGATAGCCATTTGGTTTCGGTTGGGAAGTTGGCTGAGATGAAATTTTGAGGAATTTGAGCTGATTTTTGACAAATTAACTCGATTTCTTTGTCATATGGCATCGCCAGAGCATGTTTAATAATTTTTTGGGATTTAATTAGGGTTTAATCCATCAATTTTGCAACTTTGGCCATTTGGTACCAAACTAGTTTCGGGGCATTGGTATCAAATGGTATTTCATGGCTTTTCCTTGCAATTTTCTTCCAATTAATCTTCCAAACAGTGTCGTTTAGCATGTTTGAACATGTTTGGAAGCTCAATTTCATCAATTTAGATGTGCGTTGTCCTTTATGCATATTGGGTCATTTCTGGTTTTGTTTTCAATTTGGTTTTCTTTTGATTTCATCACATTCCTCTCAAATTGCATGTTTAAATATGTTTATTTGGGTCAATTGAATGTCTTAGAAAGGTTTTATATTAGATTTGCATGCGGATTTCATTCGGTATGTAAGTTAATTTCATTTTTTCCTTTTCTGGCATTTATTCCAGAATTAACTCAATTCTGATTTTTACAGATCCAATTTCAGAAATTCATAGAAAATCACAGAAAATACCAAAAATGGTAAAATTTGGTGAATGAATGCATTAAGACTTATTTTATATGCTTATGAAATTTCAAGCTAATTGAGTAATCAAAAAGCATGTTTTTTGCTTTTTTACCAGACTGGACAGAAATGCCCTTTCAGATCTGTTAAAAATCAAATTTGGCTTAACCTATGTATTAAATCCTGGTTTAATTAGTCTAAACCCTTTAAAACATCACATGAGATATTGTAAAGGTGAATTAATCAAGAAATTTTGGATTTTTGAATCAAAAAAAGAATGAACTTCTCAGTTTGACCCAAAGTTGACTTTTTTGGAGTTTTTGACAGATGAGATTATAAAATTCATAACAATTTACAGAAAATTCCAAAAATTATAAAATTTAGGTGGTAAGTTAGTATAAACCTAATCTACATGACTGTGAAATTTCAGAAGAAGTTATCAACCAGGCTGAGAGATATGGATTGATCTCTCAGCTGGACAAAAACTAGAATACACTGGATTCAAACCAGTATTGATGTTTATTGCTTTTCATTGCTCAATTGTGGTTCTGAGCCATCAAGCATATCATAGAAACATGAAAGAAGAAACTAAAAGAAGAAACAAAAGTCAATTTGCACCAAAACATCATGTATTATAACAAATTGAAATACAATACACATAGAAAACATGGAATTTTGTTTCTCCATGGAATTTTGACAGCATAACAGATTGTATAAAGCCATTAGTGAGCTTTACATAGCCATTGCACATGTGCACAGGGTTTGAGAGAGAAAGGGGATGAACATGTGCCCATCCCCATGAAACCAGATTGGCATGTGTCAATTGGTTGGAGTATACTGTCAAATTTCATGGTGAACTTACCATGTGAGCTCCTGAGACTCAAGCTCAGCCACCAATTGAGCTCTGGAAGGAGGGAGGCACATGTGCACCTCCCCAGCCAGAGGCTAGCCATCTCACCTAGCAAGGTAAGACTGGCTCCTTGAGCTCAATTGGGACTGAGCCAAGCTCAAGGCTTGGCTTTCCTATCCCTTACCTAGCTATTCAGAGCTTGATCTCTTCTCAGCTAAGCTTTCTTTTTGTAGAAATTTGGTGGAGTTGAGATTTTGGCAGAGTTTCAGCTATATTGCTCCCTCCCCCTTTTTCTTCTTCACTGGGGGTCTATTTATAGCCCAGAGGGCATGGTTTAAGCCTCAGGGCTGAGCTGGCATCATCCCAGCCCTTGGTTTGATCAAATGGCCAGGATTGAGCCAGTCATGCCTGTGCTGGCCTGAGGCTTGTCCTTGGAAGATTCCTCCAGCTAACTGGCGCTCAGAGCTCTCCATTGAGGTGCCTACACGTGTCCCTGACACAGGCCTGGGGAGAGAGAAGGAGCCGTTGGCTTTGTCTTCTTCCTTGGGTCAGTGTGTCATGCCTTTCGAGTGTGAGCATATCCCGAATATTCCTTGACCTTGCTGGCGCTTGACATGTCACCAAAGTGCCACTGAGTGTGCCCAACGTGTCAATTTGACTGCTTGAGTGTTGAGCTATGCCAATTGACCACACCCAGATCAGACTCAGGTGTCAAGTGGTGCACCTGCCAATTGAGTGTTTTTCACCCCAAATTGGCACTTCATGCAGCGTCGTGGAGGTGTCTTGAAGCTTCTCCAGGTGTTGGCTTGGCCTCTCGAGCTCCCAATTGCCCTGTCACCTTCAAGGTCGAGGTACTTTCTCCTTCGATTTTCTCCTTGCTTACTTTACTATTTTCAATACTGTTTGTAGCATTGAACTCCCCTTAGGATGTAGATTAAGTCCCTAGAATGATTTAAGCCAACTCGAACCATACACCCGAACTCCATTTTCGAAGCTCCAGTTGAGCTCTGGAGCTCGAGGAAGAAGAAAGGAGGGAGAGAGAGAGAAATTTAAAAGATTTCCCTTACTTGGGTTGGGTGCAAGGACATTCTTCTCTCCCTTGTGCCTGTTCATATCAGCCTCTGCCTGCTTCAATGTCTGATGGATCTCATCCAAGGTCATTGTTTTTTCACGCAAGTGAAGATGCATGACTACATCTCTATAAGATGGAGGCAATGAACCAAGAATTATATCCTCAGCCGAGTCAGCATGCATTGGAGCATCGAGCTTCTCCAATTTCTCGAGGTAACCCAGCATTTTTAACATGTGCTGGTTGACGGAAGACCCTTCCGCCATGTTGCACCTAGTGAATGCTAGGGTGATCTTTGAACGCTCTTTACGAGCATTCTCCAGGAACATTTTGGAGAGACGTTCGATTATCTCTTTTGGAGAATTGTTTATGAATTTACGAGTAAGTTCAGTTACCATACTCGCCAACATGAGACCTTAAACGTTCAGTTCGTCCTTGCGGTACTTTTCAGACACAGATTTCTCTTCATCAGTGGGTTCTGTACCTAGTACTGGTGCATTTTCAACCAGCACATCTATAAGATCCTCCGACCTGATGATTAGTTGGAGTTTGAGTTCCCAATCGAGATAATTGGAACCATCACACTCCAACGGGCATTTTTCGAGGATGGATTGGATAAGCATGTTGTTTGCCATTCTAATTGAAATTAAAATTAAAGGATTTCATGTTAATATTTATGTAAAACTTGTTTAAATAAAACTCATACTACATTTTTAAAGTGTCCTTTATGTAGTATATTCAAGATCCTATCATAAATAAATTGACCTTATCCGATTTATAAATTTAAGGTAAGTAATCTTTTACTAATCATAACCTTTAGAAATTCTTTTGCAATCTTTTGCAATTTAATTTCTAAAGTTTATGGCTCTTGTTGTTTATTAAGAAATATTTCTTTTACTAAACGATTTTCCCGAGACTTCAAGCCTAGATCTTGACTTCTCTTTAAGCAAACTCATCTTATTTGGTCAATATGATTGGTCATACTATCTCCATAAAATAAATGTACCAAATGCCTCACATCTAATCCATTTATCAATGGCTTGATAATATATCCTAACATATTCCACAATTTCTAAAGATTGAAAATTACACGCATGCATATTTTTAATCCTTAGCTTAAAGTGGATAAAATGAGAATGAAAAATACTTAATTTTTCATTGGACATTCAAATGTGACTATAGTTTGGTAGGTCATGTATTCATACACCCATACCTATCCTAACATATCATTCACATAAATTCATAAAGCATAAAACATAACACAATCACAAACATTTGCGAGTTTGTATGCCTCTGCGCCTTTTCTTCATCCATCGCTATGTCTTCTTGCACCATCGGATGAAAATTTGCATAAAATAAATATGCAATCCCAAACTTTATTTATAAATCCTTTCAAAATTAGCTAAGTGCAAGTATTAGAAACCCCTCTCATTCTCACAAATGCATATGATGTAAATAAATAAATAAAAGGCATCCTATAAATAAATTGCCTTTTGTGCCTAATTAATAACCGCTTATTAAATTTGCTTACAATCAAACATGCACATCACATAAAATTTACATCACACAAGGCATTGGAATGAGACATACAAACTCGGTTCCCTACAAAACAAAATTGAATAGATATTGCATACCGATGCACTATTTTGTACCATTTAACTAATTTCCTTTTCTCAAGTAATTGCGGTTCTCTAAATCATTTAAATCCCATAAAATGATTTATAACTCTCTGTTACAATTCAACAACGATTTTGTACCATAGTTTGAAATATAATCCTTTAATCATTTAAAGGAAAAACACAAACCGTTATAAAAAAACTGCGCACTGTTTCTCCCTTTTTTTTTAATTAAAAACTGTAACATTTTTGTACAAGAAAATGATATTATTTAAAAACTAGACTTCCTTATCTAAATTTAGAAACTGGTTTCATTCAAATACGATAAACCGATTGAGAGAAATCGTAATTTAAATTTCAGCTAAAAACAGTCAATGTTGCCGGAAATTCCAGCAGGGCACTGTTTTTCTTATTTTTGATTGGCCCTATAGATTTGTCCAAAAACCTTAATCTATATTATTATTCTGTTCTAAACATCTTCCATTGATGTAAGAATTTTAGAATCCTCAAAAATAATTAGCAAGTGAGCCTATGACAATTTTACAAATTGATTAAAAAAAAACAATTCAATACCGCAATTTTTCAGAACCGCAATACAAAAGAACAATTAATTAAGCACTTATGTAATAAAAAATTACATAATAAAATAGTCTAATTAGCATAATAGAAACCTTGCGCTCTGATACCAATTGAAGGATTTCATGATGTGAATCGGATAAAATAAAAAAAATTTAATCCGATAACATCTAAGATCGTTCTATTATTGCTAATTTATCCATGTCGTAATCATATACATATTCTTACAAGAGAGAATTTTATATCATACCTATGATCTTTAAGGTAGCTTGATTCCTCTGAGATTCACCTTGAATCCGAAACAAGAACGGTGTTGAATTCGTGCTAGCGAACTCTCTTCCGCGTCTAGCTTTTTCACCCGTCAATTAATCGATTGTATAATCAATCGATATATATTTTAACAAAATGTTTTTGGAGGAAAATCTCTAGACTTTTTTTTAGAGAGAGAAAAGCCTGATGTATATATCTTTTCTATTATTTTCAGCCATTAAGAAAATTAATTAGACTCTTTAAATTCGTATTAAACCATGAACAGAATTTGAAACAGCATATCAACTTCTGACCTTTTGTTACTAAAACTATCATAACTTTCTGTAGGGAAATCCAAACGACTTGAAACTTTCACCGTTGGATTCTAGATTCGAAGGGCTACAGAATTCATATATCATATGATCAGATTGGTTGATGTTTGCCCCTTCAAATTCTCATTCAAAGTTACCTTAAAATCTGTCCATTTTGTAATCTGAATTTAATGGTTATAATCAATATTTGTTTGGGCTTATTCTCTTCTCAATTTGCTAAAATATGTTTTGGGCTTGGGCTTGGGCTTGGGCTTGAAATAAATTTATATTTCATAATATTCACATATTACGATATGTGCAACGAATATTATTCTCATAATATGCACATTATAATATATATTTATTTCTTTGCTAGTCAGCCACATCATGTGACATAATATTTATTTCTTGTTTCCCGTTCAGTTGGTGTGACCTATATTGAGGATCTATATTATGTTGGCAATGAAATTAAATATTTAATTTCATAAACTGTAAGCGGTATTCTAACTATACATTACAGCTACTCAAATAACATAGACGTTTAGTAATTCTTTTACGAAACGCGATCCTTACAGTAATGTAACATTTGTCATTACTTGTGTCCATTTCTTGCCTTATGATATTCTGATTAACATACAAAGTAGGACTGTGTCATCTTTGTATTATAATAATTTCTTGATCTCTATTAAGCAAATTATAAAATTATAACTGCACTTCAGTTATATTGGATCCATTTATAATTCTACTTTACCAAGGGGCCCAAAATATCATTTCTCATTATTAATGAGTGGCAATGATGCTATTGACATATATATTATTTTCCCGCACAAGTTATATATAAAGAACTATTATTTTTATCACCACTTCTTGCAAGTAGTTTTTAATAATAATTACGTTGTACATTTCTTATGTGAAAACAATATATGTCTCAATCTTAAAATCAGAGACACGATGAAAACATTAATGACACTAACACAATCCATATAATGTTTCATCTATTATGTCTGTTCAATATATGAAGCATTTCATATATTCGTGTTATTAAATGATAATCTTTTATCAACGTTTGCCGAACTACAACGTACTTTTAATCAACACGACAGTCTTATATGTCATATTAGTGTTCCTGCTAATATGCAAGACCTGTGAACATTTTAGTGTTGTATATTTATTTACTTAGAGTCATGCAGTTCAAGACCAAGTGCATCTTCTTGAACACTTCTAAATATAAATATAAAACTCATGGAACAAAATGTAAATCACATTCAATTCATAAATATAACATATATAAAAGATAATCAACAAATGATAACTTTTAGAACACAAATCTAACAAATATGTCATATGTTTATGATTCTTCCCAATTATGTGTAAAGATGTGCATGTCCAGGTAAAATTATCAAAATATTTCTAAATGTCTTAGGGTCAAATATTGATCAAAATGACTAAAGTATCCATAAATGTCTTAGACAATATTGACCGAAATAACTAAAATGGCCTTGAATGCATCAAAATGATCAAATATTAACCAAAATTTCCAAAAATACTCCAAAATGTCTTAGGGAGGTCAAATGTTGATAAAAAATACCAAAATGTCCTTGAATGCTTTAGAGAGATCACACGTTGATTGAAATTACCAAAATACCCCTGAATGTCTCAGGATGTTGATCGAAATTATCAAAATGCCCTTGATGGTCAAATGTTGACTAGAATATGTTCAAACCCAATAAAACATACCAGCATGTTAAACTATACCCAAATCATGTTCAAATCATCGGTAAAACATACCAACATATTAAATTATGTCAAAACAAGTCCATAAAGCATTAAATTGGGAGTGCGCTTCATATTTAATGTTTCTTATTTTGGAAATCAATAAAGAATTATACGTTCCTGATTCTCCAGTTTTCGAAGTTTTGGATTGGCATAGCGCTTCATATCTGAGACCTAAAAAGTCAATAGATTGTATAAGATCATACATCTTTGTCTTTGACACAAACCTTTGTTGAGACCCAAAACGTCTCTGATTCTGTGAGTTTCGAGTTAGTAGTGCGCTTCATATTCGAACTCTTTACGATTAATAAGATCATACGTCCTCAAGCTTCAATTTTTAAGAGATCATACATCTCTCTGACTTTAGATTATACGTCTTTAGTCCGATAAACGACCTATGAGAATTATACATTCTGGTTGCTCGGATCTTCTGTAGAAAATAAAATGATCAAATAAAGTAAATTAATTAATTAATTAATTAATTAATTAATTAATTAATTAATTAATTAATCTTGTATATGCATGCATGTCATATCATTTTAAAAAAAATAAATAAAGGGAGAATAATAAAATCAGCATGTATATTTACTTTCTCTAGCACTTTAATCAGAAGTTCTCGAGGCAAAAGTCGGGGTAATTAACGGTGGGGGTTTGCGTCCGTCGGAAAATAAAAGTTTTCACAATCACTCACATAATAAAGTCTTTGAGTGCACAAATACACACATAATAAAGCCTTCTGACTTAATCAGCTATCTCTATTCACTCTCCATGTTCCTTTAAACCCATGGAATCATTATGGACTTCACTCTTGGCTTGAGATAAAGGCTTTGTTAGCGGATCTGCTGTGTTGCTATCCGTGTCCAACTTTAACAATTTTATTCTACCCTCTTCTATGAAGTCTCGAATGACAAAATATTTTCTATCCATGTGTTTGATCTCGTGGTGTGCCTTCGGCTCCTTGATTTGCGCAATAGCTCCACTATTATCGCAAAACAACTCCAATGGTCCTTCAATTATGACCTATATATTTCATCCCAAATTGGCTTAAAATACATTAAAAACTTTTTTGAACATGTTTATAGACATTTTTAATCAATTTGGTCTCATTTCTGATTCAAATATCATCAAAAAACATAAATAAGCTGCCGGATATATTTATTTATTATTTACATGTGTTTTTGGAGATAAATTAATCAGTTATGACCTATATTTCATCTCAAATTACCTTAAAATACATTAAAAAAAGGTTATGAACATGTTTATACACATTTTTAATCAATTTGGCTTTATTTCTGATTCTAATACCATCAAATGCACAAATAAGCTGCCGGATATGTTTATTTAATGTTCATAAGTCTTATTGCAGCTAAATTGATCAGATACAATCTATATTTAAGCCCAAATTGCCTTGAAATGCATTAAAACCTCCTTCGAACATATTTATAAACATTTTTAATCAATTTGGCTACATTTCCGTTTCAAATGTTATCAAAATGCACAAATGGGTCGCCAAATATGTTTATTTATTGTTTATATGTGTTTTTGGAGATAAATTGATTAGTTATGACCTATATTTCACTTCAAATTGCCTTAAAATGCATTAAAACGGTTATGAACATGTTTATACATAATCAATTTGGCCTTATTTCTGATTCTAATATCATCAAAATGCACAAATAAACCGCCGGATATGTTTATTTAATGTTTATAAGTTTATTGGAGCTAAATTGATTAGTTATAATCTATATTTAACCCCAAATTACCTTAAAATGCAATAAAAACGGTTTCGAACATGTTTATACATATTTTTAATCAATTTGGCCTCATTTCTGATTCAAATGTCATCAAGATGCAGAAATAAGCTGCGAGATATGTTTATTTATTATTTATATTTATTTTTGGAGCTAAATTGATCAGTTATGACCTATATTTCACCTCTAATTGCATTAAAATGCATTAAAAACGGTTATGAACATGTTTATACACATTTTTAATCAATCTGGTCTTGGTTCTTATTCAAATACCATCAAAATGCAAAAATAAGCAGCCGGATATGTTTATTTAAGCGTTTTTGTACTTAACTTGGTCGGTTATGATCAATATTTCTCCTCAAATTGCCTTAAAATGCAGTAAAAATTGTTTTGAACATGTTTATACACGTTTTTAATCAATTTGAACTCATTTCTGATTCAAATATCATCAAAATAAACAAGTAAGCTGCCCCGTATATTTGTTTAATGTTTATATGTTTTATTGAAGTTAAATTGATTAGTTCTGACCTGCACTTCACCTCAAATTTCCTGAAAATGTATTAAAAACGTTTTCGAACATATTTATACACGTTTTTAATCTATTTGGCCTCATTTTTGATTCAAATATCATCAACATACACAAATAAGCTGCTGGATATATTTATTTATTGTTTATTTGTTTTTCGGAGCTAAATTGATCAGTTATGACCTATATTTCAACTCAAATTTCCTTAAAATGCATTAAAAAATGTGTTGAATTTGTTTAGATACGTTTTTAATCAATTTGGCCTCATTTCTGATTCAAATATCATCAAAATTCACAAATTAGCTGCAGTGTATATTTATTAATGTTTATATGTTTTATTGAAGCTAAATTGATCAGTTCTAACCTACATTTCACCTCAAATTGCCTGAAAATGTATTAAAAAGGGTTTTGAACATGTTTATACACGTTTTTATTCAATTTGTTCTCATTTCTGATTCTAATCTCATCAAAATACACAAATAAAATACTAGATATGTTTATTTATTGTTTATACATTAAAACGGTTTTAAATTTGTTTATATGTTTTTTAATCAATTCGGCCTCTCTGAATCAAAAATCATCAAAATGCACAAGCTGCCACGTATATTTATATAATGTTTATATGTTTTATTAAAACTAAATTGATCAGTTCTGACATACATTTCACCTCAAATTGCCTGAATTGGAGTGTTAGGGTCACCGCACCCATGGCTTTCTGCGAATGTTGATTGAACCCATGAATGGTCACTTTCTCATTCGACAATGGTTTGGTATCCAGCATTAGGGTTTTCAGGATCCTCAAGGGCATAATGTTTATCGATGACCCCGAATCGACCAAAATGCGATTCAATCTTTGCCCCTCACAGTCGCCAGTTACATACAACGGCCGGTTGTGATCGGCGGTGCCAGTCAACAGGTCTTCATCAGTGAAATGGATACCCGTTGAACGGCTGTTGACGTATGCCGTCTCATGTGATTGCTTTTCAGCAAAGTAGGCCTGGAATTGCTCAGGATTTTGGAGCGCGTATATTAATATGTCGCGCATATCCTTCGACATCATCAATGCATCAAAGACACTAAGCAAGGCTGGGATCTTACGGAGATGCGCCAGCACATTGTAATCTCCTACCGTGAGTTTTGACTTTTCACGGGTGGGTAGGCCATTTTCTGGTTCTTTGCTTGTACTTTTGGTCTTCGCGACATTTCGGTCAGACTCCTTTGGAGGTTGACGTTCAGGGATGTAGGTGCCCGAACGCAGAACGACCTGACATTCTGTCTTTTCCTTTTCAGAGGTAGTGGCCTCATTACCTTCTTCGGGATAAAATAGACTCCAGGGAAAGTGTGCGTCTTCTTCAGAATCGCTATTATGATGTATTGCATGGCACCATTCTTTTTGGTTAGGCGCGGAACGGGTGTATTTGTGAGGATTTGATTGCCCTTCCTCCCTGTTCTCTATTTTAAAAGAGCGTTTTCGGCCGTCGACGGGCCTACCCTCTTTCCTTGATTCAGGGTTTATTGACCCTCTCCTTGGGTTTACAACGGAGAAATTCCTGGCTTGAGTAGAAACGGCCTGAGACTCGCCACCTCTTTCCTCACTTGTGGTTTCAATCGTCAGCCTTTCTTCGTGGCCGCAATCTTGCCATGCTATGCTTTCCAACATCTCTTTGTCATCTATGTTTACTAAAAAGACATTGGGAGGTTTCCTTCGGGCTTGACCCGGCCGAAACGCCTCATTTCTGGATTGATGCCCATGAGAAACTATGATCACCATGTCCTCTTTCGGGCGCCCCGAAGATGAGTTTCCCTCGTCTCGGGTAAATCCAACTCTAAGGAACCCATTCATTTCAGGTCCCTTCTCGCATTCTTTTCTCATTCGACAGGGCATGTCTTCCACTAGCCCTTTTATGCCTTCGGGTTTGAATTTCCGAATTGTCGACTTTGAGTCTATGCTGGTTGTCTTTTTGCTGCCATTCATAAAATGGTGAACTTGCCCGAGAAGCTCGTTGAGATAAAGCTCCTCCCGACAAGGGAGAGTATCAGAGTCTTCTGACTCACTCACCTCATGAGTTTCTACGTGGGTGATGACACAGCATTCTTCATCCCAGAACTCATCTCCTTCATCTGTGGTTTCGTCTTCATCGACTATACCCATTAATTTGTTGAGAATTCGTTTAGGAATGAAGTCTCGAAGCATGGCCGGTATCGGTTGACCTTGTTCGTATTCTTCGAGCGCATCAATGTACTTCTGGAGTTCTGACTTTTCCGGATACTCCTTTGGCTTTACTGGCTTCTTGTCCCGTTTGCGGCTGCCATTTTTGTTCGCTTTCTTGTAGAAGGCCACCGATTTTCTTGGTGGTTCAGGGATAATGGGAGTTACATCATTCTTCCACAAAATACCTGGTTCTTTCTGAATGGATTTGAGGAGTTTCTTTGCTTTCCGGGACAGGTGGATACTCCGAGGTTCGGTCGAAGAATCCTCAATATTGATCTCCATATGAGAGACCGCGTTCACCTGCTCATGCGGGGCTGGCGTTTGGAGGATACTATCAGCCAGAGTTATCTCGCCATTCTTGTACCTCCTTTCTATCCAGTCTTTGAACACCCAGCAATCTTCTATGGGGTGCCCAAGTACTCTGTGATATGGACAGTAGTTCGGGTCACTGGATTTTTCCATATCAGCGGGCCGTTTACATTTGGGTAATTGGAGCCCGTCCTTCA
This sequence comes from x Bolboschoenoplectus mariqueter, assembly GCA_037678475.1. Lineage (NCBI taxonomy): Eukaryota > Viridiplantae > Streptophyta > Magnoliopsida > Poales > Cyperaceae > x Bolboschoenoplectus > x Bolboschoenoplectus mariqueter. The sequence continues at coordinate 1,664,289 of CM075258.1, read as the reverse complement.
AGGCATCTTTGAAAAGTCGTGCGACCTTATCTCTTTTAAATGAGTAAGGCTTGCCTTTCAATTCTTCCAGACTTTTAAGAGGTTGTCCGCTTCCATATATGGGTTTTGCACTGCTGCCGCCGTCATTTTTATTTGACGAGCCACCATTGTTCACAGTGTTGACATTAGCGGTCGTATTTTTGCCGCCGGATTTGCTTGTACTGGCCACCTTGGCCTCGGCCTTCCCTCCTCTTTGGAATCTCTGACCCGAGTAGTTGGGCCATGAATTTGGAGGTGCATTTTCCAGCCTGGACACACAGTTTATCAAATCCTGATATGTCGTAATTTTGGCTATCCCTAAGAACGGTGTCATCCAGTTGTCAACGTTCCTGAGTATTAGTTCGACCGCCTCCCTTTGGGTTATCGGGCGATCACACCTGATGCTGAGGTTTCGCCAGCGACTAATGTATTCCAGAACTTTCTCATTCTTCTGGGGCCTGGTATTGGCCAAGTCCGCAATGCTGATTTTGTCAGTCATGACCGCGAACTTTGCCCTGAATGCATCGGTCATGTCATCCCACGTTTTGATACTCCCATTTTCTAATGAGTAGTACCATTCGAAGGCGGGACCTGTTAGACTTTGCGGGAATTGACGCAGCAACAAGGCATCATTGCTCCCTGTATTCCCACACGAGGCCATGAAATGGGCCAAGTGTTGATCTGGGTTTGTGTCTTTTACACCCTCTCCCGAGAAGGACTTAAACTTCGGGACTATATACCCCTTTGGGTAAGGTATAGCGTCGTAATCGGCTGGATACGGCCTCCCCGTTCGTTTCAAGGGTGAGACGGTAAATCCTGCGCCCGCTATTTGAAGTTGTTGACTAATTATCTCTTGGATCTCCTTCTTAGTCAATCCTTGATTCTCGTTGGTATATATACGAGTGTTGGAGCCCCGAGCAATATTGACTCGAGAGCTCTCTCCTCCACATGGGAGGTCTTCTTTGTGACCGTCGGGGTCTCTGACGCTTGGATGTTGCGATGGTTGAGGTCCCGTATGTTTGGAGGGTCCTTCATCTTCCACTCTTTCATTTGTGATCCCCTTCTTAGTCAGAAAGTCACTTAAGGACTTGATCAGGCTTAAAGCCTCTTGATTTTGCTTTCTGAGCTCTCCCATTTCTTGCTCATTTTTCTGTCTATACTCCTCCATTTCTCGTTCTCGTATAGACAACTGTCGTTTTAGTTGGGCGACGAAGTCATTCGCGGAGCCACCGGTGTCTTCCATTTCTGCCTCATTGTGGGCTGATTCGTCGTCAGTTGGAGGGCCCCCTTTTTGCCCTCTTTTGGTCCTGGCTCTGGTCCTGGCCGCATGAGCATTCTCGACATCTCGACCAGGTGGTGGGTCATGGGATGGGCCCACTTCTTCATCGTCAGCCATATATGTGGCGTGACGTTCTTCTTGATCGTCAGAGGAGCTTTCGTCATACACCCCCACAGTATAGACTGTGAAGTGTTCTTCTTCGTCATCAGCATAGGGTGCCAGACGAGAGACCCGCCTTTTCTTTCGGGCCTGATCAGGAACAGTGATAACCAGTCCTTTGCTTGACTTTAATGGCTTAGGGTCTAGTTTTGGCCCTAGCCTGTCAAACACGGTCGTGCTTGAGGCTTGGGGTTTTATCTTTGACCCCAGCCTATTAAACACGTTTTCACTCTCGATATTTTTCGAGAGAGCGGTGGTTTTGACCGTAGCCCGTGTTTTGGGCTTAGCCACCTGTATATAGGTGGATGGTGTCTGGCTTGTTTGGGTCAGACGAGATTTTGGGATCCATGTTTGTTTGGTCCCTTGTGCCCGTTCATATGGGCGGTTCCCCGATTCCCGGGGGAAATGAACCTGTCCCCCTTGGGCCTGAGAGGCAGAGGCTTGGAGTTCGTTTCGGCGCTGTTGTTTACGCGCCTTAATGGCTTGGTGAGTCTCGTATAGAGACTTACCAAGGTCGGCCTGTTTGAGGCCTAAGGGTCTTCCCGACTCGGTCGAGAAGTTCTGGTTTAGGCGAGGTTTTGATTGTGGAACCTCCCAAACGCTCCGGATACGAGCGGTTGGAGAGTTCCTTTTCACAATCCTTAGGGATGTGAAGGGGTTGGAGACGGGAAGATTTGGCTCAGCCACCAATTCATCTTGGTAGGCTTGGAGAGCCCGTTTCTTAGTGACCTTTGGGGCCACCGGTGTCGGAAGGGTCGGGGAGACTTTGTTCACTAAGCGTTGTCTCCTGGGGCGCTGAGGTTTTGGAGGGAACGCCATGATTTTGTTGTCAATCCCCTTCTAGGTGATCCTGAAGGAGACTTCATGGTCCTCATCCTTGACCAGAGTTGGTGTCGGTGATGGTGAAGTAGGAGGAAGAACGATCATTTGGGGAAAGTCCCCAAACGAGAACACCATATGGCCCGCCTCGTTGAGGGAGACGGGGACAGCAATTGCAAACGGAGAATTCGCTCCAGACATCATTTCCTGAAAAGCATAAACTCCACAAATCAATTAGCCATATTTCATTAAAAATTTATGATATATATTTTTATTTGGTCCATATATTTAATTATTTTAGCCCAAAAGATGAGAGGAGAAAGATATGTCCCACCGGGCGTGCCAGAACCTGTGAGGCCCTTTTTCACGGCCCACGCGCGAGGCATCGGCGTCCTCGCTCACGGGGGAAGAAGGTGCAGGTACATCCCTGCGCGTGTTTGTGCGCTCAAGGATTTATTATTTTAGGTGATTGTGGGAACTTTTATTTTCCGACGGGCGCAAGCCCCCGCCGTTAATTACCCCGGCTCTCGCCTCGGGAACCTCTGATTAATGGGCTAAACTAATCAAAATATATGGATCAGATTCGTGGCTTTATTTCTTCCTTCCAATTTATTATAATATATGCTTGAAATAACCCAAAGATATAACTTTGGATAATAAGACTAAAGACGTATGATCTAAAGTCAGAGAAACGTATAATTTCTCATAAATCAGAGATCGAGGATGTATAATCCTATTGATCTCACGGAGTTCGAATGTGAAGCGCACTGCCAACTCGATACTCAAAGAACCAGAGATGTTTGATCTCTAAAAAGGTTCATGTCAAAGACAAGGACGTATAATCCTAAACAGTCTATTGACCTTCCAAATCCCGAATCTGAAGCGCTATGCCAATTCGAAACCTGGGAAAATTGGAGGATCGGGAACATATAATTCTTTATCGATTTCCAAAATGAGGTACATTAAACCTGAAGCGCACTGCCAATTTAATGTTCTCGAAACATGATTTGATATGATTTGGTATGTTGGTATGTTTTCACCAAGTTTTGGACTTATCTGCATATTTGGCATATTTGACCAGAGATTTGGACATATTTGCATATTTGACCTATTTTATCAAGAGTTTGGACATATTTGTATATTTGGCATGTTTGGCCAGAAATTTGGGTGTATTTGCATATTTGACATGTTTGGTCAAATGTTTGGGTTTATTTGCATATTTGACATGTTTGGTCAAAGATTTCGGATTTATTTGTATATTTGACGTGTTTGGTCAAATATTTGGACATATTGACATATTTAAATATTTTGATTTGTTTTATCAAAATATAACAAAGTTTGATTATTTTGAACATTTTGATTTGTTTTATCAAAATGTAACATGATTTGATCATTTTTGAATATTTTGATTTGTTTTATCAAGATATAACATAATTTGATTATTTTGAATATTTTGATTTGTTTTATCAAAATATAACATAATTTGATTATTTTGAATATTTTGATTTGTTTTATAACATAATTTAATCATTTTTGAATATTTTGATTTTGTTTTATCAAAACATAACTTGATCATTTTGAATATTTTGATTTGTTTTATCAACATATGACATAATTTGACTATTTTGATTATTTTGATTTGTTTTATCAAAATATAACATAATTTGATTATTTTGAATATTTTTTTATTTGTTTTATTAAAATATAACATAAATTGATTATTTTGAATATTTTGATTTGTTTTATCAAAATATAACATATTTTGAATATTTTGATTTGTTTTATCAAAATATAACATAATTTGATTATTTTGAATATTTTGATTTATTTTATCAAAAAGAATCCATTTGTTTTGAGCATTTTCATATGACATAATTTCCATTTATTTTAAAAATATTTTATTTGATATTTTGAATTTATTTTATACATATATGATATGTCTTGAATTTTCTTTTATTTATAATATAAATAAAAAAAAAGAAATAAAATAAAATCAAAATTGACATTTTATAGTCTTAAAAATATTCATAAATGAAATCATGATTTTTGATATATTTTTCATAATTTATGGGCTTGATAAATCATTTTTATTTGGTGTTTAAAGTTTATTTTCAAAACAGATTAATATGGGCCGTCAGATTTGGGCCCATGCATCAAGATCTGAACTTAAGTTCAGTTTTTAAAGCATCTTTTAAACTGGGCCGTTGGATCTCTGGCGCGCATCAAGCCTTCTATGGGCTGTTTGAATTTCATCAAGATTCGCACTTTGAGATGCATCAATATTCATGCTCATCCTCTCCGACACTGATCGAGGCCCTGCCGGCGTCGGATCTCCGATCAGGAGGCATGGCTAGCATCGCCGGAGCGTGGGGAGTCCATCGGCGGTGGTCTCGGCGGCGGCGGCGGCCTGGATCGCCGGAAATGGGGGTAACCACCTGGTTTCGGTTGGGAAGTTGGCTGAGATGAGATTTTGAGGGATTTGAGCTGATTTTTGACAAATTGACTCGATTCCTTTGTCATATAGCATCGTCAGAACATGTTTATCAAGATTTTGAGGCTTAATTTGAGTTTAATCCATCAATTTTGCAACTTTGGCCATTTGGTACCAAACTGGTTTCGGGGCTTTGGTACCAAATGGTATTTCATAGCTTTCCTTTGCGATTTTCTTTCAATTAACCTTCCAAACAGTGTCGTTTAGTATGTTTGAACATGTTTGGATGATCAATTTCATCAATTTAGACGTGCATTGTCCTTTATGCATATTGGGTCATTTCTGGTTTTATTTTCAATTTGGTTTCCTTTTGATTTCATCACATTCTTCTCGAGTTGCATGTTTGATTATACTCATTTGGGTCAATTACATGTTTTAGAAAGGTTTTATATCAATTTCACACATGAATTTCACTTGAACACGAGTTAATTTCATTTTTGCACTTTTCTGGTAATGGTCCAGAGCCAACTCAATTTCAATTTTGACAGACCCAATTTCAAAAATTCACAGAAAATCACAGAAAATCCCAAAAATGGTAAAATTTGGTGAGTGAGTGCATTAAGACTTGTTCTAGATGCCCATGAAATTTTAGGTTAATTGAGTGAAAAGAAAGTATGATTATTGTATTTTTAGCAGACTGGACAGAAATGCCCTTTCAGCTTTATTAAAAATCAAATTTGGCTTAACCTATGGATTAAAGCCTGGTTTAATTATTCTAAATCCTTTAAAACATCACATGAGGTGTCATAAAGGTGAATTAATCAAGAAATTTTGGATTTTTGAATCAAAAGAAGAATGAACTTCTCAGTTTGACCCAAAGTTGACCTTTTTGGAGTTTTTGACAGATGAGATTGTAAAATTCATAACAATTCACAGAAAATTCCAAAAATTGTAAAATTTATGTGTTAAGTTGATATAAACCTAATCTACATGACCGTGAAATTTCATAAGAAATTAACAGCCAAGCTGAGAGATATGGATTGATCTCTCAGCTGGCCAGAAACTGGAATTCACTGGACTCAAGCCAGTACTGATGCTCATTGCTTTTCCATTGCTCAATTATGGTTCTGAGCCATCAAGCACATCAGAGAACATAAAAGAAAGAACTAAAGAAAGAAATAAAACCAATTTGCACCAAAAAATCATATATTATAACAAATTGAAATACAATACACATATAAAACATGGGGTTTTGTTTCTCCATGGAATTTTGACAGCATAACAGCTTGTATAAAGCCATTATTGAGCTTTACACAGCCACTGCACATGTGCACAGGGCTTGAGAGAGAGGGGGGATGAGCATGTGCCCATCCCCATGAAACCAGATTGGCATGTGCCAATTGGTTGGAGTATGCTGCCAAAATCCATGGTGAACTCACCATGTGAGCTCCTGAGACTCAAGCTCAGCCACCAATTGAGCTCTGGAAGGAGGGAGGCACATGTGCACCTCCCCAGCCATGGGGCTAGCCATCTCACCCAGCAAGGTGAGACTGGCTCCTTGAGCTCAATTGGGACTGAGCCAAGCTCAAGGCTTGACTCCTATGGCTCTTACCTAGCTATTCAAGACTTGGTTTCTCCTCAGCTAGCTTTTTTTATGGAATTTGGTGGAGTTGAGATTTTGGCAGAGTTTTGGCTATGTTGCTCTCTCTTTTTTCTTCTGCTTCACTGGGGGTCTATTTATAGCCCAGAGGGCATGGTTTAAGCCTCAGGGCTGAGCTGGCATCATCTCAGCCCTTGGTTTGATCAAGTGGCCAGGATTGAGCCAGCCAGGCCTGTGCTGGCCTGAGGCTTGTCCTTGGAAGATTCCTCCAGCTAACTGGCGCTCAGAGGTCTCCATTGAGGTGCCTACACGTGTCCCTGACACAGGCCTGGGGAGAGAGAAGGAGCCGTTGGCTTTGTCTTCTTCCTTGGGTCAGTGTGTCATGCCTTTCGGGTGTGAGCATATCCCGAATATTCCTTGGCCTTGCTGGCGCTTGACATGTCACCAAGGTGTCACTGAGTGTGCCCAACGTGTCAATTTGGTTGCTTGAGTGCTGAGTTGTGCCAATTGACCACCCCCAGATCAGACTTGAGTTCCAAGTGGTGCACCTGTCAATTGAGTGCTTTTCACTCCAAATTGACACTTCAGGCAGCGTCGTGGAAGCATCTCGGAGCTCCCCCAGGTGTTGGCTTGGCCTCTCGAGCTCCCAATTGCCCTGTCACCTTCAAGGTCGAGGTACTTTCTCCTTCGATTTTCTCCTTGTTTACTTTACTATTTTCAATGCTGTTTGTGGCATTGAACTCCCCTTAGGATGTAGATTAAGTCCCTAGAATGGTTTAGACCAACTCGAACCATACACCCGAACTCCATTTTCGAAGCTCCACTGAGCTCTGGAGCTCGAGGAGGAAGAAAGGAGGGAGAGAGAGAGAAATTCAAAAGGTTTCTCTCGCTTGGGTTGGGTGCACGTGAACCGTGCTTTAGTTTCGGGCTTGTCAGAGGGAGGGAGCGCGTGCACCGCGCTCACCTTTCTTTCCCTTCTTTTCTTTTCGCTGGCCAAAATAACTCTGGGCGCTGGGCCCCCTTGGCAGTGAGACCGAAGGAGAGGGGCCCAGTCGTCAGGTTTAATGAGACACAGCCCCAGCGAAAAACTGAGGGTTGGGCTGTGGGCTTGGTCCTTGTGCACCAAAACGTATTGTCAGTGGTATGGTGCATGTGTACTGGGTCCACGCAAAGCGCCTTTAACACTTTGTGTGTATGACAGGCGGGTCCCAAGGGCAGAAGTCGTGTTTGAGCTCCCCAGATTGCACCCAGAGTGTTGCACATCCCCCAAATTGCACCCAGAACTATCTCCAGTTCTGATTTTTGGTATTTTCTTTATATTTTATTCATTTTATTTTATTCTTCATGAAAAAATCCATGAAAAATTACTGAAAAATCACAGAAAATATATTCCATGATTCTGTTATCTTGGGTAATATTTTTGGTACTTTTGGGTGTGAAATTAGGCATTAATTTCACTTAAATCATTAATTGTATATGATTAGGCATATTAATCTTATACAATTAATATTTTGGCATGATTATCCCAAAGAATCATTTTTTAATTCCAAGGGATAATATTTGGGGCATTTTTCATGAATGAAATTCATGATTTTTGGATTTGGCATGTTTAATTATATGAAATTGTTTCTTGATTTCATATAATTAGGGTTTTGTGCATAGATTTTTTTTTTGCACACATGTGTATATATTTTTTGAAGGGGGTTTGGTATGATTATTTCATGAAATTATTTTTTTTTTAATTTCAAGAAATAATTTTATGAAATTGAACATAATTTCATAATTTCAAATCTTTGGTATAAAAATCACATGAAATTATATCATTAATTTCATGCAATTTAATTTGTGTATTTTTCTGGCAACTTTTAAACAGCAAACAAAGAGCCACCCACCAGAACTGGTCATGAGGCTTTGCTGGCCGAGAGGCCTGTTCTGGTGCCAATGTTTTTCTTTGATATTTGGTTTTGTTTTAACATATTTGGCCTTCGCAAGGTTTGGTTGCTTCGGCAATTTTGGTTTTCGCAGGTTTGGTTCTGTTTCAGCATTTTTGGCTTTCACAGGTTTGGTTGCTTCGGCATGTTTGGCGTCTGCATGTTTGGTTGCTTCGGCGTTTTTGGCTTCCACAAATTTGGTTTTGCTTCAGTATGTTTGGCATATGTAGGTTTGGTTTTGGTTTGATATAAAGTGTTGGGGCTTACATGAATTTTATCAACTTTCAAAGCCCAGGTTTAAGCATGATTTGGGATTTGGTTTAAATGGTTGGGGCTTACATGAATTTCATCAGCTTTCAAAGCCCAAGGTTTGTTTTGGTTTTAGCATGTTTGGCTTGGTTTTGATTGTAGCATGATTTGTCGAGGTTTTTGCAGTTGGTCCGTGCAAGATACTACAATCTATTTTGTTAAGCACAAAATATAAAGCATGTTCATCCCTTTATGACTGGTTGGATGAACGAACCAGTGTCAATTGTTTATGGTACAAATTGGCAAAACCATTTTGAAGTGGATTCTCGCATTCTTTCCACTCATTTTATAGGTTTGGTGTGGAATCATCACTTTCGCTCATTCTCCACTCAATTTTATTTGGTGGAATTGCCTTCAAAGGTTTATCTCATCATAAAAAATGAAATAATCCTTTCGTTAGGCAGCAATTTGTTTTAAAGGGACAAATTACAAACACTTGTCCATTTTTATATTTATTCTGTATCAAATGGACGAACCCAGTGGTAATTGTATTAAAGACACAAATACCAAAGTCATTTTATTTGAAGGAACCTTACATTTTCTCTCCTTTATTTATTTATTCGGTGGAATCTTGCATCGCTCCCCTCTTATTTATTCGTATTTTGTATGATGGGTGGGTTTGTTCGTATTTATTATATAATTTTTTTTGTTTGTTTTGGACATGGCTTTAGTCACTTATTTTGAGGAACTTATGTTTGTTATTGTATTTTGTATGATGCATGGATTGGATATGTGTTTTGGGAAGATTTATATTATTATCGGTATTTTGGTATTTTGTTATTTTGTCAGGCACAAAATAAAAAGCCTGTTCATCTCTTTATGACTGGTCAGATGAACATACCAGTGTCAATTGTTTACGGTACAAATTGGCAAAACCATTTTGAATGTGGATCCTTTCTATTCTCTCCACTCATTATTAAGTGTGGAATCCTCACATTTCACTCATTCTCCACGCACATTTATATATATATTTGGAGTGGGATTTCGCCCTGATAAATTATCCAAGCTTATCATAAGGATAAGAAGGTTTCATTCATTATAGGGCTTTTTATTTATGCCTTCAATACTCTGCCTTATCATTAATCAATAAGGCAATGTTTTAACGCTGCCCATTTTCATATTTATTCTGTATCAAACGGGCAAACACAGTGGTAATTGTATTGGAGGCACAAATACCAAAACCATTTCCCCGCTTTAGTGGCTCCAAAGTTCGGGCGCCGACTTCATCCGGCGATGTGGACAAAACCTTTCTTTTTGGCCTGCCAGAGGTTTTGGTAGCTTTTGTATTAGCCACCACATGTGTTCCTTGATTAACGGCTCAAGGCAACAAGGCCGGTTTATGCCCGGAGGGGACATTTTGGTTTATGGTATTTCTTCAGTGGACACCATCCACGTCCCTTGATTAACGGCTCAAGGCGACAAGGCCGATTTATGCCCGATGGGACAACTTTGTTTGTGGTATTTCTTCAGTGGACACCATCCACGCCCCTTGATTGACGGCTCAAGGCGACAAGGCCGATTTATGCCCAATGGGACAGCTTTGTTTGTGGTATTTCTTCAGTGGACACCATCCACGTCCCTTGATTAACGGCTCAAGGCGACAAGGCCGATTTATGCCCGGCAGGACATTTTGGTTTGCGGTATTTCTTCAGTGGACACCATCCACGTCCCTTGATTAACGGCTCAAGGTGACAAGGCCGATTTATGCCCGGCAGGACATTTTGGTTTGCGGTATTTCTTCAGTGGACACCATCCACGTCCCTTGATTAACGGCTCAAGGCGACAAGGCCGATTTATGCCCGGCGGGACATGGATAAGTACCTTTTACCCCGGGACTTTAAGCCACCTTTCTTTTGGGCGTATGAGTTTAGCCACCTTTCTTCTTGGTGTTTGAGTTTGGCCACCTTTCTTCTTGGTGTATGGGTTTAGCTACCTTTCTTCTTGGTGTATGGGTTTAGCCACCTTTCTTCTTGGTGTATGGGTTTAGCCACCTTTCTTCTTGGTGTATTATGCATGGTATTTCTTAAGATACCGCCCGTTTATAGGAGGTAATGGTCTTTCGCCTTTATGATCTATGAGTTGGTATGCCCCTCCGTCAAACACCTTCTCAACCACATATGGGCCTTCCCAATTAGGTGAAAACTTTGGGCCGACATGCCGGCCAATTATGGGCCTTCGGAGAACGAGTACTAACTCCCCTTGACGAAAAGTTCTTGAGCGGGTCATTTTGTCGTAGGCCCGTGCCATCTTCGCTTGGTATATTTCTAAGTTTTGTTGGGCTATGATTCGCCTTTCATCCATAGCGTCGAGTTCGTCGAGCCTGAGGTGCTTCTGCTCATCTAACGACATTTCGTTCTGGAGCGCCACCCTTAAGGACGGGAGTTCCACCTCAAGCGGCAGGACAGCTTCGACACCAAACACCAGGGAATATGGTGTCGCTTGAGTGGGGGTTCGACATGTGGTTCGATATGCCCAGAGCGCTTCTTGTAGCCTTTCATGCCAGTCGCGCTGATTTCCTTTCAACGTCCTTTTCATGATTTTTATCAAGGTCTTATTGAAGGCCTCTGCTAAACCATTTGCTCTGGGATTGTATATGGAAGAATATTTCCAATCAATCTTGAACTTTTCCGCAAGTGCGTATACTTTAGTACTTTTGAACGCGGCCCCGTTATCAGAAATGATTCTCCTCGGGGTCCCAAATCGGTATAAGATATGGTTTTTGAAGAAATTCACGACATCGACTGCCTTCACTTCCCTAAGCGGGACTGCCTCGGCCCACTTGGTGAAGTAATCGGTCGCAGCCAAGATAAACTTATGACCCTTAGAGGAAGGCGGGTCAATGGGCCCGACTACATCAGTACCCCATGCATCAAACGGCCAAGATGACACAGTCGGGTGTAACGGGTTTGGGTGTTGATGTATGAACGTGCCATGTATTTGGCACATGTGACACTTCTTGGCATGCCCGATACAATCGCGTGCCATGGTGGGCCAATAATAGCCCATGCGCTTTATCTTAAGTCGCATTTTGGGTCCCGGCTGATGTGCTCCGCATAAACCCGAATGAACTTCCTTCATGATTTGGTGGACTTCTGAGTTTGACACACAGCGAAGCCACATTTGGTCGTATGATCGCCTGTATAAGGTGTCATTAACGTAGGCGTAGCGAAGCGCTCTCTTCTTGAGTTGCTCTCGCGCTGATTTCTCATTCGGGAGAACCCCGTATTTGAAGTATTCAACGAAAGGTTGGCGCCAATCGTCATTCGGCTGAGTCACCATGACATCTTCCAGGTCACTTTCCATTTCTTCGGCCATAGCCACCTGGATTTTATCTTTGGTCCCCGTGAAGCATGAGGACAGGGGTCATCGATTTTTGACAACAATTTGCACATTTTCGTCGCTAGGCTCGCCTAATTCTTTAGCCACCCGAGCGAGCGCATCAGCTTTGCCGTTTGTGGCTCTCGAGATTTTCTTGAATAGGATTTCGGGAATTTCATCTATTAATTCCAAAACCCTAGCGTGATACTTTATCAACTCCGGTTTTAGTACCTTATATGCTCCGGTGATTTGATTTATTATCAATTGGGAGTCACCAAACACATGGAGTTTTCTAATCCCCATATTCAGCGCAAGCTCTAACCCGGCTATGAGCGCTTCATATTCAGCCTCATTATTTGTACAAGGCTCGGTCAATGCCAAGGCATGACGCATGATTCCCCCTTCTGGTGTCACGAAGACTAAGCCTATCCCGGCCCGTATTTGTGGGATGTTTGGGCCCGCGGTGGGCCGTATTGATGATGCCCCATCAAAGTACATTTCCCAACTTGGAGTTTCATCTTTGATATGAAAGACTTCTTCATCTGGAAATTCGCATGCCAAAGGAGAGTCGTCGGGTATTGGATGGGCCGCCAGGAAATCAGCCATCGCTGACCCTTTAATGGCCTTTTGTGGCGCGAAAGTTATATCAAACTCGGTCAGGATTATGGCCCATCTTGCCAACTTGCCTGTGAGCATGGGTCTCGTCATGAGATATTTTAAGGGGTCAATCTTTGAGATGAGGATGACCTTGTGGGCTATCATGTAGTGTCGCAACTTCTTCACGGCGAACACCAATGCCAGGCAATGCTTTTCAATCGGTGTATAGGCGTATTCCGCCCCTACCAGCATGCGGCTTAAATAATAGAGGGCGTTTTCTTTCCCTTGTTCATTTTCTTGCGCTAATAAGGCCCCGAGAGATCCATCCAAGGCCGTCGTGTACAATATCAGCTCTTTTCCTGGTATTGGAGCTGCTAGCACTGGTGGTTTGAGGAGGTAGCCCTTGATGTCATTTAGGGCTTGTTGGCAGGCTTCGTCCCATTTAAACGGGACATCCTTCTTGGTCAATCGGGTGAAAGGTTGTATCCTACCCGATAGATTGGCTATGAATCGCCTAATGTATGCCAAGCGGCCTTGAAGCGAGCGAAGCTCCTTAAGGTTCCTGGGTGGCGGCAATTCTTGTATTGCCTTGATTTTACCCGGGTCTATTTCTATTCCCCGGTGTCGAATAACAAACCCAAGAAATTTCCCCGACGAAACCATAAAGGCGCACTTTAACGGGTTTAGCTTCAGCGCATGTTGCCTCAGACGGTCAAACACGACCTTGAGATTTATGAGATGCTCGTCATAGGACGTCGCCTTTACGACCAAATCGTCCACGTAGCATTCGACAATCTTATGAATTAGGTCGTCGAATATTTTCGTCATGGCTCGCTGGTATGTGGCCCCGGCATTTTTGAGGCCAAAAGGCATAACCTTGTAACAATAAATACCCATCGGAGTGCGGAAGGCCGTATGCTTCTGGTCTTCTTCATCCATTTTGATTTGGTTATACCCCGCGTACCCATCCATAAAAGAGAATACCTCATAGGACGAGGTATGGTCGATGATGATTTCCGTCACCGGTAAAGGAAAGTCATCTTTAGGGCAAGCTTTATTCAGGTCGCGAAAGTCGACACATATACGTATTTGCCCGTTCTTCTTCTTTACAGGAACGATGCTAGCCACCCAATCGGGAGTTTCTTCTTCCCGCACAAAGCCTGCATCGATAAGCTTCTTGGTTTCGACCACGACCTTTTCTTCAAGTTCTATTCTCATTTGTCGCGGTGCTTGTTTGACCGGCTTTATACTTGGGTCAATTTTGAGTTTGTGGACTGCAACTTTGGGATCCAGTCCTGGCATTTCTTCATAGCTCCATGCGAAACAATCAACATATTCTTGGAGCAAGGCCCTCAAAGGTTCCCGCTTCTCTTGGGGAAGGGATGCGCTTATGAAGGTTGGCCTGGGGTCTTCATCTGTCCCGAGGTTAACTTCCACCAACTCGTCAATGGTGTTTGGCGCGCCGTCCTCCAACTCCTTTGGTGCGTTTTTAGCCACCAGGATGAAGTCTTCTTCTTCTGGCTCCTCAGATACCATATAACAGGTAACTCTGCGGTTCTTGAAGAAACTTCGACACCGTTCGTCGGGATCCCCGTCTTCTTCTGACTCAGAGTTGTATCCCAAACCGCGGGTGTATTTGATCTTTTCATCAAGGCCCCTGACCGTATTAGTTGAGCCATTCCATAGTCTTTCAAAGTAATACATCTTGGATTTTGATATGGTTTGAGGACACCGGGCCTTTTCCATCAGTTGGCCCTGATTCTTCCCGAAATATCGGGACGCCTCGATATTGACTTCCCCGTCATCGGAGTCTTCTGACAATAAGCCACTCCACTCGTGGATCAGGGCATTATCACCAGGATTGATTGCATCGATTTTGTAGAATCTGATTGGTCTATGAGTGACCGTCTTCCCTGGCAAGCGTTCGACCTTAGAAGGAACAACAAACGTCCGCAACTTCTGGATTTGGTTCACTTCTTTGGGAGAAAGGTCCTTGTAATGTCTTTCGGGTACCTTTTCAACCCTTAAAGACGATTCATGGCTCTCGTCAGTTTCGAAGTTGTATGTCGGTTTGACGTGAAATAGGATTTCTTCTTCTGATCCACTTTCCGATTCATACACCTCTCCATCTATAGGAGCTTCCTCTTCTGACTCATCGTCTGTTGAGGCCCCGTATAGCGGGATAACCCGGCGCGTCGAGATCTTCTCATCTTCTTCATCAGAAGAGGCGCCAAATAAGGGAGTGACACCATACACTCGTTCCTTCTTGTCTTCCTCTTCATCAGAGGACAACCCATAAATGGGTTTATTACTCAAAGTTGGTGCCTTTTTATCATGAGATGACACCAGATTGGGCGTGGATTTGGTTTGGCTTGTTTGCATTTCCAAGCCATTTCCTTGTAAGACGGAGCTTAGAGACTCCATCAGCGCTTTATGCTGATCCTTCTCCTCCTGCGTTAAGAAATAACGGGCGTCGCTAAGGCCAATTTCATGGACCCCGAACGGCTTGATGTCCCCATTTATCCTTTTTTGCCTTCCGTCTTTCATGTATTTCATGCATTGGTGAAGAGTTGATGGTACCACCCGGTTTTCATGCAGCCAAGGGCGACCGAGTAAGGCCTTGTATGATGTATCGGCGTCAATGACATAAAATTTGGTCGCGGTTATCAGGCCCCCGAATTGGAGTGTTAGGGTCACCGCACCCATGGCTTTCTGCGAATGTTGATTGAACCCATGAATGGTCACTTTCTCATTCGACAATGGTTTGGTATCCAGCATTAGGGTTTTCAGGATCCTCAAGGGCATAATGTTTATCGATGACCCCGAATCGACCAAAATGCGATTCAATCTTTGCCCCTCACAGTCGCCAGTTACATACACGTTTTTAATCTATTTGGCCTCATTTTTGATTCAAATATCATCAACATACACAAATAAGCTGCTGGATATATTTATTTATTGTTTATTTGTTTTTCGGAGCTAAATTGATCAGTTATGACCTATATTTCAACTCAAATTTCCTTAAAATGCATTAAAAAATGTGTTGAATTTGTTTAGATACGTTTTTAATCAATTTGGCCTCATTTCTGATTCAAATATCATCAAAATTCACAAATTAGCTGCAGTGTATATTTATTAATGTTTATATGTTTTATTGAAGCTAAATTGATCAGTTCTAACCTACATTTCACCTCAAATTGCCTGAAAATGTATTAAAAAGGGTTTTGAACATGTTTATACACGTTTTTATTCAATTTGTTCTCATTTCTGATTCTAATCTCATCAAAATACACAAATAAAATACTAGATATGTTTATTTATTGTTTATACATTAAAACGGTTTTAAATTTGTTTATATGTTTTTTAATCAATTCGGCCTCTCTGAATCAAAAATCATCAAAATGCACAAGCTGCCACGTATATTTATATAATGTTTATATGTTTTATTAAAACTAAATTGATCAGTTCTGACATACATTTCACCTCAAATTGCCTGAATTGGAGTGTTAGGGTCACCGCACCCATGGCTTTCTGCGAATGTTGATTGAACCCATGAATGGTCACTTTCTCATTCGACAATGGTTTGGTATCCAGCATTAGGGTTTTCAGGATCCTCAAGGGCATAATGTTTATCGATGACCCCGAATCGACCAAAATGCGATTCAATCTTTGCCCCTCACAGTCGCCAGTTACATACAACGGCCGGTTGTGATCGGCGGTGCCAGTCAACAGGTCTTCATCAGTGAAATGGATACCCGTTGAACGGCTGTTGACGTATGCCGTCTCATGTGATTGCTTTTCAGCAAAGTAGGCCTGGAATTGCTCAGGATTTTGGAGCGCGTATATTAATATGTCGCGCATATCCTTCGACATCATCAATGCATCAAAGACACTAAGCAAGGCTGGGATCTTACGGAGATGCGCCAGCACATTGTAATCTCCTACCGTGAGTTTTGACTTTTCACGGGTGGGTAGGCCATTTTCTGGTTCTTTGCTTGTACTTTTGGTCTTCGCGACATTTCGGTCAGACTCCTTTGGAGGTTGACGTTCAGGGATGTAGGTGCCCGAACGCAGAACGACCTGACATTCTGTCTTTTCCTTTTCAGAGGTAGTGGCCTCATTACCTTCTTCGGGATAAAATAGACTCCAGGGAAAGTGTGCGTCTTCTTCAGAATCGCTATTATGATGTATTGCATGGCACCATTCTTTTTGGTTAGGCGCGGAACGGGTGTATTTGTGAGGATTTGATTGCCCTTCCTCCCTGTTCTCTATTTTAAAAGAGCGTTTTCGGCCGTCGACGGGCCTACCCTCTTTCCTTGATTCAGGGTTTATTGACCCTCTCCTTGGGTTTACAACGGAGAAATTCCTGGCTTGAGTAGAAACGGCCTGAGACTCGCCACCTCTTTCCTCACTTGTGGTTTCAATCGTCAGCCTTTCTTCGTGGCCGCAATCTTGCCATGCTATGCTTTCCAACATCTCTTTGTCATCTATGTTTACTAAAAAGACATTGGGAGGTTTCCTTCGGGCTTGACCCGGCCGAAACGCCTCATTTCTGGATTGATGCCCATGAGAAACTATGATCACCATGTCCTCTTTCGGGCGCCCCGAAGATGAGTTTCCCTCGTCTCGGGTAAATCCAACTCTAAGGAACCCATTCATTTCAGGTCCCTTCTCGCATTCTTTTCTCATTCGACAGGGCATGTCTTCCACTAGCCCTTTTATGCCTTCGGGTTTGAATTTCCGAATTGTCGACTTTGAGTCTATGCTGGTTGTCTTTTTGCTGCCATTCATAAAATGGTGAACTTGCCCGAGAAGCTCGTTGAGATAAAGCTCCTCCCGACAAGGGAGAGTATCAGAGTCTTCTGACTCACTCACCTCATGAGTTTCTACGTGGGTGATGACACAGCATTCTTCATCCCAGAACTCATCTCCTTCATCTGTGGTTTCGTCTTCATCGACTATACCCATTAATTTGTTGAGAATTCGTTTAGGAATGAAGTCTCGAAGCATGGCCGGTATCGGTTGACCTTGTTCGTATTCTTCGAGCGCATCAATGTACTTCTGGAGTTCTGACTTTTCCGGATACTCCTTTGGCTTTACTGGCTTCTTGTCCCGTTTGCGGCTGCCATTTTTGTTCGCTTTCTTGTAGAAGGCCACCGATTTTCTTGGTGGTTCAGGGATAATGGGAGTTACATCATTCTTCCACAAAATACCTGGTTCTTTCTGAATGGATTTGAGGAGTTTCTTTGCTTTCCGGGACAGGTGGATACTCCGAGGTTCGGTCGAAGAATCCTCAATATTGATCTCCATATGAGAGACCGCGTTCACCTGCTCATGCGGGGCTGGCGTTTGGAGGATACTATCAGCCAGAGTTATCTCGCCATTCTTGTACCTCCTTTCTATCCAGTCTTTGAACACCCAGCAATCTTCTATGGGGTGCCCAAGTACTCTGTGATATGGACAGTAGTTCGGGTCACTGGATTTTTCCATATCAGCGGGCCGTTTACATTTGGGTAATTGGAGCCCGTCCTTCAAGGCATCTTTGAAAAGTCGTGCGACCTTATCTCTTTTAAATGAGTAAGGCTTGCCTTTCAATTCTTCCAGACTTTTAAGAGGTTGTCCGCTTCCATATATGGGTTTTGCACTGCTGCCGCCGTCATTTTTATTTGACGAGCCACCATTGTTCACAGTGTTGACATTAGCGGTCGTATTTTTGCCGCCGGATTTGCTTGTACTGGCCACCTTGGCCTCGGCCTTCCCTCCTCTTTGGAATCTCTGACCCGAGTAGTTGGGCCATGAATTTGGAGGTGCATTTTCCAGCCTGGACACACAGTTTATCAAATCCTGATATGTCGTAATTTTGGCTATCCCTAAGAACGGTGTCATCCAGTTGTCAACGTTCCTGAGTATTAGTTCGACCGCCTCCCTTTGGGTTATCGGGCGATCACACCTGATGCTGAGGTTTCGCCAGCGACTAATGTATTCCAGAACTTTCTCATTCTTCTGGGGCCTGGTATTGGCCAAGTCCGCAATGCTGATTTTGTCAGTCATGACCGCGAACTTTGCCCTGAATGCATCGGTCATGTCATCCCACGTTTTGATACTCCCATTTTCTAATGAGTAGTACCATTCGAAGGCGGGACCTGTTAGACTTTGCGGGAATTGACGCAGCAACAAGGCATCATTGCTCCCTGTATTCCCACACGAGGCCATGAAATGGGCCAAGTGTTGATCTGGGTTTGTGTCTTTTACACCCTCTCCCGAGAAGGACTTAAACTTCGGGACTATATACCCCTTTGGGTAAGGTATAGCGTCGTAATCGGCTGGATACGGCCTCCCCGTTCGTTTCAAGGGTGAGACGGTAAATCCTGCGCCCGCTATTTGAAGTTGTTGACTAATTATCTCTTGGATCTCCTTCTTAGTCAATCCTTGATTCTCGTTGGTATATATACGAGTGTTGGAGCCCCGAGCAATATTGACTCGAGAGCTCTCTCCTCCACATGGGAGGTCTTCTTTGTGACCGTCGGGGTCTCTGACGCTTGGATGTTGCGATGGTTGAGGTCCCGTATGTTTGGAGGGTCCTTCATCTTCCACTCTTTCATTTGTGATCCCCTTCTTAGTCAGAAAGTCACTTAAGGACTTGATCAGGCTTAAAGCCTCTTGATTTTGCTTTCTGAGCTCTCCCATTTCTTGC
The DNA here is from genome assembly GCA_037678475.1 of x Bolboschoenoplectus mariqueter. NCBI lineage: Eukaryota > Viridiplantae > Streptophyta > Magnoliopsida > Poales > Cyperaceae > x Bolboschoenoplectus > x Bolboschoenoplectus mariqueter. Next base: position 1,645,134 of record CM075258.1, on the reverse strand, counting down.
TCATTTTTCTGTCTATACTCCTCCATTTCTCGTTCTCGTATAGACAACTGTCGTTTTAGTTGGGCGACGAAGTCATTCGCGGAGCCACCGGTGTCTTCCATTTCTGCCTCATTGTGGGCTGATTCGTCGTCAGTTGGAGGGCCCCCTTTTTGCCCTCTTTTGGTCCTGGCTCTGGTCCTGGCCGCATGAGCATTCTCGACATCTCGACCAGGTGGTGGGTCATGGGATGGGCCCACTTCTTCATCGTCAGCCATATATGTGGCGTGACGTTCTTCTTGATCGTCAGAGGAGCTTTCGTCATACACCCCCACAGTATAGACTGTGAAGTGTTCTTCTTCGTCATCAGCATAGGGTGCCAGACGAGAGACCCGCCTTTTCTTTCGGGCCTGATCAGGAACAGTGATAACCAGTCCTTTGCTTGACTTTAATGGCTTAGGGTCTAGTTTTGGCCCTAGCCTGTCAAACACGGTCGTGCTTGAGGCTTGGGGTTTTATCTTTGACCCCAGCCTATTAAACACGTTTTCACTCTCGATATTTTTCGAGAGAGCGGTGGTTTTGACCGTAGCCCGTGTTTTGGGCTTAGCCACCTGTATATAGGTGGATGGTGTCTGGCTTGTTTGGGTCAGACGAGATTTTGGGATCCATGTTTGTTTGGTCCCTTGTGCCCGTTCATATGGGCGGTTCCCCGATTCCCGGGGGAAATGAACCTGTCCCCCTTGGGCCTGAGAGGCAGAGGCTTGGAGTTCGTTTCGGCGCTGTTGTTTACGCGCCTTAATGGCTTGGTGAGTCTCGTATAGAGACTTACCAAGGTCGGCCTGTTTGAGGCCTAAGGGTCTTCCCGACTCGGTCGAGAAGTTCTGGTTTAGGCGAGGTTTTGATTGTGGAACCTCCCAAACGCTCCGGATACGAGCGGTTGGAGAGTTCCTTTTCACAATCCTTAGGGATGTGAAGGGGTTGGAGACGGGAAGATTTGGCTTAGCCACCAATTCATCTTGGTAGGCTTGGAGAGCCCGTTTCTTAGTGACCTTTGGGGCCACCGGTGTCGGAAGGGTCGGGGAGACTTTGTTCACTAAGCGTTGTCTCCTGGGGCGCTGAGGTTTTGGAGGGAACGCCATGATTTTGTTGTCAATCCCCTTCTAGGTGATCCTGAAGGAGACTTCATGGTCCTCATCCTTGACCAGAGTTGGTGTCGGTGATGGTGAAGTAGGAGGAAGAACGATCATTTGGGGAAAGTCCCCAAACGAGAACACCATATGGCCCGCCTCGTTGAGGGAGACGGGGACAGCAATTGCAAACGGAGAATTCGCTCCAGACATCATTTCCTGAAAAGCATAAACTCCACAAATCAATTAGCCATATTTCATTAAAAATTTATGATATATATTTTTATTTGGTCCATATATTTAATTATTTTAGCCCAAAAGATGAGAGGAGAAAGATATGTCCCACCGGGCGTGCCAGAACCTGTGAGGCCCTTTTTCACGGCCCACGCGCGAGGCATCGGCGTCCTCGCTCACGGGGGAAGAAGGTGCAGGTACATCCCTGCGCGTGTTTGTGCGCTCAAGGATTTATTATTTTAGGTGATTGTGGGAACTTTTATTTTCCGACGGGCGCAAGCCCCCGCCGTTAATTACCCCGGCTCTCGCCTCGGGAACCTCTGATTAATGGGCTAAACTAATCAAAATATATGGATCAGATTCGTGGCTTTATTTCTTCCTTCCAATTTATTATAATATATGCTTGAAATAACCCAAAGATATAACTTTGGATAATAAGACTAAAGACGTATGATCTAAAGTCAGAGAAACGTATAATTTCTCATAAATCAGAGATCGAGGATGTATAATCCTATTGATCTCACGGAGTTCGAATGTGAAGCGCACTGCCAACTCGATACTCAAAGAACCAGAGATGTTTGATCTCTAAAAAGGTTCATGTCAAAGACAAGGACGTATAATCCTAAACAGTCTATTGACCTTCCAAATCCCGAATCTGAAGCGCTATGCCAATTCGAAACCTGGGAAAATTGGAGGATCGGGAACATATAATTCTTTATCGATTTCCAAAATGAGGTACATTAAACCTGAAGCGCACTGCCAATTTAATGTTCTCGAAACATGATTTGATATGATTTGGTATGTTGGTATGTTTTCACCAAGTTTTGGACTTATCTGCATATTTGGCATATTTGACCAGAGATTTGGACATATTTGCATATTTGACCTATTTTATCAAGAGTTTGGACATATTTGTATATTTGGCATGTTTGGCCAGAAATTTGGGTGTATTTGCATATTTGACATGTTTGGTCAAATGTTTGGGTTTATTTGCATATTTGACATGTTTGGTCAAAGATTTCGGATTTATTTGTATATTTGACGTGTTTGGTCAAATATTTGGACATATTGACATATTTAAATATTTTGATTTGTTTTATCAAAATATAACAAAGTTTGATTATTTTGAACATTTTGATTTGTTTTATCAAAATGTAACATGATTTGATCATTTTTGAATATTTTGATTTGTTTTATCAAGATATAACATAATTTGATTATTTTGAATATTTTGATTTGTTTTATCAAAATATAACATAATTTGATTATTTTGAATATTTTGATTTGTTTTATAACATAATTTAATCATTTTTGAATATTTTGATTTTGTTTTATCAAAACATAACTTGATCATTTTGAATATTTTGATTTGTTTTATCAACATATGACATAATTTGACTATTTTGATTATTTTGATTTGTTTTATCAAAATATAACATAATTTGATTATTTTGAATATTTTTTTATTTGTTTTATTAAAATATAACATAAATTGATTATTTTGAATATTTTGATTTGTTTTATCAAAATATAACATATTTTGAATATTTTGATTTGTTTTATCAAAATATAACATAATTTGATTATTTTGAATATTTTGATTTATTTTATCAAAAAGAATCCATTTGTTTTGAGCATTTTCATATGACATAATTTCCATTTATTTTAAAAATATTTTATTTGATATTTTGAATTTATTTTATACATATATGATATGTCTTGAATTTTCTTTTATTTATAATATAAATAAAAAAAAAGAAATAAAATAAAATCAAAATTGACATTTTATAGTCTTAAAAATATTCATAAATGAAATCATGATTTTTGATATATTTTTCATAATTTATGGGCTTGATAAATCATTTTTATTTGGTGTTTAAAGTTTATTTTCAAAACAGATTAATATGGGCCGTCAGATTTGAGCCCATGCATCAAGATCTGAACTTAAGTTCAGTTTTTAAAGCATCTTTTAAACTGGGCCGTTGGATCTCTGGCGCGCATCAAGCCTTCTATGGGCTGTTTGAATTTCATCAAGATTCGCACTTTGAGATGCATCAATATTCATGCTCATCCTCTCCGACACTGATCGAGGCCCTGCCGGCGTCGGATCTCCGATCAGGAGGCATGGCTAGCATCGCCGGAGCGTGGGGAGTCCATCGGCGGTGGTCTCGGCGGCGGCGGCGGCCTGGATCGCCGGAAATGGGGGTAACCACCTGGTTTCGGTTGGGAAGTTGGCTGAGATGAGATTTTGAGGGATTTGAGCTGATTTTTGACAAATTGACTCGATTCCTTTGTCATATAGCATCGTCAGAACATGTTTATCAAGATTTTGAGGCTTAATTTGAGTTTAATCCATCAATTTTGCAACTTTGGCCATTTGGTACCAAACTGGTTTCGGGGCTTTGGTACCAAATGGTATTTCATAGCTTTCCTTTGCGATTTTCTTTCAATTAACCTTCCAAACAGTGTCGTTTAGTATGTTTGAACATGTTTGGATGATCAATTTCATCAATTTAGACGTGCATTGTCCTTTATGCATATTGGGTCATTTCTGGTTTTATTTTCAATTTGGTTTCCTTTTGATTTCATCACATTCTTCTCGAGTTGCATGTTTGATTATACTCATTTGGGTCAATTACATGTTTTAGAAAGGTTTTATATCAATTTCACACATGAATTTCACTTGAACACGAGTTAATTTCATTTTTGCACTTTTCTGGTAATGGTCCAGAGCCAACTCAATTTCAATTTTGACAGACCCAATTTCAAAAATTCACAGAAAATCACAGAAAATCCCAAAAATGGTAAAATTTGGTGAGTGAGTGCATTAAGACTTGTTCTAGATGCCCATGAAATTTTAGGTTAATTGAGTGAAAAGAAAGTATGATTATTGTATTTTTAGCAGACTGGACAGAAATGCCCTTTCAGCTTTATTAAAAATCAAATTTGGCTTAACCTATGGATTAAAGCCTGGTTTAATTATTCTAAATCCTTTAAAACATCACATGAGGTGTCATAAAGGTGAATTAATCAAGAAATTTTGGATTTTTGAATCAAAAGAAGAATGAACTTCTCAGTTTGACCCAAAGTTGACCTTTTTGGAGTTTTTGACAGATGAGATTGTAAAATTCATAACAATTCACAGAAAATTCCAAAAATTGTAAAATTTATGTGTTAAGTTGATATAAACCTAATCTACATGACCGTGAAATTTCATAAGAAATTAACAGCCAAGCTGAGAGATATGGATTGATCTCTCAGCTGGCCAGAAACTGGAATTCACTGGACTCAAGCCAGTACTGATGCTCATTGCTTTTCCATTGCTCAATTATGGTTCTGAGCCATCAAGCACATCAGAGAACATAAAAGAAAGAACTAAAGAAAGAAATAAAACCAATTTGCACCAAAAAATCATATATTATAACAAATTGAAATACAATACACATATAAAACATGGGGTTTTGTTTCTCCATGGAATTTTGACAGCATAACAGCTTGTATAAAGCCATTATTGAGCTTTACACAGCCACTGCACATGTGCACAGGGCTTGAGAGAGAGGGGGGATGAGCATGTGCCCATCCCCATGAAACCAGATTGGCATGTGCCAATTGGTTGGAGTATGCTGCCAAAATCCATGGTGAACTCACCATGTGAGCTCCTGAGACTCAAGCTCAGCCACCAATTGAGCTCTGGAAGGAGGGAGGCACATGTGCACCTCCCCAGCCATGGGGCTAGCCATCTCACCCAGCAAGGTGAGACTGGCTCCTTGAGCTCAATTGGGACTGAGCCAAGCTCAAGGCTTGACTCCTATGGCTCTTACCTAGCTATTCAAGACTTGGTTTCTCCTCAGCTAGCTTTTTTTATGGAATTTGGTGGAGTTGAGATTTTGGCAGAGTTTTGGCTATGTTGCTCTCTCTTTTTTCTTCTGCTTCACTGGGGGTCTATTTATAGCCCAGAGGGCATGGTTTAAGCCTCAGGGCTGAGCTGGCATCATCTCAGCCCTTGGTTTGATCAAGTGGCCAGGATTGAGCCAGCCAGGCCTGTGCTGGCCTGAGGCTTGTCCTTGGAAGATTCCTCCAGCTAACTGGCGCTCAGAGGTCTCCATTGAGGTGCCTACACGTGTCCCTGACACAGGCCTGGGGAGAGAGAAGGAGCCGTTGGCTTTGTCTTCTTCCTTGGGTCAGTGTGTCATGCCTTTCGGGTGTGAGCATATCCCGAATATTCCTTGGCCTTGCTGGCGCTTGACATGTCACCAAGGTGTCACTGAGTGTGCCCAACGTGTCAATTTGGTTGCTTGAGTGCTGAGTTGTGCCAATTGACCACCCCCAGATCAGACTTGAGTTCCAAGTGGTGCACCTGTCAATTGAGTGCTTTTCACTCCAAATTGACACTTCAGGCAGCGTCGTGGAAGCATCTCGGAGCTCCCCCAGGTGTTGGCTTGGCCTCTCGAGCTCCCAATTGCCCTGTCACCTTCAAGGTCGAGGTACTTTCTCCTTCGATTTTCTCCTTGTTTACTTTACTATTTTCAATGCTGTTTGTGGCATTGAACTCCCCTTAGGATGTAGATTAAGTCCCTAGAATGGTTTAGACCAACTCGAACCATACACCCGAACTCCATTTTCGAAGCTCCACTGAGCTCTGGAGCTCGAGGAGGAAGAAAGGAGGGAGAGAGAGAGAAATTCAAAAGGTTTCTCTCGCTTGGGTTGGGTGCACGTGAACCGTGCTTTAGTTTCGGGCTTGTCAGAGGGAGGGAGCGCGTGCACCGCGCTCACCTTTCTTTCCCTTCTTTTCTTTTCGCTGGCCAAAATAACTCTGGGCGCTGGGCCCCCTTGGCAGTGAGACCGAAGGAGAGGGGCCCAGTCGTCAGGTTTAATGAGACACAGCCCCAGCGAAAAACTGAGGGTTGGGCTGTGGGCTTGGTCCTTGTGCACCAAAACGTATTGTCAGTGGTATGGTGCATGTGTACTGGGTCCACGCAAAGCGCCTTTAACACTTTGTGTGTATGACAGGCGGGTCCCAAGGGCAGAAGTCGTGTTTGAGCTCCCCAGATTGCACCCAGAGTGTTGCACATCCCCCAAATTGCACCCAGAACTATCTCCAGTTCTGATTTTTGGTATTTTCTTTATATTTTATTCATTTTATTTTATTCTTCATGAAAAAATCCATGAAAAATTACTGAAAAATCACAGAAAATATATTCCATGATTCTGTTATTTTGGGTAATATTTTTGGTACTTTTGGGTGTGAAATTAGGCATTAATTTCACTTAAATTATTAATTGTATATGATTAGGCATATTAATCTTATACAATTAATATTTTGGCATGATTATCCCAAAGAATCATTTTTTAATTCCAAGGGATAATATTTGGGGCATTTTTCATGAATGAAATTCATGATTTTTGGATTTGGCATGTTTAATTATATGAAATTGTTTCTTGATTTCATATAATTAGGGTTTTGTGCATAGATTTTTTTTTTTGCACACATGTGTATATATTTTTTGAAGGGGGTTTGGTATGATTATTTCATGAAATTATTTTTTTTTTAATTTCAAGAAATAATTTTATGAAATTGAACATAATTTCATAATTTCAAATCTTTGGTATAAAAATCACATGAAATTATATCATTAATTTCATGCAATTTAATTTGTGTATTTTTCTGGCAACTTTTAAACAGCAAACATATTTATATATATTTTTGGAGCTAAATTGATCAGTTATGACCAGTATTTCAACCCAAATTGCCTTAAAATGCATTAAAAACGGTTTTGAATTTGTTTATACATGTTTTTAATCAATTTGGCCTCATTTCTAATTCAAATATTATCAAAATGCACAAGTAAGCCGCCGCGTATATTTATTTAATGTTTATATGTTTTGAAGCTAAATTGATCAGTTATGACCTATATTTCACCTCAAATTGCCTGAAAATGTATTAAAAACGGTTTTGAACATGTTTATACATGTTTTTTATTCAATTTGCTCTCAGTTCAGCTTCAAATATCATCAACATGCACAAATAAGCTGCCGGACATGTTTATTTATTGTTTATATGTGTGTTTGGAGCAACATTGATCGGTTATGACCTATGCTTCAACACAAATTGCCTTAAAATTCATTAAAACTGTTTTGAAAATGTTTATACACGTTTTTAATCAATTTGGCCTCATTTCCGGATTCAAATATCATGCAAATGCCCAAATAAGCTGGGGAATATGTTTATTAAAATTTATATGTTTTTTGGACCGAAATTGATCGGTTATGACCTACATTTCACATCAAATTGCCCTGAAATGCAATAAAAACGGTTTTGAACATGTTTATACACGTTTTTAATCAATTTGGCCTCATTTCTGATTCTAGTATCATCAAAATGTACAAATAAGCTGCCGCAAATATTTTTATTTAATGTTTATAATCTTTATTGGAGCTAAATTCATCAGTTATGACCTATATTTGACCTGAAATTGACTTCAAATGAATTTAAAACGGTTTTGAACTTGTTTAAACACGTTTTTATTCAATCTGACCTCATTTCTGATTCAAATATCATCAAAATGCACAAATAAGATGTCAGATATCTTTGTTTATTGTTTAAATGTTATTTGGAGCTAAATTGATCAGTTATGACCTATTTCCCTTCAAATTGCCTTAAAATGCATTAAAAACGACTATCAACATGTAAACACATTTTAATCAATTTGGCCTTATTTCTGATTCAAATATCATCAAAATGCACAAATAAGCTGCCGGATATGTTTATTTAATGTTTATAAGTTTTATTGGAGCTAAATTGATCAGTTGTAATCTATATTTAACCCCGAATTACATTAAAATGCAATAAAAACGGTTTCAAACATGTTTATACCCATTTTTAATCAATTGAGCCTCATTTCTGTTTTAAATATCATAAAAATGCATAAATAACCTACCAGATATGCTCATTTATTGTTTGCATCTATTTTTGGAGCTAAATCGATCAGTTAAGACCTATATTTCACCTGAAATTTCCTTAAAATGCATTAAAAACGGTTTTGAACATATTTATAGACATTTTTAATCGATTTGACCTCATTTCAGACTCAAATATCATCAAAATGCACAAATAATCTGCTGGATACGTTTATTTCTTGTTTATAATTATTTTTGGAGCTAAATCAATAAGTTATGACCTATATTTCACCTCAAATTACCTTCAAGTGCAATAAAAACAGTTTTGAACCTGTTTAAAAATACTTTTATTCAATTTGCCCACATTTCTGATTCAAACATTATCAAAATCCACAAATAAGCTGCCGAATATGTTTATTTGAAGTTTATATGTGTTTTTGGAGCTAAATTGATCAGTTTATTTCACCTCAAATTTCATTAATATCTATTAAAAAACGGTTTTGAACATGTTTATACACATTTTTAATCAATTTGGCCTCTTTTCTGATTCAAATATCACCAAAATACACAAATAAGCTGCTTGGTATGTTTATTCTTTATATGTGTTTTTGTACCTAAATTGCAACTTATATTTCATCTCAATATACATTCAAACACAATAAAAAAAGTTTTTGAACTTGTTTATGCACGTTTTTACTCAATTTGGACTTATTTCTTATTCTAATATTATCAAAATGCACAAATAAGCTGCCGCAAGTATTTATTTATTGTTTCTTTGATTTATTAGAGCAAAATTGATCAGTTATGATCTCTTTTTCACTTCAAGTTGTCTTAAAATGCATTAAAAATGGTTATTTAATCAATTTGGCATAATTTCTGATCCTAATTCCATCAAAATGCACAAATAAGCTGCCGAAATATTTATTTATTGTTGATGTGTTTTATTGGAGCAAAATTGATCAGTTATGACCTATATTTCAACTCAAATTGCCTTAAAATACATAAAAACGGTTTCAAACATATTTATACACGTTTTTAATCAATTTTGACTAATTTCTGATTCAACTATCATCAAAATACACAAATAAACTGCTGGATATGTTTATTTATTGTTTATACGTGTTTTTGGAGCTAAATTGACCAATTATGACCAATATTTCAACCTAAATTTTCTTAAAATGCATTAAAAACAGTTTTGAATATAGTATATATTTTTAATCAATTTGGCCTTATTTCTGTCTCAAATATCATCAAAATGCTGCCGGATATGTTTATTTATTTTTATATGTATTTTTGTAGCTAAATTGATCAGTTAAGACCTATATTTCGCCTCAAATTACCCTAAAATGCATTAAAAACAGTTTTGAATATGTTTATACACGTTTTTAATTCATTTGGCCTCAGTTCATATTCAAAAATCAACAAAAGGCATAAAGAAGCAGCCGGATATGTTTATTTATTGTTTATACACATTTTTGGAGTTAAATTGATCAGTTATGTTCTGTATTTCACCTCAAATTGTCTCAAAATGTATTAAAAACGGTTTTGAACTTGTTTATACACGTTTTTAATCAATTTGGCCTCATTTCTGACTCAAATATTATCAAAATACACAAATAAGCTACCGCAAATATTTATTTATTATTTATTTGCTTTATTGGAACAAATAGAACAGTTGTGACCTATGTTTCACTTCAAATTATCTTAAAATGCATTAAAAACGGTTTTGAACTTGTTTATATACGTTTGTAATTAATTTGGCCTTATTTCCGATTCTAATACCAGCAAAATGCACAAATAAGCTGCCGGATACGTTTATTTATTGTTTATAAGTATTTTCGGAGCTAAATTGAGCAGTTATGACCTGTATTTCAGCTCAATTTTACTTAAAATGGATTAAAAATACTTTGGAACATGTTTAAAAACGTTTTTTTTTTTCAATTTGGCAACATTTCTGATTGAAACATCATGAAAATGTACAAATTATATGCCGGATAATGTTTATTTGAAGTTTATATGTGCTTTTAGAGCTAAACAGATCAGTTATCATATATTTCACCTCAAATTGCATTAATCTGCATTAAAAACTGTTTTGAACATATTTGTACACGTTTTTAATCAATTTGGTCTCATTTCTGATTCTAATATCATCAAAATGCACAAATAAGCTGCCGCAAATATTTATTTATCGTTGATGTGTTTTATTGGAGCAAAATTGATCAGTTATGGCCTATATTTCAACTAAAATTGTCTTAAAATGGAATAAAAACGGTTTCGGACATATTTATACACGTTTTTAATCAATTTGGTCTTATTTCTTATTCAAATATCATCAAAATGCACAAATAAGCTAACAGATGTGTTTATAGAGTTTTTGGATCTAAATTGACCAGTTATGACCTATATCTAAATATGTGCGGCAGCTTATGTGTACAATTCGATGATATTTGAATTAGAAATGAGGTCAAAATGATTAAAAACGTGTATGACCGTATTCTTAAAATGTATTAAAGACGGTTTTGAATATGGTCATACACGTTTTTAATCATTTTGGCCTCATTTCTAATTCAAATATCATCGAATTGTACACATAAGCTGCCGCACATATTTATTTATTGTTTATATTTTTTCATTGGAGAAAAATGAATCAGTTATGACCAATGTTTCACCTCAAATTGCCTTGTAATGCATTCAAAACGGTTTAGAACATGTTTAGTCACATTTTTATTCCATTTGGCTTCTTTTCGGCTTCAAATATCACCAAAAGGCACAAATAAGCTGCCGTATATGTTTATTTAATGTTTATATGTGTTTTATACCCAAATTGATCAGTTATGACTTATATTTCATCTCAAATTACATTAAAACACAATAAAAAAAAAGGTTGTGAACATGTTTATAAACGTTTTTAATCAATTTGACCACATTTCTGCTTCAAATATCATTAAAAATGCACAAATAAGCCGCCGCACATATTTATTTAATGTTTATATATTTTTGTGGAGTTAGTCCATCAGTTGTGACCTATATATTTCACCCTGAATAGCCTTAAAATGCATTAAAAACTGTTTCGAACATGTTTATAGACGTTTTTAATTAATTTGTTCTAATTTATGATTCAAATATCCTCAAAATGCACAAATAAGCTGCCGGATATGTTTATTTATTATTTATATGTATTTTTGGAGGTAAATTGATCAGTTATGATCTATATTTCACTTCAAAATGCCTTAAAATGCTTTAAAAACGGTTTTGAACTTGTTTATACACGGTATTATTCAATTGTACCTCATTTTTGTTTCAAATATCATCAAAATGCACAAATACCAGCCCGGTATGTTCATTTATTGTTTATATGTGTTTTTGGAGCTAAACTGATCAGTTATGACCTATAATTTCGCTTCAAATTACATTAGAAATGCATTAAAAATGGTTTTGAAAATGTTTATACACGTTTTTAATCAATTTGACCTTATCATATTCAAATATCAACAAAAAGCAAAAATAAGCTGCCGGATATATTTATTTATTGTTTATATGCGTTTCTGGAGTTAAATTAATGAGTTATGATCTATATTTCACCCCAAATTGTCTTAAAATGCATTGAAAACTGTTTTGAATATGTTTATAGACATTTTTAATCAATTTGGCCTCATTTCTAATTAAAAAATCATCAAAATGCACAAATAAGCTGCGGGGTATGTTTATTTAAAGTTTACATATGTTTTTGGAGCTAAATTGATCGGTTATGACCTATGGTTCGCCTGAAATGGCCTTAGAACACATTAAATACAGTTTTGAACATGTTTATACACGTTTTTCATCGATTTGACCTCATTTCGGATCCAAATAGCATCAAATGCATAAATAAGCTGTCAGATACGTTTATTTATTTTTTTATACTTTTTGGAGCTAAATCGAGCAATTATGACCTACATTTCCACTAAAATTGACTTAAAATGGATTAAAAACATTTTGGAACATGTTTAAAAACGTTTTTATTCAATTAGGCCACAGTGTGATTCAATTAGGCCACGTTTTTATTTGAAGTTTATGTATTTATTGGAGTAACAGTGATCAGTTGTGACAAATATTTCAACTCAAATTGCCTTAAAATGCATTAAAAACCATTATGAACATGTTTATGCACGTTTCTAATCAGCTTGGCCTTATTTCTGATTCTAATACCATCAAAATACACAAATAAGCTGCCGGATATGTTTATTTAATGTTTATGTGTTTTTGTACCTAAATTGATCAGTTATGACTTATATTTCATCTCAAATTATATTAAAAAATAATAAAAAAGGTTTTGGAACATGTTTATAAACGTTTTTAATCAATTTGGTCTCATTTCTGATTCAAATATCATTAAAATGCACAAATAAGCTACACCACATATTTAGTTAATGTTTATATGTTTTTGTGGAGTCAGTCCATCAGTTATGACCTATATTTCACCCCAAATTGACTTAAATGCATTAAAAACTGTTTCGAATATGTTTATAGACGTTTTTAATCAATTTGTTCTTATTTCTGATTCAACTACCATCAAAATGCATAAATAAGCTGCCGGAGATGTTTATATATTGTTTATATGTGTTTTTGGAGATAAATTGATCATTTATGTGTTTGCTGTTTAAAAGTTGCCAGAAAAATACACAAATTAAATTGCATGAAATTAATGATATAATTTCATGTGATTTTTATACCAAAGATTTGAAATTATGAAATTATGTTCAATTTCATAAAATTATTTCTTGAAATTAAAGAAACAATTTCATGAAATAGCCATGTCAAATATTAAATCATGAAATTATGTCCAATCTCATGATTTATTAAATCCCAAAATTATTTCTTGAAATTAAAAAAATAATTTCATGAAATAATCATACCAAACCCCCTTCAAAAAATATATACACATGTGTGCAAAAAAAATATATGCACAAAACCCTAATTATATGAAATCAAGAAACAATTTCATATAATTAAACATGCCAAATTCAAAAATCATGAATTTCATTCATGAAAAATGCCCCAAATATTATCCCTTGGAATTAAAAAATGATTCTTTGGGATAATCATGCCAAAATATTAATTGTATAAGATTAATATGCCTAATCATATACAATTAATGATTTAAGTGAAATTAATGCCTAATTTCACACCCAAAAATACCAAAAATATTACCCAAAATAACAGAATCATGGAATATATTTTCTGTGATTTTTCAGTAATTTTTCATGGATTTTTGCATGAAGAATAAAATAAAATGGAAAAAGGAATAAAGAAAATACCAAAAATCAGAACTGGAGATAGTTCTGGGTGCAATTTGGGGGATGTGCAACACTCTGGGTGCAATCTGGGGAGCTCAAACACGACTTCTGCCCTTGGGACCCGCCTGTCATACACACAAAGTGTTAAAGGCGCTTTGCGTGGACCCAGTACACATGCACCATACCACTGACAATACGTTTTGGTGCACAAGGACCAAGCCCACAGCCCAACCTTCAGTTTTTCGCTGGGGCTGTGTCTCATTAAACCTGACGACTGGGCCCCTCTCCTTCAGTCTCACTGCCAAGGGGGCCCAGCGCCCAGAGTTATTTTGGCCAGCGAAAAGAAAAGAAGGGAAAGAGAGGTGAGCGCGGTGCAAGCGCTCCCTCCCTCTGACAAGCCCGAAACCAAAGCACGGTTCACGTGCACCCAACCCAAGCGAGAGAAACCTTTTGAATTTCTCTCTCTCTCCCTCCTTTCTTCCTCCTCGAGCTCCAGAGCTCAGTGGAGCTTCGAAAATGGAGTCTAGGTGTACAATGCGAGTTGGCTTAAACCATTCTAGGGACTTAATCTACATCCTAAGGGGAGTTCAATGCCACAAACAGCATTGAAAATAGTAAAGTAAACAAAGAGAAAATCGAAGGAGAAAGTACCTCGACCTTGAAGGTGACAGAGCAATTGGGAGCTCGAGAAGCCAAGCCAACACCTGGAGAAGCTTCAAGACACCTCCACGACGCTGCCTGAAGTGCCAATTTGGGGTGAAAAGCACTCAATTGGCAGGTGCACCACTTGGCATCTTGGTCTGATTTGGATGTGGTCAGTTGGCACAACTCAGCACTCAAGCAGCCAAATCGACACGTTGGGCACACTCAGTGGCACCTTGGTGACATGTCAAGCGCCAGCAAGGCCAAGGAATATTCGGGATATGCTCACACCCGAAAGGCATGACACACTGACCCAAGGAAGAAGACAAAGCCAACGGCTCCTTCTCTCTCCCCAGGCCTGTGTCAGGGACACATGTAGGCACCTCAATGGAGAGCTCTGAGCGCCAGTTAGCTGAAGGAATCTTCCAAGGACAAGCCTCAGGCCAGCACAGGCCTGGCTGGCTCAATCTTGGCCACTTGATCAAACCAAGGGCTGAGATGATGCCAGCTCAGCCCTGAGGCTTAAACCATGCCCTCTGGGATATAAATAGACCCCCAGTGAAGAAGAAGAAAAGAGGGAGAGAGCAACATAGCCAAAACTCTGCCAAAATCTCAACTCCACCAAATTCCACAAAAAAAAAGCTAGCTGAGGAGAAACCAAGTCTTGAATAGCTAGGTAAGAGCCATAGGAGTCAAGCCTTGAGCTTGGCTCAGTCTCAATTGAGCTCAAGGAGCCAGTCTCACCTTGCTGGGTGAGATGGCTAGCCCCATGGCTGGGGAGGTGCACATGTGCCTCCCTCCTTCCAGAGCTCAATTGGTGGCTGAGCTTGAGTCTCAGGAGCTCACATGGTGAGTTCACCATGGATTTTGGCAGCATACGCCAACCAATTGGCACATGCCAATCTGGTTTCATGGGGATGGGCACATGCTCATCCCCTCTCTCTCTCTCAAGCCCTGTGCACATGTGCAGTGGCTGTGTAAAGCTCAATAATGGCTTTATACAAGCTGTTATGCTGTCAAAATTCCATGGAAAAACAAAATTCCATGTTTTATATGTGTATTGTATTTCAATTTGTTATAATATATGATATTTTGGTGCAAATTGGTTTTATTTTCCTTTTAGTTCTTTCCTTCATGTTCTCTGATGTGCTTAATAGCTCAAGTTCATAATTGAGCAATGGAAAAGCAATAAACATCAATACTGGGTTGAGTTCAGTGAATTCCAGTTTCTGGCCAGCTGAGAGATCAATCCATATCTCTCAGCCTGGTTGTTAATTTCTTATGAAATTTCACAGTCATGTAGATTAGGTTTATACCAACTTACCATATAAATTTTATAATTTTTGGAATTTTCTGTGAATTGTTATGAATTTTACAATCTCATCTGTCAAAAAACTCCAAAAAGGTCAACTTTGGGTCAAACTGAGAAGTTCATTCTTCTTTTGATTCAAAAATCCAAAATTTCTTGATTAATTCACCTTTATGACACTTCATGTGATGTTTTAAAGGATTTAGAATAATTAAACCAGGCTTTAATCCATAGGTTAAGCCAAATTTGATTTTAATAAAGCTGAAAGGGCATTTCTGTCCAGTCTGCTAAAAATACAATAATCATACTTTCTTTTCACTCAATTAGCTTGAAATTTCGTAGGCATACAAAATAAGTCTTAATGCATTCATTCACCAAATTTTACCATTTTTGGTATTTTCTGTGATTTTCTATGAATTTTTGAAGTTGAATCTGTAAAAATCAGAATTGAGTTAATTCTGGAATAAATACCAGAGAAGGAAAAAATGAAATTGACTTGCATACAAACAAAATTCACATGCAAATCTAGTATAAAACATTTCCAAAACATACAATTGACCCAAATAAACATACTTAAACATGCAATTTGAGAGGAGTGTACATAAATCAAAGGAAAACCTAATTGGAAATAAAACCAGAAATGACTCAATGTGCATAAAGGACAATGCACATCTAAATTGATGAAATTGATCATCCAAACATGTTCAAACATACTAAACGACACTGTCTGGAGGGTTAATTGGAAGAAAATTGCACAGAAAAGCCATGAAATACCATTTGGTACCAATGCCCCGAAACCAGTTTGGTACCAAATGGCCAAAGTTGCAAAATTGACGGATTAAACTCAAATTAAGTCTCAAAATCTTGATAAACATGTTCTGACGATGCTATATGACAAAGGAATCGAGTCAATTTGCCAAAAACCAGCTCAAATCGCTCAAAATCTCATCTCAGCCAACTTCCCAACCGAAACCAAGTGACTACCCCCATCTCCGGCGATCCAGGCCGCCGTCGCCGCCGAGACCACCACCGATGGACTCCCCACGCTCTGGCGATGCCAGCCATGACTTCTGATCGGAGATCCGACGCCGGCAGGGCCTCGATCAGTGTCGGAGAGGATGAGCACGAATATTGATGCATCTCAAAGTGCGAATCTTGATGAAATTCAAACAGCCCATAGAAGGCTTGATGCGCGCCAGAGATCCAACGGCCCAGTTCAAAAGATGCTTTAAAAACTGAACTTAAGTTCAGATCTTGATGCATGGGCCCAAATCTGACGGCCCATATTAATCTGTTTTTGAAAATAAACTTTAAACACCAAATAAAAATGATTTCTCAAGCCCATAAATCATGAAAAATATATCAAAAATCATGATTTCATTTATGAATATTTTTAAGACTATAAAATGTCAATTTTGATTTTATTTTATTTCTTTTTTTTTATATTATAAATAAAAAAAAATTCAAGACATATCATATATGTATAAAATAAATTCAAAATATCAAATAAAATATTTTTAAAGTAAATGGAAATTATGTCATATGAAAATGCTCAAAACAAATGAATTCTTTTTGATAAAATAAATCAAAATATTCAAAATAGTCAAATTATATTATATTTTGATAAAATAAATAAAAATATTCAAAAATGATTGAATTATGCTATAAATAAAAAAAAATATATTCAAAAATGATTAAAATATGTTATATGTTGATAAAACAAATCAAAATATTCAAAGATAATCAAATCATGTTATATTTTGATAAAAAAAAATATATATATAATAAAAATATTCAAAATAATCAAATGATATTATAATCAAATCATGTTATCTTTTGATATAATAAATCAAAAATATTAAAGAATGATTGAATTATGTTATATTTTGATAAAATAAATTGGAATATTCAAGATAATCAAAATTATGTTATATTTTGATAAAACAAATCAAAATATTCAAAGATGATTGAATCATGTTATGAAACAAATAAAAATGTTCAAAATAATTAAACCTTGTTATATTTTGATAAAACAAATCAAAATATTTAAATATGCAAATATACCCAAATATTCAAAAATGATTAAAATATGTTATATTTTGATAAAACAAATCAAAATATTCAAAGATGATTGAATCATGTTATGAAACAAATAAAAATGTTCAAAATAATTAAACCTTGTTATATTTTGATAAAACAAATCAAAATATTTAAATATGCAAATATAACCAAATATTTGACCAAATATGTCAAAAATACAAATATGTCCAAATATTTGACCAAACATGTCAAACATGCAAATATACCCAAACATTTGACCAAACATGTCAAATATGCAAATATGTCCAAATATTTGACCAAATATGTCAAACATGCAAATAAACCCAAACATTTGACCAAACATGTCAAAAATACAAATATGTCCAAATATTTGACCAAACATGTCAAACATGCAAATATACCCAAACGTCTGACCAAACATGTCAAATATGCAAATATGACCAAACTTTTGACCAAACATGTTAAATATGCAAATAAACCCAAACATTTGACCAAACATGTCAAATATGCAAATACACCCAAATTTCTGGCCAAACATGCCAAATATACAAATATGTCCAAATCTCTGGTCAAATATACCAAACATGCAGATAAGTCCAAAACTTGGTGAAAACATACCAACATACCAAATCATATCAAATCATGTTTCGAGAACATTAAATTGGCAGTGCGCTTCAGGTTTAATGTACCTCATTTTGGAAATCGATAAAGAATTATATGTTCCCGATCATCCAATTTTCCCAGGTTTCGAATTGGCATAGCGCTTCAGATTCGGGATTTGGAAGGTCAATAGACTGTTTAGGATTATACGTCCTTGTCTTTGACATGAACCTTTTTAGAGATCAAACATCTCTGGTTCTTTGAGTATCGAGTTGGCAGTGCGCTTCACATTCGAACTCCGTGAGATCAATAGGATTATACATCCTCGATCTCTGATTTATGAGAAATTATACGTTTCTCTGACTTTAGATCATACGTCTTTAGTCTTATTATCCAAAGTTATACCTTTGGGTTATTTCAAGTATGCATTATAATAAATTGGAAGGAAGAAATAAAGCCACAAATCTGATCCATATATTTTGATTAGTTTAGCCCATTAATCAGAGGTTCCCGAGGCGAGAGCCGGGGTAATTAACGGCGGGGGCTTGCGCCCGTCGGAAAATAAAAGTTCCCACAATCACCTAAATAATAAGTCCTTGAGCGCACAAACACGCGCAGGGATGTACCTGCACCTTCTTCCCCCGTGAGCGAGGACGCCGATGCCTCGCGCGTGGGCAGTGAAAAAGGGCCGCACACATACAACAATAAAAAAATATTTGCGGCAGCTTATTTTTGCATTTTGATGATATTCGAATTAGAAATGAGATCAAATTGATTAAAAACGTGTACAAACAGATTCAAAACCGTTTTTAATGCATTTTAAGGCAATTTGAGTTGAAATATAGGTCATAACTGATCAATTTAGCTCAAAAAACACAAATAAATAATAAATAAACATATCTGGCAACTTATTTGCACATGTAGATGATATTTGAATAAGAAATGAGGCCAAAATGTTAAAAAACATGTATAAACATGTTCACAACCGTTTTTAATATTTTTTAATGCAATTCGAGGTGAAATATAGATCATAACTGATCAATTTAGCTTCAAAAACACATATAAACAATAAATAAACATATACGGCAGCTTATTTGTGCTTTTTGATTATAGTTGAATCAGAAATGAGACCCAATTGGTTAAAAATGTGTAAAAACATGTTCGAAACCGTTTTTAATGAATTTTAAGGTAATTTGAGGTGAAATATAGGCCATAACTGATCGATTTAACTCCAAAAACGCTTACAAACAATAAATAAACCTATCCTGCTGCTTATCTTTGCATTTTGTTGATATTTGAAAATGAACTAAGGCCAAATTGATTAAAAACGTACATAAACCTGTTCAGCAGTTTTAATACATTTTAACTATTGGAGGCGAAATATCACTTATCAATTTAGCTCCAAAAACACATATAAATAATAAATG
Source organism: x Bolboschoenoplectus mariqueter (assembly GCA_037678475.1). Taxonomy (NCBI): domain Eukaryota; kingdom Viridiplantae; phylum Streptophyta; class Magnoliopsida; order Poales; family Cyperaceae; genus x Bolboschoenoplectus; species x Bolboschoenoplectus mariqueter. Next base: position 1,625,585 of record CM075258.1, on the reverse strand, counting down.
AACATATCCGGCAGCTTATTTGTGCATTTTGATGATATTTGAATCAGAAATGAGGCCCAATTGATTAAAAATGTGTAAAAACACGTTCGAAACTTTTTTTAATGCATTTTAAGGAAATTTGGGGTTAAATATAGATCATAACAGATCAATTTAGCTCGAATTAAACTTACAAACATTAAATAAACCTATGCGGCAGCTTATTTGTGCATTTGGATGATACTAGAATCAGAAATAAGGTCAAATTGATTCAAAACGTGTATAAACATGTTCATAACCGTTTTTAATGCATTTTAAGGCAATTTGAAGTGAAATATAGGTCATAATGTGCGGCCCTTTTTCGCGGCCCACGCGCGAGGCATCAGCGTCCTCGCTCACGGGGGAAGAAGGTGCAGGTACATCCCTGCGCGTGTTTGTGCGCTCAAGGACTTATTATTTTAGGTGATTGTGGGAACTTTTATTTTCCGACGGGCGCAAGCCCCCGCCGTTAATTACCCCGGCTCTCGCCTCGGGAACCTCTGATTAATGGGCTAAACTAATCAAAATATATGGATCAGATTCGTGGCTTTATTTCTTCCTTCCAATTTATTATAATATATGCTTGAAATAACCCAAAGATATAACTTTGGATAATAAGACTAAAGACGTATGATCTAAAGTCAGAGAAACGTATAATTTCTCATAAATCGGAGATCGAGGACGTATAATCCTATTGATCTCACGGAGTTCGAATATGAAGCGCACTGCCAACTCGATGCTCAAGGAACCAGAGATGTTTGATCTCTAGAAAGGTTCATGTCAAAGACAAGGACGTATAGTCCTAAACAGTCTATTGACCTTCCAAATCCCGAATCTGAAGCGCTATGCCAATTCGAAACCTGGGAAAATTGGAGAATCGGGAACATATAATTCTTTATCGATTTCCACAATGAAGTACATTAATCCTGAAGCGCACTGCCAGTTTAATGTTCTTGAAACATGATTTGATATGATTTGATATGTTGGTATGTTTTTACCAAGTTTTGGACTTATCTGCATATTTGGCATATTTGGCCAGAGATTTGGACATATTTGCATATTTGAAATATTTTACCAAGGGTTTGGACATATTTGTATATTTGGCATGTTTGGCCAGAAATTTGGGTGTATTTGCATATTTGACATGTTTGGTCAAATGTTTGGGTTTATTTGCATATTTAACATGTTTGGTCAAAAGTTTGGTCATATTTGCATATTTGACATGTTTGGTCAAATGTTTGGGTTTATTTGCATGTTTGACATATTTGGTCAAATATTTGGACATATTTGTATTTTTGACATATTTGGTCAAATATTTGGGTATATTTGCATATTTGACATGTTTGGTCAAAGATTGGGACATATTTGTATTTTTGACATATTTGGTCAAATATTTGGGTATATTTGCATATTTGACATGTTTGGTCAAATATTTGGACATAATTGTATTTTTGACATATTTGGTCAAATGTTTGGGTATATTTGCATGTTTGAATATTTTGATTTGTTTTATCAAAATATAACAAGGTTTAATTATTTTGAACATTTTTATTTGTTTCATAACATGATTCAATCATCTTTGAATATTTTGATTTGTTTTATCAAAATATAACATATTTTAATCATTTTTGAATATTTTTTTTTGTTATTTATTTTATCAAAATATAGCATAATTCAATCATTTTTGAATATTTTGATTTGTTTTAACATATTTAACCATTTTTGAATATTTTGATTTGTTTTATCAAAATATAACATAATGTGATTATTTTGAATATTTTTTTATTTGTTTTACCAAAACATGACATAATTTAACTATTTTGAATATTTTGATAACATAATTTGATTATTTTGAGTATTTTTATCAAAATATAATACCATTTGATTATTTTGAATATCTTTATTTATTTTATCAAAATATAATATAATTTGACTATTTTGAATATTTTGATTTATTTTATCAAAAAAAGAATTCATTTGTTTTGAGTATTTTCATATGACATAATTTCCATTTATTTTACAAATATTCTATTTGATATTTTGAATTTATTTTATACATACATGATATGTCTTGAATTTTCTTTTATTTATAATATAAAAAAAAATAAAATAAAATCAAAATTGACATTTTATAGTCTTAAAAATATTCATAAATGAAATCATGATTTTTTGATATATTTTTCATAATTTATGGGCTTGAGAAATCATTTTTATTTGGTGTTTAAAGTTTATTTTCAAAACAGATTAATATGGGCCGTCAGATTTGGGCCCATGCATCAAGATCTGAACTTAAGTTCAGTTTTTAAAGCATCTTTTAAACTGGGCCGTTGGATCTCTGGCGCGCATCAAGCCTTCTATGGGCTGTTTGAATTTCATCAAGATTCGCACTTTGAGATGCATCAATATTCGTGTTCATCCTCTCCGACACTGATCGAGGCCCTGCCGGCGTCGGATCTCCGATCAGAAGTCATGGCTGGCATCGCCAGAGCGTGGGGAGTCCATCGGTGGTGGTCTCGGCGGCGACGGCGGCCTGGATCGCCGGAGATGGGGGTAGCCACTTGGTTTCGGTTGGGAAGTTGGCTGAGATGAGATTTTGAGGGATTTGAGCTGATGTTTGGCAAATTGACTCGATTCCTTTGTCATATAGCATCGTCAGAACATGTTTATCAAGATTTTGAGGCTTAATTTGAGTTTAACCCATCAATTTTGCAACTTTGGCCATTTGGTACCAAACTGGTTTCGGGGCTTTGGTACCAAATGGTATTTCATAGCTTTCCTTTGCAATTGTCTTCCAATTAACCTTCCAAACAGTGTCGTTTAGTATGTTTGAACATGTTTGGATGATCAATTTCATCAATTTAGATGTGCATTGTCATTTATGCACATTGGGTCATTTCTGGTTTTATTTTCAATTTGGTTTCCTTTTGATTTCATCACATTCTTCTCAAATTGCATGTTTGATTATATTCATTTGGGTCAATTACATGTTTTAGAAAGGTTTTATATCAATTTCACACATGAATTTCACTTGAACACGAGTTAATTTCATTTTTGCACTTTTCTGGTAATGGTCCAGAGCCAACTCAATTTCAATTTTGACAGACCCAATTTCAAAAATTCACAGAAAATCACAGAAAATCCCAAAAATGGTAAAATTTGGTGAGTGAGTGCATTAAGACTTGTTCTAGATGCCCATGAAATTTTAAGTTAATTGAGTGAAAAGAAAGTATGATTATTGTATTTTTAGCAGACTGGACAGAAATGCCCTTTCAGCTTTATTAAAAATCAAATTTGGCTTAACCTATGGATTAAAGCCTGGTTTAATTATTCTAAATCCTTTAAAACATCACATGAGGTGTCATAAAGGTGAATTAATCAAGAAATTTTGGATTTTTGAATCAAAAGAAGAATAAACTTCTCAGTTTGACCCAAAGTTGACCTTTTTGGAGTTTTTGACAGATGAGATTGTAAAATTCATAACAATTCACAGAAAATTCCAAAAATTATAAAATTTATATGGTAAGTTGGTATAAACCTAATCTACATGACTGTGAAATTTCATAAGAAATTAACAACCAGGCTGAGAGATATGGACTGATCTCTCAGCTGGCCAGAAACTGGAATTCACTGGACTCAACCCAGTATTGATGTTTATTGCTTTTCCATTGCTCAATTATGAACTTGAGCTATTAAGCACATCAGAGAACATGAAGGAAAGAACTAAAAGGAAAATAAAACCAATTTGCACCAAAATATCATATATTATAACAAATTGAAATACAATACACATGTAAAACATGGAATTTTGTTTTTCCATGAACTTTTGACAGCATAACAGCTTGTATAAAGCCATTATTGAGCTTTACACAGCCACTGCACATGTGCACAGGGCTTGAGAGAGAGAGGGGATGAGCATGTGCCCATCCCCATGAAACCAGATTGGCATGTGCCAATTGGTTGGAGTATGCTGCCAAAATCCATGGTGAACTCACCATGTGAGCTCCTGAGACTCAAGCTCAGCCACCAATTGGGCTCTGGAAGGAGGGAGGCACATGTGCACCTCCCCAGCCATAGGGCTAGCCATCTCACCCAGCAAGGTGAGACTGGCTCCTTGAGCTCAATTGGGACTGAGCCAAGCTCAAGGCTTGACTCCTATGTCCCTTACCTAGCTATTCAAGACTTGGTTTCTTCTCAGCTGACTTTCCTTTTTTGTGGAAATTGGTGGAGTTGAGATTTTGGCAGAGTTTTGGCTATGTTGCTCTCTCCTTTTTTCTTCTTCACTGGGGGTCTATTTATAGCCCAGGGGGCATGGTTTAAGCCTCAGGGCTGAGCTGGCATCATCCCAGCCCTTGGTTTGATCAAGTGGCCAGGATTGAGCCAGCTAGGCCTGTGCTGGCCTGAGGCTTGTCCTTGGAAGATTCCTCCAGCTAACTGGCGCTCAGAGCTCTCCATTGAGGTGCCTACATGTGTCCCTGACACAGGCCTGGGGAGAGAGAAGGAGCCGTTGGCTTTGTCTTCTTCCTTGGGTCAGTGTGTCATGCCTTTCGGGTGTGAGCATATCCCGAATATTCCTTGGCCTTGCTGGCGCTTGACATGTCACCAAGGTGCCACTGAGTGTGCCCAACGTGTCAATTTGGCTGCTTGAGTGCTGAGTTGTGCCAACTGACCACATCCAAATCAGACCAAGGTGCCAAGTGGTGCACCTGCCAATTGAGTGCTTTTCACCCCAAATTGGCACTTCAGGCAGCGTCGTGGAGGTGTCTTGAAGCTTCTCCAGGTGTTGGCTTGGCTTCTCGAGCTCCCAATTGCTCTGTCACCTTCAAGGTCGAGGTACTTTCTCCTTCGATTTTCTCTTTGTTTACTTTACTATTTTCAATGCTGTTTGTGGCATTGAACTCCCCTTAGGATGTAGATTAAGTCCCTAGAATGGTTTAAGCCAACTCGCATTGTACACCTAGACTCCATTTTCGAAGCTCCACTGAGCTCTGGAGCTCGAGGAGGAAGAAAGGAGGGAGAGAGAGAGAAATTCAAAAGGTTTCTCTCGCTTGGGTTGGGTGCACGTGAACCGTGCTTTGGTTTCGGGCTTGTCAGAGGGAGGGAGCGCTTGCACCGCGCTCACCTCTCTTTCCCTTCTTTTCTTTTCGCTGGCCAAAATAACTCTGGGCGCTGGGCCCCCTTGGCAGTGAGACTGAAGGAGAGGGGCCCAGTCGTCAGGTTTAATGAGACACAGCCCCAGCGAAAAACTGAGGGTTGGGCTGTGGGCTTGGTCCTTGTGCACCAAAACGTACTGTCAGTGGTATGGTGCATGTGTACTGGGTCCACGCAAAGCGCCTTTAACACTTTGTGTGTATGACAGGCGGGTCCCAAGGGCAGAAGTCGTGTTTGAGCTCTCCAGATTGCACCCAGAGTGTTGCACATCCCCCAAATTGCACCCAGAACTATCTCCAGTTCTGATTTTTGGTATTTTCTTTATTCTCTTTTTTTTTCATTTTATTTTATTCTTCATGCAAAAATCCATGAAAAATTACTGAAAAATCACAGAAAATATATTCTATGATTATGTTATTTTGGGGTAATATTTTTGGTATTTTGGGGTGTGAAATTAGGCATTAATTTCACTTAAATCATTAATTGTATATGATTAGGCATATTAATCTTATACAATTAATATTTTGGCATGATTATCCCAAAGAATCATTTTTAATTCCAAGGGATAATATTTGGGGCATTTTTCATGAATGAAATTCATGATTTTTGGATTTGGCATGTTTAATTATATGAAATTGTTTCTTGATTTCATATAATTAGGGTTTTGTGCATATATTTTTTTTGCACACATGTGTATATATTTTTTGAAGGGGGTTTGGTATGATTATTTCATGAAATCATTTTTTTTTTAATTTCAAGAAATAATTTTGGGATTTAATAAATCATGAGATTGGACATAATTTCATGATTTAATATTTGACATGAATATTTCATGAAATTGTTTCTTTAATTTCAAGAAATAAATTTATGAAATTTAACATAATTTCATAATTTCAAATCTTTGGTATAAAAATCACATGAAATTATATCATTAATTTCATGCAATTTAATTTGTGTATTTTCCTGGCAACTTTTAAACAGCAAACAGTATGTTTTATTGGAGCAAAATTTATCAGTTATGACCTATATTTCAACTCAAATTGCCTTAAAATGCATTACAAACGATTTTGAATATGTTTATACACGTTTTTAATGAATTTGGCATCATTTCTGACTGAAATATCATTGAAATTCATGAATAAGTTGTTAGATTTGTTTGTTTATGGTTTATATTTGGTTTTGTAGCTAAATTGATTAGATTTGACATATATTTCGCTTTAAACTGCATCAAAATGCATTTAAAACACTTTAAATATGTTTATACATGTTTTTAGTCAATTGACCTTATTTTTTATTGAAATATCATAAAAATTCACTCATTAGTTATTAGATGTGTTTATTTATTGTTTACATGTATTTTTGGAGCTAAATTGATTAGTTATGACTTATATTTGACCTCAAATTTGAGGAATATGCACCTAAAACGCTTTTTAACATGTTTATACATGTTTTTAATAAATTTAGTCATATTTCTTACTGAAATATCATCAAAATTCACTCATAAGCTGTAAGATATGGTTATTTATTATTTACATATATTTTTTGAGCTAAATTGATTGATTATGATCTATATTTGATCCCAAATTGTATCAAAATGCACTTGAAACTCTTTTGAACATGTTTGTACGCTTTTTAATCAATTTGGGCGCATTTCTGACTAAAATATTAACAAAATTTACTCATGGGCTGTTAAATACGTTTATTTATTATTTTTATTTATTTATTGAACTAAATTGATTAGTTATGACTTATGTTTGACCTCATATGACATCAAAACGCATTCAAAAACCCTTTGGAACATGCTTATACATGTTTTTACTCAATTTGGGCACATTTCTGACTGAAACATTATCAAAAGTCACTCATATACTATTAGATATATTTATTTATTGTTTGCATGTATTTTTGAAGTTAAAGTGATTAGTTATGACCTATTTTTTATCTCAAATTGTATTAAAATGTAGTTAAAACGGTCTAAAACATGTTTCTAAATGTTTTTGATCAATTTAGACTCATTTCTGATTAGAATATCATCAAAATTCACTCATAAACTGGTAGATATATTTATTTATTGTTTACATGTATTTTTGGAACTAAATTAATTAGTTATGACCTATATTTGACCTCAAATTGCACAAAAATGTATTTAAAACGCTTTTGAACACGTTTATATACATTTTTTTTATCCATTTGGCCTAATTTATTTTTAAAATATCATCAAAATTCATATATAATCCGAAGTATGTGTTTATTTATTGCTTTTATGCATTTTCTGAAGATGAAATTAAAGTAGTTTTTCAATCTAACCCATCTAAGACACCTGGCCCAGATGGTATGTCACTTCTATTTTATCAACAGTTTTGGGAAAACATAAAAGAAGACATTATTTTATTAGTTAATAGCCTTTACCAGCATAATTTAGATTTGAAAAAATTGAATCATGCTTGCTTGTATATGTTTAATCCCTAAAACAAAAGAGGCTACTACTTACTGTTAAACAATTTAGACCTATAAGTTTGATAAATTGCAGTTTCAAAATACTAACAAAATCACTCTCTAATAGATTAGCAAGTCATATGAATGATTTAGTAAATGAATCTCAGACAGCATATATACCAGAGTTATATTTGATAATATAGTTACAGCACAAGAAGTCTTATTTCAGGTAAAGAAAAACAAGTCTAAAGGTATCTTATTTAAAATAGATTTAGAGAAAGCATTTGATAGATTAAGTGAGGTTTTAAAAGCAAAAGGTTTTGGTGAAAAATGGATTAAATGGATAGAAGACATATTAAAGAGTGGTCAAACATGTGTTATGTTTTAATGGAGAATTTGGTAACTATTTTAACTGTAAAAGGGGTTTAAGACAGGGAGACCCTCTTTCTCTCTTTTTATTAAATTTAGCAATGGATGCATTTAGTAAGGATGTGCACGTGGGCTCAAAGAAACCATAACATGTAGTTTATGCATTTGATGATTTGAATGTACATTGAATATTATCTGAAGGATCACTATCAACAACTCTTAACACAAAGAAGATATTGTGTGTGTCATAACTCTACTATTCAATAGGCTAAAGATAATTTATGTGACATAAGCAACCTGAGTAATCAGGCCAGGATTTTGTCTGGCTCAGAAAATAAGTTACATAAAAGTGGAGAAAAATGAGTAAGTAAAAAAAAAAAAGATAGTTAGTGAAGGTGGTTGATTGTTTTTTCCTTTATAGGGGAATAAAAGTGTGCAGGTGCTTTATGCCACCCCACTAAAAAAATCAAACAAAAAAAAAAGTAGTAACAAGCGCAAGGAGTAACTGAGACTAGTGGCGTGCATTTAGTGCGCAATGTCAACATTTATTACAAGGAATGACCTTAAGACAAACATAGAATTAGGTAATATCAATCTCAGTGTGTTGTGATATAGTGCATCTTGTGTTGACCAAATTAGTGAGAAAGGATACTGCAGCATGTAACTACTAACGGTGGAAATTTCGAATTTGTTTAAGAAATATATGAAGTTGGTAACATGAAGTGATTACTTGGCTTTTTGACTCAAATTGTACTGAAATATATTTTAAATTTTTTTAATATATTTATACATATTTTTTAATTTATTTAATCTCATTTCTCATTGAAATAACATTCAAATTCACAAATAAATTGTTAGGATATTTTTATTTGTTGTTTATATGTGTTTTTGCAGCTAAATTAAGGAGTTATAGCTTATATCTTATCTCAAATCACATTAAAATTGATTTCAAATATTTTTATATATGTTTTTAATCAATTTAATCTCATTTCTCATTGAAATATTCTCAAAATTCACACACAAACTACTTGATAAGTTTATTCATTATTTATATGTATTTTTGTTGTTAAATTAATGAGTTAGATTCAATCTCCTCTCTCTCTCTCTTTTAACTTTAAAGTTTGAACATATCGGACTAGACAAATAGAAAAATGGCAATAGACTTTTGTAATGTTTGGCAAAAAGAAAAAAATTATTACAAGGGAGCATAAATTGGTTTCGGGATCGAATTTTTTTAGTTAGTAAGGACCATGAACAACAAATTCAGCATGGGAGCGGATTTGACAATGACGATACATTCAACACAAAAAAATTATACATCTCCCATATTTATACTTAACAAATCCAACATGAGAGCGGAGTTAGCAGGGACAATACATTCAGCACAGAGAAGTTACGCATCTCTCATATGCATACTCAATATCTAACAATGAATTTGTCAAATTCGCACCTTGAAGTTCGGAACAGAGTTGTTAGTCACGTAATTATAATTTTAGACTTGAGCTTACCATATCTATATTACCTACATGTGAAAAATAACTTGTTATTTTCCTATACAATTAATTAGATATACACAATTAATTAGAAGTTATCAATGATTATTCCTTATTCGAAAAAAAGTAAAATTTACATATATATAAAGTCAAGAGGTAAAATGTTTTCCATATATTAATCTATCAATTATATTATTAAGACCAATATCGAGTGATCATGCTTAAACTTCTTAACATAATTAATGAGGCTTAAAGCATTGTCGGGTTTAATTAGAAAAGTCGTTATCGTCCCTGCCACGATGGGTTAGTGTTAAAAAAAAAAGGCAAAATAAATTTTTAATGCTTGTCTGACCTAATTTCAAAGGTTGTATCAAAATTGTATTGCATTATGGAAAAATGTTTGGGAGATATCAAAATTAATATCGATTTTATTATTTATATTACATGAGTTATTATTTATATTAATTATTTTATTTATGCAACTTATTTTTTGATAGTATTTTTATTATTCAAATTAAATACACTGATATAAATAATAACTCACTGAAGTTGAATAACAAAAATATTATACAAATAAATTGCATAACGAAGTCATTAATATGAATAATAATTCATTTAATCTGAATAAAAAAGTCGATATCGATTTTAATATCACTTTTGATATCTGTATATCAGCTCCCTTGCATCATATATGGATCGTAACCTCTAATTAGTAATAATGCCGATTTTTTTTATTGAAGCAATGAAAATATTATATTTAATTTTTAGGAATAATAAAAAGTAATTATTTTTTTTATAAGGGCTGATTCTAGAAATAACGACCGAAGAATATTGAATCATACAATTAAGCACCAGCCTTAAGCATTAGACCTTTGTCTAGTATTATTAAATTTGTTTTTATTCTCATGTTTACTAACTATTTCGTGGTTCAAAAACATTCATTGGAAATTTTGCTTTATTTTCAATATTCATTTTTATTATTTTATTTAGTGGATATTTTCCGTCGAGGCCCTTATAAATTTATTCGTCGATCATCTTTATCATGAACAAGTACAATTAATAATAATTTTAACATATTTGGCTAATGTCATGTACTCTGTTTTTGTACTAAGGCTTGATTTTAAAATAACAATCTTTCAAGAGTTAAAATAATGAGAAATTATCTTACATCCCTTTATATATACATATCAAAAATATTTATACCAAATAGATACTTTATTTATATCTGAATTTGTAAGTATTTATAGTTAGTATAAAAAAATATGTATCATTTTTTTCTAGATGATTATAGAACAATTGAATTTAAAATTTTTGTTTTATAAATATAAATATAACATGTATAACTTTTAATTATAATAATGCAATGTATAAATATTTTTAATATAAATACTTCCTGAAAAAAATATAAATTTAAAAAATATAAATTTATTTGGGTACAAATAAAGAGTACAATTATCACTTCTCTAAAATAAATTGATGTTTCAGTATAATTAAAGATGGTCGGCGAATAAATTTACAAGGACTTTAATATAAATTTATCATTAAATAGAATAATAAAAACGAGCAAAAATAAGCTACTTAAATTGACATATTCAATCACACGTACAATTTGTTGAATTTTCATATCAAGAAAGTCTCCAAACTCTAAACGTGCAACACAACCCCCAAATTTGAATATTGAATTGTCCAACGTGACCTATATGTATCGATTTGACAATTTCTGTATGTGACAATTACAAATGTGGAAATTCACGAATCAAAACTATGAACTAATCAACAAATATACATGTGGTGAATATTGATCTCATACCTCGACCACTAGGATTTCTTTCTTTCTTTCTTTCCCAATTCCCACGCTTTGGGAATTAAGTCACACTCATCAAAAAAAATTGAGAGAATTTCATTGGAGGGGAGAGAGGGACCACCAACGTGTGGGGCCCAGTCCACCTCATCCGTTTCGAAGAGACCACATAACCTTTTGCTTGCCACGTTGGCTTTTGGATTTCGCGGGGCCCACAACAAAAGCCCCCCCCCCCCCCCCCCGGTTTACAGTTTCCAATTTCAGAATTTGGGTTTTTTTTTTATGTCAAGACAAATAAAAAATACATTTGAGAAATTTTAAAACAGAAAAAATCATACTCGAAAAAACAATATTTCTGAATATGATTTGAAGGTCATTATCTGGAGTGCAGTCTTTCATTAATTTTTTTTTTATCTGTATCAATATATATTAAATTAAAAAAAATTATCAAATACAAAAAAAAAAATTGATGAAAGACCGCATTCTTAAAATACAGTCTTTCATTAATTTTTTTTATTTGTACTAATATGTATCAAGTTGAGTGTGACTTTTTCTAAAAAAACAATCCCTTTTAAAAAGACCGTTTTTTCATAGTGTGATTTTCCTATTTTAAAATTTTTAAAAAATATTTTTTTATTTTATAATTTTTTTTCCTTTTTTTCGAAATAAAAAAAACCTCAGAATTTGTTGTTGGTTCACCATCCTCCTCCTCCTCCAGCATTGGAGAGGATCACACACCATCCGATTTGTGGGGAATCGGATCCAATGATTGTGAATTTCGCGCTCAACACGACAGAGGGATGTGACTTAATTTGGAGAATGCGTTTTGGATTGGATAAACCATGGGAAGAACGGGCAGTAGGGGTAGCGTGAGGAGATAACTTCGGTTCGAAATTGACATGAGAGAATGCGACCTAGTAACCGAAATTGATTAAGGAGTTGGTTTAATTAGTTAGCATTAAATATTAATTAGTGTACTACTACCTTTTCTCCGACAAAAAGGCGCATTGAGAATTTGAAATTCCTTCTTGCAACAATATAATGATAATTTATTCACCTTGTAAATGAGTAAATGGTTTGGAATAGGCAAAATGGATGTGATTAAATCATGCCTAATTAGGAGTTATATTGAACTTTCTAAACATATGGATGACTACGATGAAAATCGTACGTTTTCGTGCATTGAGTCGGTTTAACGTTGATAAAAAATAATTAATTATTAGAAAATCTCCTTCATATGAATGTAACATGTTCGAAAATCGAATGAAAATCTCTTATGAATATTTAAAACAGAAGACATTAACTGATTAACTCCCATCTTTTCACGAGAAATAAAAGGAAAAAAAATCATTATTTTAACATTTTTTAATCTCACGTATATCTTTCTCAATTCAATGTTGAATGTCGTACCAAGCTATTTAGAACGAATTGTCTAATGAAAAATTATCGGCGTTATTTAACCGATATATGGAAAGAAATCTGGTGGCACATAAATTCTCCTACTTTGAGAAAAAGAAAAGCTATTGTTTTTCATTCATTGTTGGTGGAATTATATGAAATAGATCATCTATATAATTTTTGAATTTCCTTTATTATAAAATCAAAATAAAATATCAATCTATAAGTTTAAGAATATGTATATGAATATATATTTTTTAATATATTTGAAAAATCATTGTTAAAATTGTCAAATTAACCGTTGTTAGTGAATCTCTTTAAAGTTGAATTATTGTTGCTAAGCTAATTTTATTAGTATAAAATAAAGAGAGTTGATATATAGATACCAAATCGATATCAACTTTATTATTCAAATTAAATAAGTTGTTATTCAGATTAAATGAGTTATTATTCGTATTAACGACTTTATTATGCAACTTATTTATACAGTACTTTTGTAATTAATTTAAATGAGTTATTATTAATATTAGTAGTATTTGAGTTTAATAATAAAAATATTATAAAAAATAAGTTATATAATAAAGTAGTTAATAAAATAATAACTCATGTAACATGAGTAATAAAGTCGATATCGATTTTAATATCACCCAAATATTTTCCTAAAATAAATTTATAGAAGTTCAAAGGATTATAAATTGAATAATTAAAAGCACATCATTAACAAACAAGAAACAACATACAAATAAGGATAGATTTCTACTCCTTCGAAGGTAATTCGTATCTTCTGCTATATTACACTATATAATATAAGTATTATTCATTTAATTGTATCAAAATTTATACAAAATAAATTCAAAAAAACATCCTATAATCTCATCTGTTTATATAATATATAACGTAATAGAAAATCAACAACCCTTCTAAGGAGAGAAAGGTTGGTCAGGTCTCTTTCAAAAAAAGAATTTGGAAGAGATCTCAATTTTAATTCGCGGACACAAGGACACGCGTCGAAAGGAGAATGGTTGCTAATAATATACCATGACCAATAAAAAAAACCACATCTTGTTGTGGACGTGGTGGGCGGGGAGGTCACGACTTTACGCTTTTTTTTTATAATAATCTTCGCCACGTCACCACCAGACTAAACCTTATCCACATTGGTAGAGTTTTTACAGCCGTTGGATTCTATCTGGACGGATCAGAGCTATAGTTCCGTAAAATCGCGATAAATTCAGTAAATGATAACCGCGACTTCTCATCCAGATCAGAGATCAAAGAACCGTCGGATTTCAAATGGAAGGATGAGATTGAGATATGTGAATATACCGCGTTAATATCGGGAGGTCAAAGATTTTTATGACGTTGCGTGATCAACGTGATCTCTGCTGAGGGGTCGGTGCTTTTCACGTGATCGTTCTGCGAAAGAGGATGTTTGAAATGACTAATTTACCCCCAGGTGGGGTTGTTTTTTCTAGAAAGGATGTTTCGCTAGTTTATGCCTACCTACCAGGCTACAACTCATGTAATTCAAGTCCATTAAGAGACCCATTTTCGTCAGAGAAAGAGTTTGGTTTACTTTTCAGCCGTTAGTTTTTTCAAATCAACTGAAATTTTAATTTATGCGGCCACCCGCGGTCTCTCTCTTTCCTCTCCCTCCTCTCAAGCTCGTATTTTCTGAACCTCTCAAGTTATGAGATCTGTACAACGGGTCATTTGATAAGATTATTTTATTCGCTATACCAGTTTCTATGAATTATGTTCACATAAGTTGTACTTTCCCTTCTCTATTTTTTCTATAAAAACATCTCAACCCCAAAAGCGTGTTATCCCCCTCCATTCCATCTTTACCACTTGCGAAGCAATCTTCTTCCGAACTCACCTACCCAATTGCATTTTTTTCACAAATAACCCTTCTCCATTCACTTCTCCCTCATTCTTTCACACTTCCCCAATTAGGAAATTTACAGAGAGACCCCTGAGTTTACTTCAATTCTGCACTCGAGTCCCTCAAACAGAACTCAGCCATGGCGATCGCATCCACCATCCGTCCATGTTGTTCGCACCTCCTGCTCTCGCAAATCTTCCCGAAGTACCCCTACCATTTTGCTAAATCCCGGAAAAATCCAAACCGGTACGAGGTGGTGGCACAGGCTGCATCAACTGCCCAGCCACCGTCTCCGACCTTTGATCCTATCAACGGCACCGGCTCACCAACCCCGACTCATATACTTTTACAGGGATTGAAGCCTTTAGTGATGACACCTCTCTTACCTTTCCCTGACAAGTCCCGAACTGTGGATCCAGTGCGCCATGAGCCGAGTCCACGGACCGAGACCGTATCTGAGAGAGAAGCCTGGAAATTACTGAACCGGGCGGTGGTCAACTACTGTGGGAAGCCGGTGGGGACAGTTGCGGCAGCCGATGTGGGTGCATTTAAGGGAGAGCTGTTGAATTATGACCAGGTTTTCATTAGGGATTTTGTGCCTTCAGCTCTTGCCTTTTTGTTAAAAGGGGAGACGGAGATTGTAAGGAACTTCTTGCTTCACACCCTTCAATTGCAGGTGATTGTTGTAAAGACTCATTTTAGGGACCAATTAACTTCTTTCTTATTAGTAATATTTAATTACAATTATTAATTTGATAGAGGACAGATCACCTGACAATGGATAACAATTCTGATAATGGACTTCAAAAAAAATTAATAAAATTGGAAAGTAACTCTATAGGTATGTTGGGCATATAGATAGACTACCAATTAAATTTCATGTAATTTAAGAATTGTTTGATGATGTGTCACGGACCATCAATTTCGGACTTGATGTGCGGTGAAACAAATATAAAATCTCATCATATTTTTTATAGACATAATATGTGGATAATATGTGGATGATACATAGGTCATGCCTATAATGTTGATTTTAAATTTAACTTTTGTTTTTTAAGATTGTCAAATGAAATAATTGTCAATTGATCGCTCAATTTGATAATATTAATTGCATTTGGTAGAAAACAAGACAGTAAAAAGATGAAGATAATTCCTCTTACAATTGAATGGGGTAAAAGGCTAGGTTGTTCTCAACAGACACTGCTTTATTGTGCCATCACTCATTCGTGTAAAGAGTGCTTTTACTCGTCATTTGTTCACTACAGCAAATGTCAGCACCATTTTGGCCATTTACAATTGGTACAACTTTTAATTTTCTAATCTTTTGTTGCTTCATCAGTATTCAATTTGGTGACTAAAAGACCCAAGTACCTAACACGGCAATAATTTGGTACCTTTTTTCAGAATGTCAGGGCCTTCTTTTTTTTTTTTTTTGCCAAATGAATGTCAGGGCCTTATTTGTGCGTAGATTGAATATTTGGGAGGATTGGTACTATACTATTAATAAAATGTAACTGCCTTATTTTTAGCAATACAACTATATAATTGTTAAATCTTTTATTCAGAGCTGGGAGAAAACAGTGGATTGCTACAGCCCAGGTCAAGGGCTCATGCCCGCCAGCTTTAAGGTCCGTACAGCACCAATTGATGGAAATACTGATGCAGAAGAAGAGGTCCTAGACCCTGATTTCGGCGAGTCAGCTATTGGTCGTGTCGCACCTGTTGATTCTGGTACTTATACATCACATATCTGAATGTTTTAGCTATCACTTTGTGTTCCCAACAGTTGTACTGGTACTCTTTATGGTACGATGACACTTGGCTCTGAAACCCTAAATGAATGAATGTCGAATGTCATGTCAATACATCTAAAAGCATAGATCAATGATTGCCATGTCATGTCTTTGACATCTTTTTTTCTGTAAGACCGTAATTAAAACCTTTCCATATGATCTTTGATGCAAAGATAGTGGTTTAATGATACCATGCCTCAGTTTAGTAGTGTACTATTAATGCAGCAAGAAGTACAAAAACATAATAAACCAACAAAATAGTCAGGCTTCCTTACTAAATTCAGAAAATTGCAGAAACAGCTCTTCAACAACTGTTACATCTTGCAAAAGCTTTTATTATCCCTATCATCCTTCCAAACTGTATTTCTGCACAGAAAGCAAAAAGCTTGCAGACTAAAACTGCCAAACTGTATTATTCTATTTCTAGATAGTGGAAGGCTGTGGGGGTCACTTGTGCATCCTTTATAGAGCTATAGGGTTACTTTCTTTTTTTTTTATATATAAAACCACCTGTTTCATTGAAACTGAGAGTCATCACAAACTGGCATCAAACGGCTGGTACCAAATCTAAAACCCTAGTCCTAACCTTAAAGCTGTATGGCTTGCTTAATTTAACTACTTTTTGTAATTTGTAATATTTCAGGGCTATGGTGGATAATTCTCCTGAGAGCATATGGAAAGATAACAGGAGATTTTTCATTGCAAGAGAGAGTTGATGTTCAGACGGGAATTAAGTTAATTCTAAATTTGTGTCTCTCTGACGGATTTGACATGTTTCCTACTTTGCTGGTTACTGATGGATCGTGCATGATTGACCGCAGGATGGGCATCCATGGCCATCCCCTTGAGATCCAGGTATGCTGTTACCTTTTGACAGAAAATCTATTGAGCAGTTGTTGGTGTTTACTTGAGCAATCGAAGCATAGCTAGAAAGAATTAATTTTCACTGAGTTGGGTGAAACAATTTGGATCTTGGCATAATTTCACATGTGGATTGGTTGTGAAACTGAGGATCTTGTTAAGATTTAATTATGATGGTTAGGGTTAATGCTGGCTTAATGCCATGTTGATGTTAATCTTGGATTGAACTGAGGTTAATTGCAGAGATAGGAGTCTATTTTTTCTTTTTAGTTGATCATTAGTTGATATGTTGTTTGTTTTGCATTTTGCCAGTCACTGTTTTACTCTGCCCTGAGATGTGCTAGAGAAATGCTAATGTTTAATGAAGGATCGGCAAACCTAATTCGTGCAATTAAAAACCGACTGAGTGCTCTATCATTCCACATCAGGGAATATTATTGGGTTGATCTCAATAAATTAAATGAGATATACAGGTATAAAACTGAGGAATACTCCCAAAATGCGACAAACAAGTTTAACATATACCCAGAGCAGATCCCGACTTGGCTCCTTGATTGGATCCCTGATAGAGGGGGTTATCTCATAGGTAATTACACTTTCTGAAGGACATATCTGGTATTTCTGTTTTTAGTATCTGACCTGATACCGAACCATTACTGTAGTCATGAGCAGTACTTGCCTAGTGCTAGTAGCAAATGGCACTACTATTCTGTACTGGTACCTTATGCTTGCAATACTTGTATGGTAGCAGCACTACTATTTCATTGAATACTGAAGGCATTATCAGATTAGCTGTATGATTATGCACTATTTCTGCATGTATCTAATGTGGGCTAAAACCGGTACAGGGAATGTGCAACCAGCCCATATGGACTTCAGGTTCTTCTCTCTAGGTAACCTTTGGGCCATAGTCTCTTCTCTGACGACTCCAAAGCAAGCCGAGGGTATTCTCTCTCTCATAGAAGAGAAATGGGATGACCTAATTGGTAACATGCCCTTGAAAATCTCGTACCCAGCCTTGGAGTCTGATGAGTGGCGCATCACTACTGGTAGTGACCCCAAAAACACGTAAGCTCTCTCTTATATCCTTTTACTTTATAATACACCTGTACTTGTTTTGTCATTTTTTTTCTTTCTTTTTTCGCTATGTTAAACTATGGTGTGATTAAAAGCAAAGATCTTTTTGTTTTTCTTCAGCCCTTGGTCATATCACAATGGAGGCTCCTGGCCTACTCTCCTTTGGCAGGTAGCCTCTCCCTCTCTCTCTCTTTCTCTTCACAAAGTGAACTAATATGTAGCACTATTGTAAATGTAGTAATGCTAGCGTGCTTCTAAGAGCACTGGAACTCTCGGTGCTTCTAACTCAAAATTTATCGAATCGGTTTCAAATAATAAATCTAAGTTGTTTAGTAAATTATTTATATTAAAATCTCATAGGATACTAAATTTTTTTATTTTTAGAGTTTTTTATCTATTTGTTACATATTTTAGAAAATGACCTATTTGTATATACAAAAATTCATTATTTTATTATTATCAGAGTTATTTTAAAAAATCTGAAAAAATAATTAGAAAATCCTAAAAATAGAAAATTTTGATATCTTATAAAATTTTGATATGAAGAATTTATTGAGCACCTTAAATTTTTTATTCGAAATTGATCTGATAAATTTTTGAATTAAGAGTACCGAATGACTCCATGCTCCTAGAATTATGCTAGTTTTACTCTTGTAAATGTGCTAAAATTTGGTTTTCTCAAATTTTTTTAAACTTTAAACATCCATAGCCTTATTTAAATATTTTGCAATTTTCTTTGATTTCAGTTCACGCTAGCATGCATCAAGATGGGCCGACCCGATCTGGCCCAAAGAGCCATCTCAACAGCTGAGAAGAGACTACTAGATGATAACTGGCCTGAGTACTATGACTCACCTACAGGTCGGTTTGTTGGTAAGCAGTCTCGACTGTACCAGACATGGACTGTTGCTGGTTTTCTGACCTCTAAATTATTACTAGAAAAGCCTGAATTAGCATCTATTCTCACCTTTGAAGAAGATTTCGAGCTTCTGGAAGGTTGTGCTTGTCGTCTCAGCCGCAATGGCCGTACCAAATGCTCCCGCCAGGCTGCCAGATCGCAAGTTCTGGACAAACGTGCCTAGATTCTAACTTTTTATGCAAATTTGCATTTACAACCCTCCTCCTCCTCGACATTCTTTGAACTTCTCTGCCATTGAATCCCATGCTAACTGACACATACCGAAACAAGCTCACATGTGTTTTTCCCAACTCAATCAGAAAAAAACCTTAATCCAACAATTCTGATGCTTACTTGGTATAGTCTATGTTTAGTATAACTTCAATCCAGCACTAAAACTGTTGGCAAGAGCTTTTTTTTTAAATGTTCAGGGAAGAAATAGGGTTGAAATGAAATTTGTGTATACCTGTATATTAATAGAATAGGTGTAACAAAAGGGTCCATTTTGGTTTATTAGTGACAAAATGGAAACATGTATAGGAAAATTTGATCTCATTGTTTAGCAATTTTTATTGCAGTGGCTTGAGCTCGTTATTTTTTGTCGAGCTTCGGCCTTAGGTCGACGGTCAGGGGGTTATTGTCATGTAATAGACAAAAGATTGTTGTAAACTACCACTGATTTATGAGTAAATAAATTGAGACAATTTCTTTTAAGAGTTTTCAGGGTCTTTATTTTAGTCTATGTGATGCTTACTATTTTATATATATATATATAAATATCACTAGCTATTAGGGTCCAAATTTTTTAATATAAAAAAATAATAAATCGAATTAAAAATATAAGAAAATAAAAGGAGAATTGTGAGATATAAGTAAAACGGATTTGTGAAAATTATTTTCAGAAAATTGGGACCGTGACTGTTAGTCTCTATTCTCACCCCTGCTCCTAGGTTTGTTATCTAAGTATCTAACGGTGAAGCTTTATTCATCTCCTTGAAAATGTAGAAATCACGTCATTGTTCTTGATTTGATTGCTTGGGTTGATTTTTCCACGTCACCGCAACATTATGACTGACTGAGTTTTAAAAAAAAAAAAGAAAAGATGAGGAAATTGTAGCTGCTTTCATCTCTTTTCACTAATATTTTTACATTATATCTTTTGTTTTTATACGATAAAGTTATAAACATTATTTAAAAGGAAAACAAAATCGGTTGTGACAATTAATATTTCTAGATGCAAGTCAAATTTTCTCTTCACAATGAAATATAATAGAAAACATGCCTACTCCTTTGATGTACTTATATGTGACTTATATGTTTAATATTTTTTGTGATGATCTTAATTTGAAAGTTTCTACATTATGAAAAAAATAAAACCCCAAATTTGAAATTCAACCAAAGATGTGACTTATATGTTTAATATATATGTATCATGTATATATAATATAAAATAAGATTTTATGTATGTTTGAAACAATATATATTTAATAACATTTATTATATATTATGTTCACCTTGATTTAAAATAAAACTTTTAAAATTGTCAAGTTAGGAACCAACAAGAAATTTTTACTCTTTACATAATTTAGTTTATGAGGAATCTCAAAAAAGGATTGGAGATTAAAATAAAACAAAATTAAAAAAATAATCTAGTAAGACTCTTAGAATAATATTAGTAAGTAATATCTTTGTAAGCCTACATGAAACAAATGTGCAGCATTAAACAAAATGATATGTTTCTTCTTTTTGTTTTTCAAAAAATGTTTATGTGTTTTCTATAGAATAATTGTAAACAAAATATTAGTGTTTATTATTTTTTGTGTAAAATTTTGCAAATATCAAACTCAAAAAATATTAAACTCAAATGGGAATATTCCTACGGAATT
Organism: x Bolboschoenoplectus mariqueter; assembly: GCA_037678475.1. Lineage (NCBI taxonomy): Eukaryota > Viridiplantae > Streptophyta > Magnoliopsida > Poales > Cyperaceae > x Bolboschoenoplectus > x Bolboschoenoplectus mariqueter. The sequence continues at coordinate 1,604,525 of CM075258.1, read as the reverse complement.
CTTCCCAAAAAAAAATTTAAAAGTGTTAACATTTATCCATTTGAGTGATCCCCTTGTGGAAGTCTTTGCGGAATGAGTCTTGTCGCTACAAATTTTGTAATGATAAGAATTAGCAACACAAAGTTTACATCGAGTACTAGTGTTTGCTGTCAAAAAAAATATATATAAATAAATAAATAATATTAAAAAATACACGCAAGTTAAAATACATGAAATTAACAAATATGATTTCATGTGATTTTCATATCAAAATTTAAAATTACGAAATTATGCTCAATTTCGTAATTCACCACACATGAAATTTATTTCTTGAAATTAAGATACTACAATTTCATTAAAATAATCATGCAAGTCTTAAATTATAAAATTATAGAAAATAACGTAAAAGTACAAGCATTTTAGAAGTGGTTTCTTTCTGTGGCCACATGATTCAATCTGACAGAAAAACTGATGTGTTTTGAGATTTTGGATCATGACACGTTTTCTGCAGGATGGTAATATAAAAACGTGTCATAATCCAAACTGTACACAGATCCTCTAATAAAATTTGTATCAGAGGAGCCAAACCCAATAGAAATGCATCTGTAAGAGTACGGATGGAAAGCTCGTTTTCAAGTTCTAAGAGCGGACTTGACAAGCTCACTCTCAGAATCTAAAAACGTGACTGATAATTATGATTTTAGTTTTCTGAAAACGGACTTAACAAATCCGTTTTATCTATATCCCACAATGTCCCTCCTTTTTTTTAATATTTTTAATTCAATTTATTATTTTTCTTATATTAAAAAATTTCAGCCCTTGATGGAATGACCTAAAAGTTTACTAAATTGAAACTATCAAGCATCATAAATGGCCTTGATGGAATTAATGTTTTTCTAACATAATCAATAGGTGGATTGAATCATACAATTATATTGCCGTTGGGCGATAAAGGCATGGAAGTAGATTAGTATTAACGGTTCGAACTTATTATTTAAAGCCAAATTGTCTATTTTTTTTAGGCAAGCTGAAGAACACATTTTGGTGAGATTAAACACACATTAATTTTACTAAAGAAAATAAACACAAAGAAAACCCATGTGATTTTTTTTAATTACTTGTTGCCAGTATCGTTCAAGTGTCAACAAATGTGGGATGCTCTTGTTGAGACTTGCCAGGTATTTTTATTTTTTGAAAAAAGGCTATGATGACCCGTTTCATTGACTTGCTAGGTATATTTTCACAAATAATATTCCTGAACAATGGACCTGTACAAATAATTAGAGGGAGAGGTAATTAGTTGGAAATCCTAATAATATACATAATTCTAAGAGCAAAATATACATAATTCTTAAGAGCAACTGGTCACTGGTACTATATGGAAGATCATAACACCTGAAATTAGTTCTTTGAAGCCCAAAAACCCAAAATTTGTGGGGCCCAAGTAAGCCCAATCCCCACACCATTCCAACACATTAACATCCAACCCAACTGAAAAGAAAACCAAAAAAAAAAAAAAAGAAGAAGAAAAAGAGAGAGAAAAATATACAGAAATTAATTAAGCGGCCGGGTTAATGTAAAAAACTTTGTATTTCAGTCCAATGTTTTGTTCTCCTGGAATTCATGATCATCAGCTTGAAACAGATTGAGCCGATTATGACTGAGCCGGAGCTGGTACATGGTTTTCTTGTACTCGGACCAAGTGAACGGGTTGTACTTGCGCGGGTTCGCCGGAGAAACCATGTCGGGCAGCGGAGATATCAAGGAGTGCAATGATGGTGCCCCAAAGAAAACTATTGATTGCCTTGCCTTGTGAGAATTTGCCATTGCTCTATGCCTCACACTCAATAGCCTTCCATTTGTCATTGCCTAAAATAATTGGGAAACAAAAAGAAATGGCTTATTATTGTTGGTACGGCCTAAAAATAATTGAAGTGTGTTACTTTTTGAAGAACAAAGTTGTCAATAATATCCCGACAATGACAACTAAGAGATGTTTTTTTAAAAAAGTTACACCCAACATTTTGGGTATATTTGGTATAGAAACCCATCATTTTTTTCTTATTTGAAAACATGCTTGGGACCAATTTTAATAGTGCAAATTAGTACTTTGTGTAAGCGTTAAGCAATTCTGATCTCTTATTGGACAGAGGCAAATACCCAAAGAAAACAAAGAAAAAAAAGGATAATCAACTTGTGCAGAAAAAAAAAACATCTTAAAAAAATATATACAACATATACCAAAAAAGAAGAAAAGTTAAAAAAAAAAAAAGAGGAAAAGAATCCTGATACAAGCTGAACCTGACTGTTTCTGTCTCTTGGTTTGGGTCCATTGATGAAGCCTAGCTGGACCCAGCCCAAATAAAAACCATCCCAATCCAACCCAAATCTGTCACACTGACCTGACACCGCATCACTTTCAGTTGTCCCAACACAACTATGCCTCCAGCTACCCCAACCTGTCAGGGTACATTATTTTTCTGTGGCGAAATGTGCTCTAAATATGTGATCTCTGTACATGAATTTGGCCTACATTTCTTTTATGTTTTTTCATGTTTGAATGAAAGAACAAGCGCCACACACCTGTGTTGTATGATGGGTGATGGTGTTATTATCTGGCTAATTTACAATATTAATTTTTGTTTGGGAACAGAGAATTTTTATAACTTATAACATAAACTGGGAACATGCATATACAGTAATGTAGGACATAAGATAGATCCTTATAAAATGGACACGTGGTATGGCATGACATTATTGGCACTAACATCAAATCATCATAATACATTTGTATAATCACATAATATATATGATAATTACAACAAAATAATCATCAGTTATAATTACCTGTAATAAATCCCCAGCATGGATGAAAAATGCGTCCGTATCGGGCATCACCGGAGCCCAGACATACTCGCCATTCTGACCGGACATCAACACTTGTAATCCCTCGACATCATTCGATCGGAGCACGCTGATGATCTGCGGGTCGGAGTGCTCTCCGAACCCGATCCGCGGAACGCCACATTTGTTGGCATTCTTAGCAGTAGCACTGGTAGCACTGGTATTATTATTCTTATTATTCCAAGGAGGATAGTGGTTTATTCTCAAAAGAGAGTCACTTTCAAGGTCCCTTAGGAGTGTACTAAAGGCTTTGGTGTCCCTCAACTTTAGCCCTTCAGCTAGCATGTCAAGTATCTCACAGGAAAGATGTCTCACTGCCCCCACATACTCATTCACCACATAACTGTCATTGTTATAAGAAAAATATTAATTAATTAAACTCAACATTTTTATCTCACATGTTATTGTTCTTTTCTCAGTTAAGGTCTTGCAATATATTGTAACTTTCATTTGTTTTTCTACTGAAGCTATCTTAGCAGATGCATTTGATTGGTTAGTTAAACATGTGAAGGGAGGAACTATAACTCTATCAGGAGCAATATATACATTTACCTCGGAGGTAATAACCAGCAGTATATATATCAGAATTCACTTCACACACAAAAGTTGAATCACATTAAAAAAAAGCACATGCAGGTAGTCGCTGTGGTGGGGGGTACTGTGGTAGCTGGAAAATATTACACACAGCTTGTACAGCAAAAAAGAAGGGTTTGATTGGATAGATCTGCTTTTTACTGATGTATGGAAAGACCCTTCACTGACCTGCCATGAAATCATCAAATCTCCATCTATCTATCTGATGCATCTCAATATCTATCTCAATCCAACATTTATTTTACCATAAATGGCTAGATATTTAGATACTACAAATGTACATATTTCTCTGTGAGCTGTGATAGATTCATTCATTTCATGCCCCTTTCAGCAATTAATCATCCACGTGGCTTGAGACTTGAGAAGAAAGGAGATGGCCATGCAGGCTTTATTTACCTCATGTCACACTTGTACTTCTTTTTGGGCCCCCCCCCCCCCCCCCCCCCAATTCCACCATTTCTTTTTTTATTTTTTTAAAGACAGATATTTTTTTTATTGAAAGTAACCATTGAAACAGAGCTCAAATAGTGATCTTTACATACACTTAATCGTTGAATTCTTGTTTATGAGTAAATCATATCTTTAGTTTTATTTCTAAAATAATTGTACTATGAATCAAATTTTTTAATAATTATTATATTTAAATGAATCACGATCATAAATCTTAACCTAATTTTTTCATATATTATATAAATTTTGATCTATAACAAAATTAGTCTTATTTCAATTTTTATTTTTTATGATCAAGTTACTAATTAGACATATCTTAATCATATTATTTGATAATTTAAAAAACAAGAACTGTATAGTGGGACCAAAACAAGATACATTAGCTAGATCCTTGCTATCTTATTTCATTTTTTTTTCTCTGAGTTGTCTCCTCAAGTTTGAGCCCTACTAGATTCGGTTGATTCTTTGCTATAATTAATGTGAAAATAACATGACTTGATCATACTATTACATATGAGACTTGAGTTGGGCAAACTTTAAAGGAATAATCTCTTTGATATATATATTAATATATATATTAATATATGCCTTCTTGAGATATACCAAATCAAGAAACTATCTTCTCTTAACGATATAATATACAAGGCTACATGTTTAATTTGTAGCTCATAATTTGGTTGTTGTATTTTATTTGAATCTAGCTTAAGATCGTCTCATTTGACTTGATTCACTTGAACTCCACTCGTATTGTATCAATGTGTTAATTAATATGTTGTTCAATTTGAGATATCTTATCATTAATAAACCAAACATTTCTTGATTTTTAGATATAAATGTTAATTTTTTTTTCAACTTTTGATATTATTTGAGAAAATTTATTGTATCCAAAAAGATACTTTATCTACAAACAAACGACTATTAGTTGTATATATTACTCTTTAATCTTTTTTAAATAATATAATAAAAAAATTTTTAAGTGATGGGTTCAAAGTCTGAAAAAAAGGATTTTTTTAATACATATTTATAAAGTTGGATGGCTTAAACTCCATTTTCATCTATATAAATAAATGATGCAAATAATTGAGCTTGTAAATAACTCTTAACTTGATTAGAATTTCAAATTAGTTTGAATTTGATAGTTCGACTAAGTATTAACTCGAATTAAAATCGACGTATAAATAAATCTAGCTAAAATTAGGATCAACTCACTTGTTTACAACCCAATCTATTAATTAATCATGGAGTATATTTTTCTTTTAAAAAATCACTAATTAAATGAAAAATAATTAATAGATGATCTATTTATTGAGATGAAAAGTACTTTGTCCTAACTCATCTATTGTCACTCTCATGGATATAGCGATGAGATATTGACATAGCAAAATATAAGATAATATACAAGTATCATCACTACACATGATATACATATAAAATATAAAATAATTATACACAAGTGCATATTAATTAAATGGATCATTGTCAATTTTTTTTCTTTTTCTTTTTCATTAGCTGCTCGCTTACATCTTTTAAGCTAATTTTCATGTTTTTATTTCTACTATGTACTTAATTATTTTCCTTTTTTTTTTGTAAAACATTCAAAAATCAAAATGAAATGAAAATAGGGGTATATTTGACCTTTATTTTTATCTAAAAAAAAAATAGATGGATCAGTAGTGTGAAATAACACATACCCATCAAGCACAAATGATGGTTTTCAATACATTTTTTTTATTTTGAATGAGGTTTTTAATATATATATTCGATGAGGTGTCATAAATTAATTAAAAATATGATGATTTTTTTGAAATAAATATAACAATCTAATTTATCTGATTTTAAATATCTACAAAAAATTTCCATTCAAATTTCAAATTTATAATTTTTCACACACAAATAACATTAATTCTACCACTAAATAAATGTTATAAAAAACGCGTTGAGTTGAGAGATCTATATAACAGGAGAGAGAGGTTTGAAGCTAGCTAGGTAGACAAGTGCACAGTAGAAGGTAGGTACAGCTATAAGGATCCATGTAGAACTTGCTCAAGTTGGAGTTGGGATTGGGGACCTATGTAGAGTGGTTTGTGTGCTAACAAACCTAGCTTAGTAGCTTAGCTAGAGATATATAGGGGATTTCAGAAAACTTGGTTGCCTTGTCTCTATCATCTCCTCATATACATGATGACTACCATCAAACTGCTGTTTGGTGTTTTGGGTCTGTGTGTGTGTGCGCGTGCGTGCGTGCGTGCGTGCGTGCGTGCGTGCGTGCGTGCGTGCGTGCGTGCGTGCGTGCGTGCGTGCGTGCGTGTGCTACTAGCTTAATTACATGATTATGAGTCTATGAGGATGAGTATATTGCCTTGGCTTGCTTCCATGAGCCATGAGGCCATGACTTAATTAGCATTGGAAATTGAAATGTGTTTAAAGGTTTTGAGGGTGCTATGTTTGTTTTTTTTTTTTCGTTTGTAATCATCTCTAACTTTCCAAGATAGTATTGATTAGTTCTCTCTACTTGGTAATCATTTCAACTGTATTAATTTTAGAGAATGAGCTTTTATTTTATTTAATGATAAAAATAATAAGATTAAAACTTTAGAATATGAATAAAAATTATTTATAGATATTTAAAATTGAATGATTTAAATTTCATATTTCATAAAAAAAAATAATTCTCTTTGAGCTCCATTGTCGTTTTGATCACATGCATGATTCACTACTTAATTTTGATATGTACTGATATTTGCATACGGTTTATTATTATTTTTTTCATTTCTAAATGCCACCCAAAAGTAAAATGGGTTCAAACCAAGAATTAATATCCTCTGTTTAATTTTAACCCCCGTTTAAAATGATGCAAATCTGTCAGTTCCTCCACAGAATTTCCATTTATGGTTATGAAAAATAAACAACATATTCTATTTCAAACCAAAGTATTATTTCAAGAAATGAATAACTTGATGGATTGAGCCAGACTTTTCAAGAAAGAATTAACAATTAAGATAGAAAGTCTTCTTTTAGAGAAACTAAAGATGATTCATAAGTCTAACAATAAGAATTAATTTAAGCAAATAACATTCTTATATATGGGTATATATATATCCATCGAGAGAAAAAAATTGGATTTTTTAGTGTTTATAAAACTCAAATGTTACTATTTTATATATATATTTCTATCCAAAGTCTTTACTTATTGTAGAGTAATTATGATAATGAAACTTTATGCTTCACATTTTCTACTCTCCTTATCAATCAAAGATTGAAGATTCCAGAGAACATGGATTCAATTAAAATTATATCTTGGTCATAAGATAAAACTAAAGTTCCATTCAACCACACCATAATTAAGTAGTTCATATGTACTATATACTGATTTAAATATTGAAAATTATACACAAGGAACAATGCCTAATGACCAGTATATATTTAATTTATTTAGAGATGAGAACCTGATAGGCTCTTTTTTGACTTTTAAAGGAATATGGACATGTGGTCAACTTAGCTAGATAGAGAAGTATAAAAATGCTTTCACACGCTTACTATTATAATATAATATAACATAATATAATATAATAACTTTTTAGTATAACTTTTTGCCATTTGATACTATCGATTCTGAACCAACACATTCATTCATAAATTAAACAAAGGACGACTGCTAATTAAATATTTTAATCTATGGTCAAAATATACCTTTTTTGTCAGACAAGTAGACAAACCAGATATTCTTGCTATAATTAATTATAAAACCTCAAGTAACATTCTCTTTTCAATTCAACAAAAATAATATATACAAAATATTCTTTTCAATTGGAAATTAAGTTAAAGTTCCGCTCATTTGCTGTCTTAATTGCTCACCATGACATGCAATTTAACTATGTTAATTAATGTGTATATTGATTAATGTGTATATTGTAAAGTTGAAGAAGAAAACAGAGGAAGATAATTAAGAGCATCACAAACCTGAAAAATGATGGTTCCTTGCTTATCACCTTGGCCTTATGAGAAATGGAGCTTGGATTTGCATGTAAGAGGAGATACTCCAATTCACCAACATCACCATTAAACCCAATATTCCTGACACCATAACCCAACGGGGTCGGCGGGCCGGCCTTCTCCTTCTCTTGTGCCGGCAAAGCGAAGAACCCGAAAGCAATGCTTTCCATTTGCTCTATCAATGCTTTCGACACACCGTGATTTGTCACTTTGAAAAACCCGACCTCCTCGCAAGCCTTCACGATGAGTCTAGACATGTCGGCTCGTGGTTTCGAGAGATCAACGACCGGTATACCGACAGCATGGCATGCAGTCTGGTTGCAGACTGGTGAGGTTGTAGGCACAACCATGGTGATGCAAAATTTTGATTATGTGTATAAACTATCGGGTCTCTCTCTCTATATATATATAAAGGAATGATGAAGGATGACAGTTTGAGATTTTTTTTTTTTGGGGGGGTGGGGTATAACATTGTATGGCCGGTGGGGGGGGGGGGTTGTAAATGGTTGGTGGTATATAATTTTAAATTGGTTGTTTTTATGTTTGTAGCCATGGAAGCTTCCATATATATTGTGTGTGTTTGTTAAAAGATATGATTTACTCAAAATAGCCAAAAGAAGTTAATATTTTGGAATTTCAGATGTATGGTTTAATTTGACCATGTTAATTTAAAAAGATTATATTTTTGTCAGGTGGATAGTTATAATTAATCCAGTCAATATTGATTGGATGCCATGTGAGCATATTAAAGAAGTAATAGCAAAGATTCATAGATTCAAATTCAATTGAATAAAAAACAATAATTTAAAATTTTGATTCAACTCAAAAAAGTTCATGACTTAAATGAACCGGAAGCAATATTATTTGTAGGGGTTTGATTAATATATATATATATATATATATATATATATATATATAGGGGTTGAAAACATGAAATGAACTAAAGACAATAGTAAAAATTTAAAGATTCAATTGAACCAAAAATAATAGAATAAAGGTAAAAAACAATATAATTCAAATTCATATTGAACAGTAAACATAATATGAAATTAAAAGAGGATATATTGTGATTAATTACACATTTACACTCAACGTAAATCCTAAATCATATATTTAAACACTAAATCATCCGATCTGATTGTGTTTTTTCTGGTAGAAATTTGTGATCTTATCAAATAAGTACCTTTTAATTTAACATTTAACCTAAACACCAAGACATTTAATCTGAATATTATGTCATAATCAAACTAATGTCACTCGAGTGTTTTATATAATCAAAATTCGTCAAATTTATCGTAGTTTTGTCAAATATGTATCATAATTTATGAGAAATCGAGAAGAGAAAATTTTGAAATAAAAATAAAATCATATCTCTAAATTTTAAATATCTATAAAAAAAAATTCAATTCATTCTAAAAACATATAATTTGCTACATAAAACACATTATCTTACTCCTTGAATTAAAATTGATACTCAAGATCAAGCAGAGCCGACGGAAATAATATATAAATACTAAAAACACCTAGCAGCAAAACAAATTCTGAGACAAAAACATGAAAATAAAAATTTTGAAAATGGAGTTTGTTTTTGTGGGGTCTCATAAACTCCTAAACAAAGAGTTTAATATAAGCAGGAAGTACAGTTGATCTCTGTAGCAACTCTGACTTTGTTGCTTCTCTTTTTGACTTCATGCCTTTACTTATTATCCCTTAGGCATATATATCCCTTGATATTTATATTTGTATTAGCATTTGTGTGAACTATATATTGATTGATGTTACTCATTCATTCTTTAAATTAATTAGTTCACATTGGCAAATCAATATTTGGTATTTACTTATCTTTTGGTATTATTTGTAAATTATTTAATTTCCCATTTATTTGTAGATTTTCTAGTCTTGGTTTAATTAAAGAGGAGTGGTAATTGCACCACTTATTTACAACCCAGATAAATTTATATTTATATCCAATGATAAAAGTATTTCTATCTTATATTTTTAAATTTAAAAATTATGTAACTTATATTTATACTTGTACAATAAGATTTTTGACTTCGATTTTTCTATAATCATTTAAAAAAGAAAAGTGATAAACACTTTCTGTACTAACTAAAAAACACTTACAAATTCAAATATAAATAAATTACCTATTTAATTTTTGATGTACAGATAAATGACATAAAATATGAGATGCAAAGATAATTTCTCTTAACTAAAATTTGTATAACATGAGAAGTCTATATTTTTCTTTAAAAAAAACAAGAAGAAGAAGAAATTGGGTTGGTTTGGGTGCACTTTTGGATCAATTATTGCAAATCCAAAATAATATTGCCAAGAATATTTTCAATTATTGGACTTATAAAATTTTGAAGTCAGTTGTACATATATATATCCCCTTATCTACTTGGCAGATAATTGGTATATCGTTTATTAATAGACAATTCATCTAATTTTTTATTTAACGAAAAAAATTTAGACCTTCCATTTTTTTAATATTCAATCAAAGATGGTTTCAAAAGACAAGCAAAATAAAACAAAATTTTACTAATTTTAAATAACACCCCTCCTTTTAAGGCACTGTAGCCTTCCTTTTCTACTAGAGCCTTTTTTTATTGTTAATTTGAAATTTTGAATATATTATATGTACTAGTATTTTTTGTTGAGGCAGTTTACAAGTAATAATATATATGGAACATCAATTGAATGATTTTGATAAAATATCTAAATTTAGAATTATAGTTACATTTATAGAGTATTTCCCGAATTTTCAATAATTTAAAGGTTGTTTCGCTTGATGCCAAAAAAAAATTTTAATTTTCAAAAGTTATGTATCCATAAAATCTTCAAAACACGCAGAGTATTTTAAAAGTTTGTAAGAATAATCAAGTTAAAATAAAAAAAAAATTAATGTGCTTAGAATAAATTCTTATAAGCACACGGATCATTTCAATTAACAAACTCCAATTCAAAAATTATATATATATTAAAAGCATTCAAAATTTTGTAATATTTTTATTTCAGATCATGAGCAAACCATTTAAAAAAATGGAGGTATAATGACGATAAAAAAAATAAAAATATTTGAATCCTCCTCTTAATTTAATTAGTGATGGAATAAAATTGTTAGTTAGGGACTTAAGAATTAATAATTAGCTCTGTCAAGGGTCAACACCCAGTCAACTTTCGCCAACAGTGATTTACCACACCAATTCTTCAGCATTCGGAGCAACAGAAAATCGGTAATTCAGCATTACGCATATGTCAGAAACTCTTGGTGGGTTTTTTTAGTCCTTTTTTTTGGATTTAAATATGTAGATGTTCAAAACTGTGGTGGTTGTGGGTTAAAAAAAAAAAAAAACATGGCGATACAATTGTGGGGTCCACATGTCAGTCTACATTTATTGCTTGATCGAAGTGTCTTGAGCTTAGATTGAGTCAAAATTTGTACGGACCATTTTGGTTCAGCACTGTTGTATCAGATCATTTATTGAAATTGGTCTAAATTGGGTTGAGTACTGAGTTATGTATGATTTGTACAACACAGAATTTAATTCATTTAATAGTGTTAAGGTTCGTATATAATAAATTTAAAAAAAAAATTTAAATATACTCGTCAGACGTATTTCATTTTTTACAACACTGATATGAATTTATGTAAAATGAGATGAATATTAAAAGATGCAGATATTGGGATTATGCATTTGGAATTCTGATTGTTTTTCTTTTATTGAAATATTCATCTATGTTTTATACATTTTATATGTTGAATATCGAATAATATATGCACGTATATATACTATAAATTTATTTTTTTTTTCAAAATTTTCTTTCGGTTCATGTAAGTTAGTTAGAAACTAAATATAAAATTTCCGGACACTTAAGATGTGAAATATTATGAAATATTGGTGGCCATATTAAAAAGGACGTAAAAGAGAGAGAAAAAAGGAAGAAGAAACTTTTAGGACACGGAGACACGTCACGAAGCTGCGCTCTGATTCTCTGACTCTCTGAGTCAAAGTCAAAACGCGCGTATGGTTTTTGAATCCTCCCCGCGTGTCAGAGAGACACAGGAGAAACAAGGTGCCGCCAGCGGCCAGCCAGTCAGCCACCAATAGTTGTCGATTGCACACCTCTATTATTATTGTTGTTAATTCAGAGAAGAGAGAAACCCAAATGTTGTTTTGCGTCTAACAGTGACCTGACATTGCACATTTTTGCTTGTATGTGTATGATCCTAATCCACCTGAGAAAATTGTATGGATTATTGATTGGATTCCTTCTACGTACTTTTAGTTTGGGTTTTGGGAGGTCAATTTTGATTCATGTCCTTGGAAAATAATTTATTTACATAAGACATTGCTCCTGTAAGTTGTCTCTCATTCAGATTTCGAACATATAATTTTATGCAGAAAAAATATTATTTTTATGGTTACATGAAAAGTTAATTTTTAATGATAGATATTACTTATGAAGATACGTCTAAATTGAGTTATCAATTTTGTAAATTTGAGTGATTTTTTTTGGAAATTTTATCCTGAGTTAACTTAAAAAAAAATTCTATTTCCAAATGATGATTTTTCCTTCAAACCAAAATTTGGAAAAAATTAATCCGCCAGCAGTATATATATAGTTGAGACCTAATCTGAAAATTGAAATGAGAGCAAATCTTTTTTTGGACTCATATTTTGGAACTAAACCTTTTGTACTATCTTGTTTGGAAGTCATTTCAAAATTTGGTCTCATTTGATTTTTAAGCAATGACAAGGCGCGCCAATATTACAAATTCAAGTTATTAGAGGAGGTTACAAAGTCATGTTTTCTTTCAAAATGTTGCTGATAAGAACAACAATAGTAACAATAATTATATTGATCAATTAAATTTAATACCTCATTCCAAATCTAATTCGATCTAAATTTATCGACTTATTTTCTTTCTCGGAAAATTATTTCTCACGACAGTTAAAATTACAAATCTCGAAAAAACTGTGAGTCTAGAAAAAAAATATATAAAAATATAGTTGTGTTGTACATAAATTACATTATTGATTTTTTTCCAATATCATCAAATATATAGATATACATAATTTAAATTAAGAACAACCAGAACAATTGATGTTACTCATCACCTCTAGTAGGAGGAGGAGGTTCAAATTTCAGTTTTAGTTGCAAGTTTATGAAAGAAACAGCCTCAGTCCTTTCTTTCATGATTTCATGATATATATATATATATATATATTTATATATATATCGTTGTTGATACCATCATCAGTATTGATTTTGTTATTCATATTAAATGAGTTATTATTCATGCTGATTGCTTTATCATACAACTTATTTTTATAGTATTTTTACTATACAACTAATTGAGTGAGTTATTTTTCAGATTAATGGTATTTGAGTCGAATAATAAAATACCGTACAAAATAAGTTACATAATAAAATTACTGATATGAATAATAACTAATTTTACACGAATGATAAAGTCGATATGAATGATAATATCAATAATGGTATTTCCCAAACATTTTCCTTTTATATATTATGTGTGTGTGTGTGTGTTGGTTTCCAAATTAATAACTGAAGAAGAAATAGAATCTCCACCCACCTTAATTATTAAATAGGTTGTACCTGTATTAATTGCTCCATGCAGAGAAGACTCATATAGTTGACGTTTTCTGGTAATGTAACGGTCACATCCAAACTACTTAATTAATAGATTAATTAATTGTCCAATTATATTAGATTAGTTAGATTAGATGCAATAAATCCCACTGATTATCTGATTAGATGGAATGAATTAAGGTAACCTGAAATTGTTAAAGGAAAAGATACCCTCTTCAATCATTGCACACTGACGAAAGAACATTTCTTTTTTTGTCTATATATGTATAGAATTCGGCTAATATAATTTCATAAGCATTTTGACGAAATATTAATGGATCAAATTTCAAAATCTCACATCCGAAATGACGATCCAAGTAGCTTAATAATTTTTTAATCAAAATATTGTAAAATACTAAAATTTACCATTTTTAGAATTTATTTAATATTTTTAATGTTTTTTAAAAAATGATCTTTTTTTACCTTCAAATATGATATTTTCTTTTATTTTTAGGATCATATTTCAAAAATCATTAAAAATATTAGAAAAATTTTAAAAATGATAAATTTTAGTATTCTGCAAAATTTTAATATGAAGAATTTATTGAGTTACTTTGATCGACATTTCAAACGCAGAATATTGAAATTTGACCCGTAAGCATTTCGACCCGAAATACTTATGGAAGCACATTAACCGAACTATATATATATATATATATGTCCGGTATGAATTTCAAACAACAATTAATAGTTTACTTTATTTTAAAGAAAAATGAACCATTAATATTCCTTACTTATTTGCACTAATTGATTCATTTTATCTTCATTGTCAAGATATTTGCATACCTGAATTAACCCTCTTTTAAATTGCATATATGTCATGACAACTATAATTCTTGAAGAATTGTATCTTGCATTATAAAATAATTTTGAAAGAGACAGAGAAAACTATGATAATGGACCTATTTCTCTAATCATATTTGTTCCAAGAAGAGAGAACTCTATGGAAATTGAAATACTTCTAGATGTATTTTCTCTGTTTTTTAATTTTATTTTTGCAAGAAGAGAAAACTATTTTTTTTTTGTTTACCTAGTGGTGAATAAATGTATAAGATCATTTGCACTGAACCTCACCAAAAGAGAATTTTTTTTTTAAAATTTAATATTTCCATAAATGTCTCTACTCGTAAAGATATGAATTTGATGGATGTAAACATTTAATAATAAAAAAATATATTTGTACCTTTCAATGTCATATTTACGTGCCAATTTTTATTGCCATCACATCTTGTAATGTCATTGGATGTGACTAGAAAAAGTTGTATTTGTAGTAAATGCCTTAAATTTTGTAGTACAAATATTTTGAGATGAATTTTCTCCCAAATAAAAGTAATAAAAATTGGGGATAATGGAGTTTATCCTATTTCCATCTCATCAAAGAAATTCAGAAAAAAAAAATTATAAATTTATAATTAATATGCCAAGGTGGAAATTTTTTTCCTTGGAGCACTTTAAATGGAAGCCAAGAATTATTTGAGTCTCAAGCAAAAAAAAAAAAGGAAAAAAAATTGATGAGCAAAATTAGCTATAGATTCTGCATCCGTGAAATAAAGTTGGTAATTTGGTGATATTTATTTAATAAATCTTGATAGGTATCTACTTTAATTTGGGTTCAATTAGTAAATTGGGCCATCATAACATGTCTGTTGGGTCCTGATTGGTATCTAGTTTGATTTTATTAATTAATTAATTAATTAATACTTTTGTTTTTTGGATCTTAGCAAATCTGATAAGTTGCACTTCTAATTGATTTTGGTGTTGGTTAATTATGTACTTAACCAAGACAATATATCCTTGTTTACATAAAATGCATTCCTAATTAAATAATTATATCATTTCTATAATGCTGACAAAATTTGGACTAACTCAGAAAAATAATTGGTTCATAGTCGAATACAAATGGGTGGCATTATTTTCAATGTGTGGAATAATTTTAGGAAAATGTTTTTGACTAGTATTTTCTTTTTTTCAATAAAATTAATGAAAGATGTGATGATTATGTAATTTAGATTATCTAAACAATCTTAATTTTACAGTGAAAACTACCCATTAAAGTTACATAATTAGTGACTGACTCAACAATTCGGAATAGTCGCTAAAACAATTTTTTGGTTGGATTAGTGAAATAGCATGGGTTAGCTCATTAATTCAAAGATTTCGAATAGATATCTTTTCATCCGGATACGAAATAGTAATTCGGAATAATCGTTCACTCGGGTTAGTACTTAGCACTATTCTCACCCTCATCCAAACGCATCCTTTTTGGATGGAAGCGGAGTTTAATATAAATTAGGAGAAAATCAATTTTATTTTGATAAGAAAAAAAATATAGTGATACAATGCCGCCAATAATGCCTCCCCTTTTTACTTCACCCACTATCACTGCGTGCGGGATCCATACATTGATGTTTTTCAGGGAGTTCCGTTTATCAATGATAGTTGAGACATGAGTAAAGCATTTGGCTGGGGTCAAAGTATATTTTTTCAAAAAAAAATGATGAATTTTTGAAAAGTTTTGGTACAAATATGCACAACTACCAAGCAGGTACTTAACATCCAACCAAATACCAGTGCTTAAATTAAATCAAGCACATCTTAACTAGGTCATTATTGAATTCATGTACCAAATAAAAAACTGGTCTTTATTGGGCCACAACAGCTTTTACTAGGGACAGGTCAGGAGAAATGAATTTGATGTAAGAGTAAAAAGGGAAATAAATAGATTAGTTAAATATATATACTAGCAATATTTGAGCCCATTAATGAGAAGAAATTTGGTTGAATTGGCCTAGTTGGTGTATTAAGCCCAAGAGAGATAAATTTGGGGATTTAGGAATGTAATATTGCTTGAAGAAAAATTTGAAAAGAAAAATTCAGGATTGAGAAAAGTGTTCAATTGTGCTCTAGTTTTTTTAATTGAACTCAAAATTCACTGGGAATTTCAGCACATAACATTGTAGTTTTTGAGTTTTTTTTTAATTTGAAATACACTACTGCTGAATTTTCCAAAAAAATAAAAAAAATAAAAAATGGAGTTTTAATTTAATTCGAAATACTAATTTTTTTTTTCAAAGTTATGCTAATTTAAATGAAAACTTATTATTATTTTATTTTTTTATGCAAATTTTAACTAGAAACTTAAACTTGG
The DNA here is from genome assembly GCA_037678475.1 of x Bolboschoenoplectus mariqueter. Lineage (NCBI taxonomy): Eukaryota > Viridiplantae > Streptophyta > Magnoliopsida > Poales > Cyperaceae > x Bolboschoenoplectus > x Bolboschoenoplectus mariqueter. The sequence continues at coordinate 1,587,796 of CM075258.1, read as the reverse complement.
GTACCATTTTTTGCACAAAAATTTATAACTCCCATATTTTTTAAAATATTTAAATTGATTTAGTATAATTTAAATTAATTTATTATTTGCAATTATTTGAAAATTAACAATTAATTTTATCAACACTTGCTCATGATCAACATATTTATGATATAAAATTTGTTGCATAACACATATAAATTCTAAATCCCATCAAATTTGTTGCACAACAAACCTACCTACAATATAAGACACATAGCTACATATTTTTATTTATGACAAATAATTTTACATATTATTATAATTGTTACATAAATTAGACGTCCAATAAATCAATAATATGCTAATTCCCACTCAAAAATTGCATTCAAAATTCTCAAGTTTTTTTTTTCTCAAGATGCCTATGCTGTGAATTATTGCTTATATTTACATGTTTGCCCCTGTTGCACTATGAATTCGCATCCAGTAAAATACTTCACAGTGAAGTGGACAAAAACCCTCTTTTAAAATTTTTTTCATACGAATCTCAATATTATTCACTATAATAATTATTATAATATTTATATAATATTTTTGTTTGTTTTATAAATTAAAATAACTGTTTACTTCAAAAAATATTACACTATACCTTCCTCCTTGGAAAGTACTGTAATGTAATGCAAGGAATCACGTGCTCCTTGTCTCTATTCTCAAATTCTCAATTCTTCTCCATCTCTCATCCCAAGTAACAGACCAATGGCATCATCTCCTCCATTGAGACCCAGTAATTTCCTATTTCTAACCCTAATCACACTCCTCCTCCTCTCTTTAATCCCCTTTAAAGATGCCAAATTGACCCAATTAAAAGATTCTGACAGAGTTAATTCTCTACCTGGCCAACCCAAAACCCCACAAATATCACAATTCTCAGGGTATATAACAGTAAGTGAAGAGAAAGGAAGGGCATTATTTTATTGGTTCTTTGAGGCACAGAGCAGCAACAACAACAACAACCCCACTGAGAAACCTCTGCTTTTATGGCTCAATGGAGGTCCTCTCTCTCTCACTCTCTCTCTCTCTCTCTCTCTCTCTCTAGATATGCATTAACTACTTGAAAAGTAGGATGACTCATTGAATTTGGAATGAACTAGAAAGTACTGTTCTTTTTGTTTAAGATACCTTTTTCTCTCCTTTGCATATAAACCCACCTACATAAACATCTCTTTGAATTGAAAATGTGAGAGCTTTCACAAAATTAAGTATCTCTAGATGGGGGAAGAAAGATGCTTTGATTTCCTTTCCTTTGTGTTTAAATAAAGTAACAATCTTTTTTCTTTTTCTTTTATTTTCTTTGTTTACATCATTACTTAAAACTGATTTTCTTTTTCTTTTTGTTTTTAAAATATTTGTAGGCCCAGGATGCTCGTCTATTGGGTACGGAGCAGCATCAGAGCTTGGACCGCTGAGAGTAAAGACAAATGGAACCGGTCTAGCATTTAATACTTATGCCTGGAATCAGGGTACTATATATATCTCTACATTATTACATTATCTTTGTTATAATAAGCGGACAGTATGACATACATCAACACAACCTTTCCTTCTTTTACATTATTTTGTTTTTCATCATATGTATTGTTTGTTTGTTAATCTGTTTTACATGAAATAGGTTTCTGACTATAAATAAATTTTTGTGTGCGTTTTGGTGTTTCCTCAAAAAAAAAAAAAAGAACCATTTTTTTGAGTGGGGAATATTTTTGAAAGACAAAATCTAAGACCAGAATCAAAATATTTTGTCCTCAAATTTGTTGAAATATGGAAGAGAAATATAAACAGACTTTCAAGATAGTTCCAAAATTTCATATCATGCACTTTTGGGACAAATCATAAATTGGTCCCACGCAAAAAATCTAGTGCAGATAAATTGTTTCAAATTAATTAAAGAGAAGTATTAGCTTATCATCTGCTATAAGAAGTTGATTGAATTGTGGTAAATCAAGTTGGGCAACTTAATTTTTGCGTCGCTAAAATTCTGAAACTAACTTCTTGTTAATAAAATTTTGAGTAACTAGAGGCAAATTTGCTCTTCTTGGAGTCCCCAGCCGGAGTTGGATTCTCCTATACCAATACCTCTTCCGATTTTACCAAAATAGATGATGGCTTCGTAGGTAATAAATTTTTATTTGTTACATGAAATAATTTTGAATGTAAATTTCATACTTAAACACTTGACCTATATATATATATATATATATCTCTTTTCAGCTGAGGATGCGTACAATTTCCTCGTGAATTGGCTAAAAAGGTTCCCTCAGTACAAGTCCCATGATTTCTATATATCAGGAGAGAGCTACGCAGGTATTTCTGTAACTTAATTACAACACAAACTTTGTAATTTAACACTGTGCTGGTTTTATTTTCTGGAAGTTGAGGGTTGGATAAACTGAGAGAAGTGCAGTGATGAACTGGGACAACTTAGTCTAGATTTTCTGACACGGTTACAAGTACAGTCATGTGTGTGGCTAACAACTGATTGGCATGCTGCCAGTAAAAGTTAAAAAAAAAGAAAGAAAAGAATTAGTAAACGGGTCTTGTAGCAAAAAGAGTTCGTATATGCTATTATTCCAAATAGAAAAGTATGACCCTATTATTCCAGTCCGGACTATTAGATCAAAACGGACGGATCAGATCGGTTCTATTTGGAATTGATGAGGTCTTTTTTTAAACAAATCTAATCCGTTCATTTCAATCCAACGGTCCAGATTGGAATAATAGGGCCCTACATTCCTATTTGGAATAATAGGTGATTTCATTCCATGGAGAAAAAGTGTGTTTCAGTTCCGTGTCAGTGATTTACCAGATGGCCGGGGTTATGTTCTGAATTAATTGTGCAGGGAAAATCAATCAGTGCTCAATTTGAAATTGTTGGGGCCCTTATTTGTTGAAATTCTGACTCATCTTGTTGGAATCAACTCTTAAAAGTATAACATTTTTAAGGGGTTTGGTGACATTTCAATATCATTGACATGGATTGATATGGATACTTCTCACAAGAAATTATTAAAATTTTGATATTTTGAGAAGTTCTTTCAATACTTCTGACTCTGGACTATGAAAATTCTTTTCTCAACCACAACCTCTAAAACCTTTAGTCAATGTAAAAAAAGTAGAAGAGAAAGATTCACCATACACATTTGTATTTTCTTATCTTTAATCCCCTACAAGTTATCTGCAACAAATCCACCTTCTTGCATTTCGAGAAATCAAAGAAGCTTCAGATATTTTCTGCTCTTTTATTGTGCCTTTAGAGGCGTTGCAATTATACAAGTGATTTATCCACAACAAAAGTATATCATGCAGTCGATAGATAACTAAAAAAAATTCTATCATTTTCAAAGAAAAAACATCCTTACCGTCTCTTGCTCATGTAGATCGCTATAATATCTCGCCAACATGATGTCACACTGACATCTGCTCTAGTTTGATCTCGGTTTTTTTTTTCATATTTACTTTTTCTTTTCAGAATAGCTTGTAGCCATGGCAGTATATGACAATATCCCAAATCCTTCAATCAACTACTTTGTATTTGATCTGAATAAGAATTCAATAGTTTAAATGGTTAATTTGCATGAAATAATAAATTGAACAATATGGATAGAAAATGCAAGAAGAGTAATCAAACTTAAATGTTAAAAAATAACCGATTGTTGTTTATGGCAGGTCACTATGTGCCCCAACTAGCTGAGCTTGTCTATGACAGAAACAAAATAAAAAGCAGTTCCTACGCATACATCAACTTGAAGGGATTTATGGTAAAATAATCATATACATATACATATATGGTGTGAATTTAGAATGCTCTCAATCTCATTTACTGTGATGTTGTATTTAAAAAGCTTATGCATATATGTAACATGTACAATTGCACTGATTAAACATCATCCTGAAGCACTGGAGTACATTAGATTTGATGCATTTATCCTTGAGGTTTTTCTAGTACTTGCCCCCAAAATTTGTGTTAATTTGGTTTTAGATAAATCACCTTTTTACCCTAAATTGCAATCTCTTTCAAGTACTTTAGCTACAATTATATTGAAGGAATAGAAAAAATGTCTTACCTTAAATGAAATCAATCATGGTGTCCCACAAAAATCTTAAACTTGTTGATTGTTTATAGCTAGTCACATAGTATGTTATAGCCCTGTATAATACATAATTATCATTCATTGTTTTACAAGGGAAAAGCTCTTTCTCATGGGTACACATGAAATTAATCTCCATGTTTTTGCACTTACATGACATGTTATAAGCAAATAGACCTTAATTTCTATCAATTACAGGTTGGCAACCCTATAACAGATAATTACTATGACACAAAAGGATTGGTTGAGTATGCGTGGAGCCATGCTGTTGTATCGGACCAGGTATATAATCAAGCAAATCAGGTTTGCAACTTTCGACTCAACAACTGGTCTAATGCATGCGACGATGTGGTAGACACGATTTATAATGAGTACAAGGATATAGATATATACAACATATATGCACCCAAGTGCAATCTACCTCAAGCCTCATCTGTCGCCAACAGAGACGGTGTCGGAAAGCTTAGTGCTCAAGTACGCATTTTTTTTCTATTTGTAAGTTTCTAAATTATTAATGTTCCCTCTTCTTCACAAGCAAGACTAGCATATATGATCATTTTTTTCGAAGGCGATGGTAGGTCGAAATCCAAACTTTTGGTGAACATTATGCAACAAGTCAATCCAAATTGATCTACAAAATAATAAACCGAAAAATTAATTTGGTCCTGAGATGAAAGGACGCTTCACAAATCTAACCTTGCTGATATTTTAATCATGATGATTTTTTTTTATTTATTTATTTATCAGGAAAAGTTTATGAGGATAAGGATGCTTGCCGGATATGACCCCTGCTACTCTGTTTATGCAGAGGAATATTTTAACGATGCGGATGTACAGAGATCACTTCATGCAAGTGTAAGAGGAGGTGACGGAAAGTGGAGAGTCTGCAAGTGAGTCATAGTTTTTATTTATTTTTTTAATTTATTTGGAGAATGAACAGAGTACATTCATAATTAAAAAAATTCTGATTTCTCTACAAGAGAAAAGTTGCAACTAATGGAAAGAAATTCTGACTCTTTCCTTGTCTCCGTTTTTATTTGACGGTGCAGTGATTCGATTCTGAACCTATACAACTTCTCGGTGTTTTCGGTATTGCCCGTATACTCGAAGCTCATCAATGCTGGTCTAAGGATTTGGGTCTACAGGTTTGCTCCTACTTCATGTCATTCTTTCATTTTTTTTTCTTTATAATTGCATGACATTTAAGTTAATTACACAATAATTACATGTGACAATGTGGTCCCTCAGAGGTTATTCAAACAAGAGGCTATATGATTTAACTAAACTAACACATAATAAAAATAAGCAAATTCTCTCTTTGTGCAACATATTTGATGTCAGTTTGTCAAAAAAAGAAAAAAAAAAGAAAAGAAAAGAGACTGCATTTAATGGAAGTAAATCAATCAAAGGTTTTTAACAAATTAAAACAGAAGGTAAACATATTTATTTTACAACTGTTTGTATTATTATTTATTGTACAGTGGGGATGCTGATGGAAGGGTTCCAGTGATAGGAACAAGGTACTGTGTGGAGGCACTTGGCCTATCCATTAATACAAAATGGAGACCTTGGTACTACAACATGCAGGTTCAAAAAATTATAAATCAATCTATTCCAAAATGTCAGTAAAGAAATTTTTTTAATTTTACAAGTTAATGAAATTGTACTTGTATTTTTCTGTTGTTAAATTTTTTTCACATTTTTTTAACAAATTAATTAATGAAATTAATTAACAGGTTGCTGGAAGATTTGTGGAGTATGAAAAGGGTTTAACCTTGGTGACAATAAGAGGTGCAGGGCATCTGGTGCCCCTTAACAAACCTCATGAGGCGCTTGTGCTAATTAATTCATTTCTCCTAAACAAAAGCCTCCCCAAAAATAAATGATTGCAACATTCTTTCTTTTAGGAAGCTAATTAATTCAGAGAAAATGTAAGGAAAAATATATAGTTCTGGTACTCCAGAAAAAAGGTTCTTGCTGGTTTACCATGACCATGCAAAAATAAATAAATATGTATTTAGATGGAATGATGGTATTAAGAATAAGTAACCTATGAGAGCTTTTTGTAATTTGATTTAATTTTAGGCGGTACATTTTCTAAACCATAATAGAGTAACTCAGGAGTTTATGTAATAAACAGGTTAAATGGTTTATAATTCAGAAGTTTTCCACTATTTATTTGCTTTTTTTTTATGAATTTGTCCCTTTGTTATTGTTGTCCTTTTTTTTCATGCTGAGAAAAAAAATCGGCTAGACATTTTATTTAAGTTTATAAAAAAAAAACCTTTCAGGGTTTTTTCTGGACCGGCCCAAAAAATTATATTTCTACATTTAATACAAGTCGAAAAAATTATCTGGGCCGGTATTGTCGCGATTCGACCATTTTTAATACGAAATTCCAAATATACCCCTACTTCGCCGTTTGATTTACCATTTTGGCATCGCTCTTCGTATCTAGACGATTCGCCATTAATGGGGAATTTGACGCTCTCTTGGTAATCCCGATTCCTTCCGTTTTGTAGGAAACCATTCCGATCAATGTTTCATAAATGGATGATTCATCCATGAATCCCGACATCGGGTTTCTCCCAATCGATTTGACAATACAGATACTCTCTCGATTGCCCTCCAAATCCCTCGTCAGATTCAAATCCGTGTGCAGATCATGGTCCCGTGTAATCTCGTCAATCCACTTCATGCAACTCCACTTCCGAGTCTCTTCCGAGACACTGCAACTTGTAATCCAACCTCCCGACCCGACAGAACCGAACTCGGAGAAGCTCCTCCTGATCGATCCGTTCAATCCTTCTTCCAACCTCTCTCTGGATTTCATGGATGATTGCGTCAAGGTTCGTGCCTCTTCCAATGGGATGCTTTGTTGTTCCAGTGTGAAAAACAAGGGTGTATATTACTTGTGCAATCCAATTACTAGAGAATATAGGGTTTTACCAAGAACCAGAGATAGGCCATTTACTCGTACCCAGCCGTTTTACGAGGCGACACTGGTGGGACTCCGCTTTAACCCGATATCCTTCAAATTTACTGTGGTTTTAGCAGGATTTTACCGATCATTTGGTCAATTTCATGGAAACCAATTTGTTTCCAATGTATTTGACTCTGAAACTAATACCTGGAAGCGTTTCGAGTTCCCATTAATTGATGAATTCACGCACATGAACCGAAACCAAGCAGTGCATGACAACTGTTCGATTTATTGGCTGACTCAAAGTTGCACACACCTGCTCTATTTTGATTTTGAAGTTGAAAATTGGGGCAAAATTTCCCTTCCTTCGGAGATTTTGGGGACCGAAAATGGAAGCCGGGTCTACCTGCTGGAATTTGCAGGACTTGTTTCAGTAATTCAAATTTCTCAGGGTGTTATGAGCACTTTTGTACTGAAGGACCGCAATTTGGAGAAATGGGACTTATTGGATCGAGTAAAGTTAAAGTGTATCGGTGGGTTTGCTAATAGTGGGTTACCAGTTGGTCAGAACAGTAGTTTCATGTTTGTTGCTGCACAAAGGAATGTGCTTGCTTATGACAGGAGGAGTCGGGTCTGGAAGGAGGCTGGTACTGGGCAAAGATACGGGTCTGGTTCCATGTACCCATTATGGTTTTCGGCTTTCCCTTTCAAGAGCTCGCTCTTCCCTTGTAATTTCTGACAGTTCTGTTTTTGTACATAGCTGTTGGATTATACAATGTAAAGTTGTAAACTCTCTCTCAAGAAACTAGGTCATATGCTTACTTTCTTATCTATATGACCCCCTTGTACATTTGTAATTATATTTTCTGTCCATACCAGTAAGTTGCTGAACCGAGTTGTGTTCTTTATTTCTTTTTATTGGTTTTGTGTTTATTTGGAGTTTTCTGGCTCCATAAGGCCTTCTACAAGAAATATGTTTTCTCTCTTCTTTTTCTTTAAGATAAAAAATGAACTTCAATATGTCATGTTTCCTGTAATGAATTGAACATGGTAGAAGTTACTACTACTACCTATGCCGTGAGGTCGGAAAATCGAAAGTCCCCAGAAGAGTGGTAAACTGTTAATACTCTTCTACATTTTAACTGATCTGTTTATCACCCCGAAAAAAAGGTTCAATTTGAGTAGTCAATGGTATCTGCTTTGCTACCAGGAAAGAGTAAAATGTGGCAGGTATGAGCCCTGAGACCATGTACCAGCGACAGTTATTGTGACCTTGGTATGCATGAGGGTTGCATATATTCAGGTTTGATTGAATAATCGCAGATATGCAATAAGAATTATGATAGCATATCATGTATATATGTTCCCTGCACAGCAAATGGGTAGTTAAGGCATTTTTTCTATTAAAAATTGCCTATGTTGGTTGAAAATAAAGTTTTCTTGACCCCATGAACCGAAGCAATTTGGTTGCTCAGTGTTTGTGTTATGATACAATTGGTAAGAAATGAATTCGTATACATACATAATAGAGGTACATGGTCTGTATAAGAAACATAGTATCACAAGGCCTTGCAATATGGTTTTAGGTAAGTTTGGTTTTTGCAGCCTATAGTTTACCTTAGAATTTTCAGGACCTGATGTGTTGGGAGAATAATCATATTCCTAATTTTGGCTATTTTGAGTCGAAACCGTCAGTATAAATATGACAACCTCAGTTCATCTGTTTTATTATACGAAACGAGTTTATGTACAGTCTAAATATTTACAGACTGCCTATTAAGAGTCTAGTTTTTCTGTATTATTTCATGTGTGGGGGGTGGACGATCCAGTCGATTTGGACTGTTAAGTGTTTTTTACGAGACATATTTAGTAGAATGGACAACAATAAAATTCACGTTAAACGGTTCAAATTTTATCCACTCTATCTATAGTATTACATAGTATTACAGATATGAAGTCTGCTAATTACAGAATACCATGCTCCATGAGTCTCTGGATAGGAAGCTGTTTTCACATTATGTAGATTGTTTTTTTCCCCTTTTTCTTTTGTTCAATATCTTTTTGGCAATCAGGTTGAGAAAAATTGTTGGTTTAATTTGTGACTTTGCGTCAAAAAATAGTTCTTCACTATTTCCTTTAACATTGTATTTGCTTTATTCGATTTGATGAATGGTGAAGCTGTGATGAATAAATTTTGAAATTGAAATTGAAAGTTTAAAGAATAATAATTTCAATTATTCAGATTTCTTTCAATATAAGGCCTTTTTCCATTCAAAAATAGATTAATCATGTACATTTTAAAATAAATTTTGTGTTAATAATATAATTTTTAATTTTTCACTATACAATACTGTATTATATATATTACGAACAGATAAATTATAAAAAAAAATTTCTAAATTTATTTTATATAAATTTTATCTTAATCAAACGAATATTATAGCGTGATGAGTAGCAGCTGGGTCATACTGCCCGTATAACTTGAAGCGTTTATATCCTCTTGCATTTACTGCCCGTAAAACTTGAAGCCCAGTCGCTCTTTTCTTCTTTTAATATCCTCTTGCTTCCACAAAACCCTAAACCCCTTGCCATCGCCGCCATGGCGCTCTTAGACACCATCATCGCCGCCGCCGCCTCCGGCGGCTCCACCACCATCTCTTCATCTGGAGCGATCCCAATCGTTCTCAACTCTGACGCTATCATCCCTCTTTTATCGAAACCCTCTCTCGATTCCTCCAACTCCAGTTCTCTCATCACCCCTGTCTCAAACTGGAATCTGTCCGCTACCGATACCAAAATCATCGAATCGACTCGTGCTCTCTCCGAAACCCTTACATCCTACCTCCAAGACCCTAATTCCGACCAACGCCTCAGTCAAACCCAGTTCTTACAACTTCTCAGTTCGTTTCTGACCTCGGCTTCAGGTGAGATCGAAATTAAGACCGAAACCTTTGACCCGGTCGAGTTGATCCGACAGCGAGGGTTTCTTCTCGGGGCGGTGATTGCACATCTCATAGCTGAAACCTGCATCTCCTTCGGATTGTGGGATGTTTTAGAGGCCTTGATTGTTAACAAACTCTTGAAATCCACGATTTCATCCAATTTAGTTGAGAAATTGATAGATAATAAGCAATCCAAGCTGCTCTGTCTTTTTGTCAAACATGTGCCAGACCTTCCTTGGAGCAATTTACTAAATGCTTTGAGCTACTTCTTGTCCCCAATTGATGATAATTGTTATGAGAGAATGGTTGATTTGAGAAAGGAATGGGAGAAAGAGGCTATTTCGGCCATGGAAAAGGCTACAAAAATTGATATGTCCAAAAAGGTCAAAACTTTGGCCAAGGAGGCAGCTCTTCTTCTCATGGTGTCTCTTGACGGGTTCACTTCTAGTGAGATATGTTTGCATTATATATTTGGATCTGACATTTCAGACTCGTTAGTTCTTGGGTTGGCGATTTCCAGGCTTGATGGGTCAGAGTTAACAGGTCTAGTCAGGTATCTGGTCAAGTGGCTTGAGAAGTACTGGAACTTTCCGGATGTGGTTAGAACCTCAAAATTTGGGAAATATGTGTCGGTTTTGGGTCTGAAAGAGTGCACCAATGTGCCTTCAATTGGATCTATTTTGAAAGCTTTTGCGGTGGTTTTGGATGCCAATTTCTCTTATTGGGTTTTGAACCCAGATGTTAGAGAGGAGATTAAAAAGGGTGAACAATTGGTGGGAATGTTGGCTTCGGAGAGCGGTCTTTGCGAACAAGTCGGTGAAGTTATCGAGCATCTGAAAGCTAGAAAGGATGAAGAAGTCTAATGATTGCAATATATCAAACAAATGTACTCGGTTTTGGTTATGTATGCTCTTTTCTTGAATCTTATTTATTGTTCTTTTTTTTCAAATATGTTTCCATCTAGTGTTTCTTTTTGTTTGGTATAATATCCCCTGGACCGTAAACATCAAGTATCTTTGCAAACCGATTAATCTCATAGGCCCCTTTGAAAATTATATTAGAAGTCCAGTAGGACCTTGCTACATAATTCTTTGAATAATACCAAACTAATCCCTATTTTGCCTTTTATAGGAGATTTACATCAGAAACGAAGGAAATTCAGTAATTTGAGCATTCTTTTGACTTAAATATGAACAGTTATTCAATGTACTTCTCAGGGATTGTGAGGCTATTTATCCCATATTTTGAGTTTGAAAAGATTGATGGACTTTATTAACATTTCGAACCATAGTGATCAGGCTTGTTGATGGTACATTCAAAGTTGTACCAATCTCCAATCTGAAACAAGTATTTTCTGAGCTGATCAGATGCTTTAAGATAGCCTTGTTTGCTGGAATTAAGTTGCTTAACAAGATTTCTCATTTGTAGGGTTTTGATATATTCAAACAATAAATGAAATTTATGTGTTATCCAATGTTGGAAAGAGCATGACTGAATTGAATTGACTTGGAAAGTTTTCACAGTAAGGCAAAATGAGAGAAATTTTTTACTTTTAATTGGCTATATCTATATTGGGTAGGAGTACTGCAGTTTTTTTTTTTAAGTAAGAATTATTGAGATTTTTTTTCTTTGAAATTGTTTGCTGTTTGTAGTGCACATAATCGTGTGGACCCCATGTGCATTGAGAGTACTATACCAGCATTCTTTTATATAATATCAGCTTATGATTTCACTTTATTATTTCATTGTAAAGCACCAGTTGCTTGATAATAATGTGAGCAAAATGAAATATCTGATACATTTCATTTTTCTTGACGCTAGTCTTTTAGTTGTGCCATAATTCTACATTCGGATATGACACTCCAAGCTTTTCCCTCCTAGTTAATCATATATGCTCTTATATGATTTTAAGAAGGAATATTTAATTCAAGATTCTTAGCTTCAGAAATTTTGACTCCCAAAATTGATAATATGATGAAAGGATTTATAAAGGAGAGGCCAATCAGTATTTTACTGGTTATGAGCTCTGTATCTGGAGTTCTGGATTGAACCATGTCATGTTTTATTTATTACTACTCATGTCGCTTTTATGACATCTTAATTATAAACAGAATATGAGAACAAATTAGTGATACATGTAAAACATATGAGATTTCATTCATTTGAGATGATCTCGAATTCTCAATGAATATATATAAAACTCACATGTAATCTATCACATTAAACGTGTGCATAAGCTTAAACTATTTCAGCCATTGGAAGTTGGAGGAAACAAAATAATCGTTAAATGATAATTAATAAACAAAGGTAATAATTTGTTTATTATATTATATTAGTCATTCATCAATTAAGCAGAAATAGAGCACAATGAAAATATTGTGGGTGTTAACAAAAAGAATTGTGATTATGAACCAAAAGTTGTGATTTGTGTTAGCATTTATTAAACAGTCTTAAAATAAAAAGTAGTTATAAAATTAGTTGTATCAGTTTGTAAAGTATCAAAAAAATAATTTTTATTAAAATTTAATTGATGGTTATAAACTATAAAAATATAATAAATTATCTTTGTAATATTTCCAGGTTGTTGTGTGCTTTATTGCAAGTTGCGGGGATAAAACAATTATCTTTGTAATATTTCGAAGAAGCATCCATGATGACCGGAGAATGAACGTTTGCCTCGGTAGCCGGTGGCAGGAGGTGCTTGACAGCAACTAGCGGCAGGGCTGGTCGGGGACACGGACCAACGGGGTTGTGACGGCAAGAATAGGCGGCTGGCAGCGGGACGGGTGAGGAGCAAAGACGAGAGAGAAGGAGCGAAAACGAAGAGGTCTTGTAGGTGTTATATGAAGAAAAGGATAAGAATGATAAAACAAAGTTTATTTTCGACGACAGTAATTAGCAAGTTTTGCATCTTCCATTCTAGAAATTAGCGTTTTCAACTGATTGCTTAATCCAACGTCACAATTTAGACAAACTTTTTAATTTAACAAAATTGCTAAATTAGGAAGTATTCTACATCTCTGAAATTTAAATTACAATTGTTAAATCAGATTAGCAAGTTCATTGTAAGTGTGATGACGATACTTTAACTAATAACTCGGATTTTATTAATTTTTTTAGTTTGAACTGTTAGTATTAACTTTTAATTCTGACATTAGTCCGATGATTACGCTTTAATTAGTATCTTTGTGGGATCTTTTTGGCGAAGTTGCATTAATCTATAACATATTGTTAGTAATGCATTATGCATAACTTCCAAAGAATTTGATCCTGAGGTGATTCATTCATTATTATTTTTTCTTTTTTTGTAACTTTTGACTTAAAATAATCAGTGGTCGAACCGATTGATCCACCGGTGTAACCACTAAACCATCGACCCGAATCTTTATCAAGTCGATGTCCGATTCGGTTCTGATAACATTGCTTTTAAGCATTGAAATGTGCAAATAAGACCCCAAAAATTCTGTTATGTTGGTGATTTATATTTTTTGTCAATTGAGCCGTGCTTCTCAGAACTTAGAGCTATGTTTTTGGTGCTTGTGTGCTTCTTTTCTCTTTAGCCCAAAATCTTAACAAAAACATTTTTCTCGCGGCCCAAAACAATGTTATGAGTAGCTTGAAGGCCTTCAAGTTTCACTAAAACGTACCATTCCAAACTTTTGGCGGGCATTTCCGCAATTTCTCCGTTTAACAAACTATATCTATGTTTTATGAGCCGTGAAATAATCCATCTCATTACCTTCCACTCTTTTGTTTATTTTTTATTTATTAATTAAAAATTTATTATTATTAATTAATAAAGTTTAATTATTATATATATATATATATTTTATATAAAATGATTAAATTTTATTAATTAATAATATTAATTAATAAATATATAATTTATTAATAAATGGTAGATAATAGATAACAAATAAATGGTAGATAATAGATAGATAAACAGGTGCGGAGGCCAAACATTTTCGATGTTTCATCGATAACAGAACTCCAAGAAACAGAAAGAAACAAAAGCGAAGAATCTCTCTCTATCTGATACTTCTCTCAGCACCATGCCTACTCTCCATTCTCTTCCTTCCAACAAAGCATTGCTACTAAGCACGGTGCGAACCTTAGCTCGGTCGAGAAAAGCCAGGTCCACGACATCTCTTCCCGCGCCGATCGAGTCGCTAAATCGAGGCGACTGGGTGAAGCTCATCTGTGGCGCCAGCTTCGAGGTATAGCATGAATCGTCAATTTGTACTCGTCCTTTCGATCATGTAATTTGGATATATGCTTTTTAATCCCATTCTTAATTGAGTTACACTTGAAGAAAATGCATAAAATAGGTATGTGGTGCACTTTATTTCAATACTTACTGTTAGTAGGGATTAGAAAAGCTAAAGATTTTGTTGCTTTGGATATGTAAAATATGCAGAGTTTGTTTTTAACTTTGAAGTGCATATATCGAGTGAAGATATTCATGAATAAAATTTACTTCAAAAAAAAATCAAGAAAGAAGTATTTTAGTATTCAATTTAGAAACTGTTTTGTTCAATAGGACCTTACAAAACAGAAGATCATTGAGCATTATTATGCTAATACAAACTTTAAAGAACTGAATTTGACAATTTGTACTCTCATTAGGATGTGGCTGATGTAAGAAATCTCTCTCTTGTCTACACTCTTGCTGGAGGTATTCGTACACTATCTAACTTAAAAAATTAGATTAGGTGATGCCCCTTCCCGGGCAGCGAAATTCGGGTTTTTCCAATTTAATTAATATCATTTTTTCTGAATTTCTGCATAAATTAAGACTAAGATAAAAGAAATTCTATCTTCGAACCACTGACTCATGTCTATTGTCGAATCCTACTCAGCAGAAATAGAAGAGGTTATTATGAAAGAACAAGCCTTTTACAATAGAGTCTTAAATGGAACTGCTATGAAACGACTATAAGTCTTCCTCTCCCTGTTGGGATAGATCGTTCGCTTAGCTAAATATTAAAAAAGGAAATAGAGTCCTGGCCCAAAGCCAAAGTAGTAGAAAAGAGACACCCACAAGAGGCCTGTACCAAGCAAGTAGTATATTTGTTGTAGTATCATGTCTGAAAATCAATCAAAAAATACCGTCAGTAAGCCCAACCTAGCGTGAGTAAGTATACCTTAAAAAGGAAGGGGAGCAAAAAATGCACATTTAAAGAGCAGCATGTCTTCATCTTTACTTCGGCAATTATAGATTAAATGATAGAATTGCAGTTAGGTTGAATTGATATTTTATTACAGAGACAGAGGTTTAACGAGGAAGAATACAGAAATGAAGGGTTAATTCAGGAGAGTATTTCAGAATTTCAGACATAATTGTAGAAATGGGGGACTGAAAAAGTGTATTCTGTGCAGTGGATTGCATTGACTGTGCGGCTGACGCATCAGTTGTGAATGCGGTAAATGAAGGGATTGATGTGGCTCTGTCGATCTCAACCATCAATCGGCCATGGGTCATGATCAGTGTAAATGATGACCGACAAGATCTCCATTTTCGCAAAGCCGGTACATTACTACTCCAGTACTATCTTGCATTCTTGCTTCATACGTGTTCTTACATTATTACTCCATTAGTACTCAATTGAGCCTTTAGCATCAAAATTTTGATCAAGTTATTATACCTCTTAGATAGACTTTTATAGACCTGTAATAAACTGAGTTATTTTATCATGTTAGTTTTGATTTTGTAGAATTTGATTCTGAAGAATGCCCTACTGATTGCCCGAGACCATGCGAGGCGATATGCCCAGCCGAAGCGATCTCTCTCAAATTGGTACCAGAAATTACTGAAATTGATACCAACACTTCATGTAGTAAATTGGAGGTACTATTAGCCTCTCTAGGATTACTTTAGCAGATAGTTTATGTTGGTGCCACAAAATGGTGGTTTCTTCCTATTTCAAATCTTTCACTTCCAAAATAGTTTATGTTGGGACCAGCACTTTATGTGCTGGTCCCAAGCCTGACCGGTAAATGGCATTGACCATGCATTGGTCCTTTTTTTATAATTATTGTTCTTTAAGACATTTTCTCAGTGTTACATAAGCCCATTAATCGGTGCACTATAATTTGAGCACCTATCAGTATAACTTATTATTTCAATCATTTTATTTTATTTTTTTTCATTTGAAGGGAGGGGTGATAACAGAGAGATGCTACGGGTGTGGTCGGTGCTTCCCCGTGTGCCCTTTTGATAGAATAAGTGTGTTTTAATTCTTATTTCTATATAATTTTTAACATTTGATTGTTTTAAAATGTTAAATTAAATTCAGAAGGAAAGTTATTGAGCTTGCACATCGAAGAACAGCGATATTTGAAGTAATTTCCTATTGTTAAGTGATTTTCCTAGTTGTACCCTGCTGTTTGAATTGAAAATCAAGGCAAAGCAAGACAACTGAATCGTCTTACAAATTTATAACGATACTGAACAAGTCAGGGTAACCAAGTGGCAGTAACATGTAATAGAAAAAAGTCAGTCGTGAGTAATGTTTTAGCACAATTGGGTGCAGAATGAAGGCCCCATTTGACTAAAGTGAGCTCTCGAGTGTGCAGGTAAGCCATAGTAAACCTAATTTCAGGAACCTCCGTTTTATTTAACATACTCAATTTAACTCCAGTTATTCAGAATTTATCCTTGTGCATTTGAACGCTAACATGTAACCAAAAAAATAGATGATAAATTTCTGGGAATTTTTGGCGAGCCATAACCAACCACATTGACCACTTTTGCCTCTCCCCATACATTTTAGGAGCAATGACATATGTGAGAGATCCTATAATCACACGTAATCTTTTGGAAAGGGATGATGTGGATGCCCTTGAGATTCATACTAGTGGGAGGTACTTGTTCCATTTACTTTCTCGTCACTGACTTTTGATCATGTATTGGTGTGACAGAAGTACACAAATAAATTTTGACATCGATGCCTTTACTGAGATCTGTTTCCTGCTCTTTTGGTATCAATTATGGCCTGTTCATGAAGCCATGCAGTGAAGGTGAAAAAAAGCAGGGGTAGTTTAGTAATTTTTGCTTGACTTAAACCTTGGTTTTGATAATTGTGTGGCTTTAGGAACAGACCAAAAGGTGTTGGTGTTTTGGTTGTTGTTGCAAGTATAGGAATGTTGGGTGTTATTTGCAAATGGATAAATATTTTCTTTACTTTGCAAAAGTGACCTTTAACATTTTTGTCTCTGGACCTGCTCATTTCACTTTCACCACACTGTTGTAGGGATACCGACCTATTTAATGAGCTTTGGGCTAGCCTAGGCGACTCGATCAGCCACACAAAACTAACAGCCGTAAGTAGTTTCATTTCTTATAATAAAATACCAGAACAGCCCCCTTCTCTGAGTTTCCTTTATGACTGCATTGGTTTATAACTAAATTGAATAACTTGAGGAAAGAGAGAGAAATTCAGTGAAGGGATAAGTGAAACTCTTTTGCTGCAGTTTTCCTAATGATAAGTGATTTATATGGAAAACTTCTTCTGATGTAAGTTCAAAAATTTCAGGTGAGTTTGCCATATGTTGGCGAGGAAACTGTTGGACTGATGAATCAAATTTTCTCAATTATGCAATCTTGCCCCCCGTTGTATAATTTATGGCAGGTCTCTTATTCCATTTTTAACAAGTTCAATCCAATAATATATTTTCTTATACCCTTTTGAGATAAAAAGAGATTGTATATGAAGATCTCAGTCAAATTCTTGGTGCAATTTAGCACTACTACTGGAATTTAATATGAAACCAGTCAGGTCCTCAACTGGTACCCGTACTTACTTGATCACCATGAGTTCCTTACCAGCTTCATCTTTCTGATGGTTGTATACTTCTGTATGATTGCTTTTTTTTTGTTGTTTTTTATTTCTATTTCATCTTGGCAATGGCCAAACTTCTAATGCTTGGTTTAAACAAATATAAATTGTAGTTGGATGGTCGGCCCATGAGCGGTGACATTGGTAGAGGTGCAACAAAGCAAACTATTTCTTATGCTATTCATTTAGCCTCTACATGCAATAGGCCTCACGGTACCTGCTACTATTCTTAATTTCTTTTCTTATACATGAAAATTATACAAAAGAAAAACATCTTTAATCTCTTCATCTTGCAATAAGCACCGAGATCTTTTCTAGTTGCGAAAAAAACATTCAACTTTTAACAGGCATGGACTATTTGATGGAATTGTTCTGACTTGGGGGTTATTTTTCTTGGACCATTTGCTTGTACAATGAACCATGCATGGTTGATATATGTCAATTTTTGCTTACATGACAACCAATTAGGGATTAATTGATAAAATAAAACATTTTGAAATAGGGTGTAAAAAATAAGTTCAATGGAAGTTGTTATTCTTGTTGGTTTAGTTTGACTTGAACAAATTTAGTTCAATTTGATGGTGAAGGCTGAAAGGGGTCATTACTTGAATTGTCTATAATTCAGTGTTCCAGTTAGTTTTGGACATCTTGAAAAGTGTGCTAAATCATGGATGTGTTCTCTAAATAAGGCCATTGATGTAAGTTAGGATATTTGATGCCCTATTTTCCTTTTGCAAAAGAACCTGCCACTTTTTAAATTTCTTTGTTGGGAGGAAAAGCCCATTTATCACTGGAAACTGCAATCAAGCTATCAGCTCTTAGAAAATTCAGAAAAGAGATGTGCTCAAATATCAAATATTGAAGGTGATTTACAAATTAATATTGGTTTATCTTATTTGATCAATTATTTTCATTTCAGACCGTTACCCTCTAAACAATCAATAAGTGCATGATTTGAAGTGATGGTGGTGTCAGTGGTGTAGCTATGTCTTAAATTTCCTAAAAGAAGACAGGACTACTGGATTAGTAGTCTCGTTGATTGACTTTCATCAGAGAGGGGCTTTTTTTGGCAAATTATACTAATTTATTGGATCGATATAGTTATTTATTTGTTTACATTTGATCGATACACTAATGGTGGTGTTATAATAACTTCTATTTCCATTGACTTCCTTTTGGTTTGTTTTGTAGGGTTTTATCAATTAGCTGGTGGAACTAACTCATATACAGTAGAATCCCTCAAGAAAGAGGGCCTATTTCGTACCAGAGCTGGTACAGGGAGAAATGCTTTGATTGGAGGAATAGCTTATGGTGGCTATGCTCGCAAGGTTTCACTTTTAACAATGTTGTGTTTTACTATTTTACCTGAACTGACACAGTCTAGCTACTACAATTATTTTAGCATCTGTATGGATCAAGATCAAAGAACATAGATAACAGGAAAAATAAATTTTGAAAAGGAGGGAGGAAAAACAATTGCATTCATCATATAACCAATCTTGTAACTATTGGCAGTGTCCATACTGTTGTTGGTATAGGAATCCACGCTGCGTTGTGATAACAGTTAACTGTTCTTTTTAGATACTTCTAATTTCCTCATTTCTGACTTCTTCAAATTTCACTGAAACTGAATATTTCAATGTTCTGCAGATTATTCCAAAACTTTTTGTAACTTGGTGAACACTGGATGTGACTATAAATTTGGTCGAATTAAAAAAAAAACACATGCTAGAATGAATTTTTTTTTTTTTGAGGATAAGATAAGAATCATAAGATGTAGTGCTACTTTGTCATTTAAGGAGAAAATTCCTCCTTTTGTTCCAATTAGGCATTTATGAACTAATCCCTTATATAGATTGTAGGAAAGGTTTTGCGGAAGGTACTGACACGAAATGGCTATGTGAGAATCGAGGACCATCCCGAGTATCTTCTAGAAGCATTAAGGGAAGCTTTGGCATTGGTAGATCCTGTCAAGAGTTTTCAAAGTTCTTCCACTTGAAAATGTCAACCAACCTGTGTTTTGTATCCGTTCCATAAATATTTTAAACTTGGATGGAAAGACAGGGAAGTTGTGAGTTAGAAAGCATCTCTTTTGTTATCAGTCGACATGGCAAACGAGTCGGTTTTGCGGGTTCAGTTCTGGCAGTCCAGGTAACAGTTTCCAAAGATATTGCAACAGGGCCCGGCGGTTCACCGATTATTTTAACCTCTGTTGGTTATTTACAAATGGATGTAGTTGTAGAGGAAGAAAAAATATCAAGAGAGAATGATTGAATGAACAATCTTGTTTTGATTTTGAGTATATGATTACATGAATACAATAAGTAGTTTACATAAATACATTAAGTATTTGCATACAATCTTGTATTGATCTTGAGTATACTAATTTTTACAATCATTAACATCTTTCACATTTTACATCATTTAAATCTTCTACCTACCACTATTAGTCTATTATATTCCTATCTTCACAATATACACCCAATGATATCTCCAATCAATATTAGTAACAATTTCTGAAATGGAAGAGATCGATATCTTAGACAAACTTTAAGATTGCATGTAAGCCGTATTAAAATACAAGACCTTATATATATATATATATATATATATATATATATATATGAGTATATATATGCAAAGTCTTGCACATAATGTTCCAGTCAATATGATTGGATCTAGTGTAAATAGTTCTCCTGAAACTCTCTCAATTCTGTGATCCGCACATGGTTTTCTCAAAAGTCAAAACCATTCTCCAATGTAGATTATGTATTCTCTAAGAAGAAGTTATCTGAAGTTGAAAATCAACGATAATTGTTCTTTATCGATTTTGATCTAATCTAAGAACCAGCTTGTAAGCCTTGAGGAGTCATTCTTGTATCTCGTTACAAGGGCATTTTGGTCCTTTGGAAATGATGACAGCACCTTCAGAGAGAAAAGGTAGTAGACCCAGGCAAATAATTAGCAAAACATTAAATGAGAAAAAATTTCAAAAAAAAAAAGAAAAAGAAACGAAAACCAAACAAAGATGAATGTATACAGTTCCTTTTTTTTAAATAACGACTATTTGTCACCTGCTTTCATTTATTTCTAAAAACATTACGTGATAGAGTTCTAAATCAATCTTTTTGGATATATTATCCAGATTCTTCAGCATTATAGGAAAAAGAACTCATTTCAAATCATATCTTAATAATTTGAATAATTTCCATCACTGGGTTTTCTACTAAACCCTTCAAATTAAGCATTGTTTTTTTCATAAATTATTTTAGGGCACACAGAATTTTTTTCCTTATAAATAAAATAATTTAAAGAAAAACATGGCATGATTTCTGTTTAATAAACACCCCAATAAAAAGAAAGAAAACAACTACCAATTGATGAGAGCGCCTCATTTTATATATTTTTTTGATAAAACATTTTATATTTCCAACTTGCCAAGTTTTCTAATTGACCCAAAATAATACAAGTCAAATCCAGGCTGCTATTAAACTCTTCTGGTTTTCTTAAGCTCTTTTTCTCTTCTTCAAACCAACCTAATCTCTGCAAAATTAAGACAAGGTCAATTTCTCCAAGCATTGTTAATTAATCTTGTATGTAATTTCTTTTCCATTTGGGATTGTTGAGAAGAGTTCTTTCTTTTTTTTTTTCTACTCAAAATTGTGGTTTTTTGTTTGCTCTCGCTATTCCGACTAGAAGCAATAAGGGATTGTTCAATTGAAATTTCTTGAATTTTGATTTTCTCTAATTTTTCGTTGAAAATAACCGCAATTCGGGGCTCATGGATGTCTGAATGTATTGAAAACAAATTTTCAATTGATTATCTGTTTAATATATAGAGGCAAATGCTATTATCCTAAATTTCTCAGTAATTAAAATACTGTGATCTTCCTTTCCTGGCATCTGATACGTATTCTTTTCATGAAAATTTAACCAGGACACAAGCAAATGGCTGCACAGCGAATCGCGCATGCGGTTTATAAAGGACCGAGTGTGGTGAAGGAAATATGCATCGGGCTTACGCTCGGTGTGATGGCCGGTACACTATGGAAGATGAACCACTGGAATCAGCAAAGAAAAGCGCGCGAGTTCTACAACATGCTCGAGAAGGGAGAGATCAGTGTTGTGGCTCCAGAGGAATAACCTCATCCTATATATACTTAAATTGTAAATTTCAGCATCCCACAATAAACTTTGTATTTCAATCTTAATTTTCGGAGGAAATTTGATTGTGGTGAGTAATTTTATGTCCGATTAATATTGGAGAATTTTTGTTCTGGTGTGAGAATGATTTGTGAATAAGGACTTTTTGCTTATAAATGCGTTCTTTTAGCAAATTTTTTTTTAAAGGTTCAAAACCTGAACAACATTCATAAATGTCTCAATCACACAAACCCATGAATATAAGATGGCTATAAATACTTAAATAGACAGTAGCTTGATTTAAATTGATTTGCATCAGTAGATATGAAGTGCATTTTAGCCTGGCACATAAGTTTTGTTTTTTTTTTTTGGAATTAAAACTCTGCACAGAGGTGAGAAGGATCTTATTAGTAGCTTTAGTGTCACTCCCCTTCTCACTAAAAGAGATTCCAGAAAAGGAATGGTACTGGTGTAAACTAAAATTTTGTCATGCAAGAACAAATTTGGATGTTTGATTTTAAATTTTTAATGAATTGTCATACTTGATAGCACCTTTTAACTCAGTATAGAAGCCATGAGATGAGTGTGTGATTAGTACTCTCTTTTCTCTCATTTTCACTGAAAGAGATCCAGTGTTATTGATGCATAATACCAGTATCACTCTTGAGGCCATGAGAGAGTATTTTTTCTTTTTTGAAACAAGAGCTTCCGTTAGTTTCGACATTTATTTATTTTTAATTTTTTTTTGTGAAACTCGAACATGCATCTCTCCATAGAGAGATAAGGTCTCTCATCACTATGTTAAGCTTGTAATTCATGAAAGAGTATATCTAATACGAGTGTTTGCTTATGCGTAATATGTACCAGTGTTACTCTTGAAGAAATTCCTCTCTTACTTTTTCCAGTCTGCTGAGGTTTTGATTTGTCAAGACCCTTTGCTTTTGAGTGATTTTATTTGATAACAATGCGGCTCTATATATGGGAGCTGATATACAGATATTGTCATTGATATCGTCATCGATATTAACTTTATTATTCAGATTAAATGAGTTATTATTTATGTTAATGATTTCATTATACAATTTATTTGTATAATACTTTTATTATTCAACTTAAATGAGTAATTATTCAGATTAGCGATATTTGAGTTGAATAATAAAACATTGTATAAAATAAATTATATAATAAAATCATTAACATGAACAATAACTCATTTTATATGAATAATAAAATCCGTATTGATGATGATATTAACAATGGTATCTCCCAAATATTTTCCTTTTTAATAAGCCTTTGCCTTATTGTGAACTTTTCTCTCTTTACAAGGAGAAAACAAAAATGCATAAAAACAAACAGGATGAGACATATTAATTGCATACCTTTGATTACATACATATCATACAATCTTGGACAAAAAGCTAGTTTTTTAAGCATTAATTTTTTTTAATGCTTAAAATTTAAATCATGCCTAAAGTAAAAGAAAACATATTATAATGCTAATATATTCCCTCATATAAAATCACTAACAACTCAAATTTATTCCTTTTACAAACGTTTTGTTTTGGAAATAAGAGTTTACTTACTTGAACCTACATTATTTTTGTATTCTTTATCATTTTTATAGATCATTTGAGTGATAAAGAATGATTTGTTATCAATTTTAGTTTGTGGAAAAAAAGTATACAAAATTTGTCAATAAATTAAACACATGAAACAATATAAAATACAGGTGGTTGCAATTCATAAAATTATATTTTAGTTTAAAGACTATTTAAGGATGTCAAAATTTATAATTTTCTTCTATATATTCATGTGTACAATTAAATATTGAATGTAGTAGCAATATCATTAATACATGAATAAATGCATAAAGCAAACAAAAAAAACAAAATGCAATATAAAAGATTTATAAAATTCAAAATTAGCATTCCAATTGGATGTGTAACCAGTCTTCTAAGCAACAAAAAAAAAAGAAAAAAGATCTAATTCTAAACGAAATAGATATCATAAAAAATATTTAAACCGTAAATTTAATATAATAATAATAGACCGTGAGTTTAAATTTCGTAAAAAATATTTATAACGAAATAAATGTCGGATTTAGTTGTCATGACAGAGTGCAATGGATCCGTGCCGTGTCGGATTAAGCCGAGTCCGGTTCGACCTTTTATTTTTCTTTCTCAAAAGAAAAGGGGCATTGAATCGGGCTGACCGGTTATAGTTGGGCTGACCGACCTCTAAACTCCCCTCTGCTCTGGTCCCATTTCTCATACTCCACAGATTTCTTCAAAACCCTAGTTCTGAGAGACAGAGACAGAGACGGAGACGGAGAGAATGGGGACGGAAGCAGGAGGAGGAGAGGAGGGAGGGGCGGAGATGGTGGTGGAGCCCTCGTCGAAGGATCTGCAACAGCAGAGCAAGGCGCTCGACAAGCTCACCGATCGTGTGGTCGACGACCGCCAGCTCGATTCTTCTCGCGTGCAAGAGGTGGTTTACAATGTTTAATCTTTTCCTTTTGTCTTTCAGTTTCATTCTGATCGAACGGATGTGTAGTTCTACAATACCTGTCTTGAGTCGGTCAAGATCAAATCTGTTTATCAAAGTGCTTCTCTGATTGCTCAAGACATATCTTTTCAACCGAGAAACAATCGAGTCTCCTGACATGGACGATTAAGGCTTCCAGAGGGTTTTAGTGGAAAACCGGATTGGGAGGGAGATGAGTAGTTTATTTTATTTTGATCGGAGATATAATTGACGAGATAAGTAGTCTTGAAACTTTCTTATTTGATTCAAAGCTAGATGCTCTTTTCAAAAATGTTACCTACATTCAATTTCTGTTGGTTGAAAAGTTCAGTTAAAAATCCAGTTAGACATCAGAAGTCTCTATTAAGTCGTAGTTCATCTTCGAAATCCAATGAATTCAGCAGCTCTGAAACTAATATTTGCCACTGATCTCGGGCCAGTTTGTACAGACTGTAGACTGGTATAGTGCTAGTATTGTTTCAATGAATGCAGGTGAACTGATTGAGAACTTGCTCGATTTCTATTTAATTGGATTTGATTGTGAATTGGGTTATCCAGTATAGAGTGCAGCTCAAATAAAATGTACGGAATTAATTAGAGATATTTTCCTTTTCTATCATGGTTTATTTTTGTACCCCATTATCTTATAGTTAAATTCTTTCTCAATAGGCAATGGCTTCTCTTGCTTCATCCAAGGAGGCTGATTGGAATGCCATGAGATTGAGGTGCCTCTTATTTTTTCCCTTAAATTGTATATAGTTTTCAGAAATAGAGATTGCTTTGTTTTATCCAACCTTTAATTTACCTTGTTATTTTCTTGTTGATCAGAGAGAAAGAACTGGCAGCAGTCAAGATAAATCAAGTAGATGTTGACATCATTGCAACTGAGCTTGAGGTATCTTTTAATATCCTGGTTTTCCGTTGTATTTTTGGTGGTTTGTTCTTATCTGTACTGGTATTCTAAAGTGTAAATTTACTAGTCTGATGGTCTCTTGATAATCAGAAAAATAGAAAAAGTGAAGTTATGCAAACATTAGCCTTTGAGGTAAATGTCATGGCATTCCGTTTCTTGTAGATTTCCTTATTAAGCCCTAGTAGAGACATAAGCTGAAAACAAGTAGAAAAATCATCTAAGTCTTATTACATTTTGTCTAGAAAAATTATTTTATCTTTACTCCTAGTTAATCAAAATGATACCAGGACGATACATAATTTCAAAATGATGGCTACATTGTATTTTATTGTCATTATTGCCACTGATCTGCTTGATTTTTTATGAAGTTGGACAAGAAAGTGGCAGAGAGAACTCTTCGAGAACATAAAGGCGATGCAGTTGCTGCTGTTCGCCACTTGCTCCGTTGAATCATTCTTGTTTTATTCACCTTCTTTTTATGTAAGGGATTTTGTTAAGTTCCGTTGATATATTGAAGAATTGAGGTTGTTATATTGGTGTTGTGTAGCTCTAACCAACTTTTTGGAGATATTGGTCTATATTTTCAAAAACAATGCATGTTTTCAATTGCCAAGTAGGACCTATAACTATGTATTTGTTATGTCATGCATTCCCATATTCAATCTCTTATGGTCTCTCTTGATGTTTGTCTCATAGCAAATTACTTGCGAAATTACATTGTTTGGTTATCATT
Source organism: x Bolboschoenoplectus mariqueter (assembly GCA_037678475.1). Taxonomy (NCBI): domain Eukaryota; kingdom Viridiplantae; phylum Streptophyta; class Magnoliopsida; order Poales; family Cyperaceae; genus x Bolboschoenoplectus; species x Bolboschoenoplectus mariqueter. The sequence goes on along the minus strand of CM075258.1, from coordinate 1,561,681 downwards.
CCAACACTAACGCAACCATGTGGTATATTAATAAATCAAATTAAAGAGTTAAGCTGAAAATTAAAAGACTAACTAGTTAAATTTGGCGCCAATTTCAGCCTGATAATGGCAGCATCATGTCAAGAGAAACAGTTACAGTCAATATAAATGCAGCTGTGAATCAGAACAGTGCAGATCATGCTATTATTAACTTTTTTTGGTGAAAGATTTTGATCTGTTTCTCTTCATGTGCTGTATGATAGAAATCAAGAAATATAATCTTACATGTTAAGAGGACTAGTTGTACTTTGTTGTAATTATCTTGTAATTTTTTTTTTGTTCTGAATGAAATCAGGGGGGTTTAGACAATAACATAAATGAAATTTTAGTACAGAACCAAATATATATTTTTTCTTTTTTTTTTTCTCTATTTTCATTAGCTGACTAGTTTATACGATTAAAACAAGGGTGACTGTGTTGTGGTATTTGTCAATTCATAATCACCACAAGAAAAAAAAATGTGACTGTGTTGTGGTATTTGTCAATTCATAATCACCACGAGAAAAAAAAAAGGTGACTGTGTTGTGATGCATCAGTGTCATGCATGCGTACATATTGGATTATATACAATTCAGTATTTCCTTCTCAATTGGTATGCTTGGGTTGTGCTGAATAAATTAATAGGTAGATCGAAACGGATTTGGATGGTCCAGATAATGATTTTATTATTTTCAATGAAAATAGTCATGAATATGGGTTGCAAGTTTAATTTACAGCTACATTAACCCAACTATCGATTATTATGATAATTTTTATACAATTATATTTGATAACATAAACAAATATACTTTAAATGACAGTCGAAACATATCATTAGTCCAATAAATGAACTTGCATGGCATCAAGGATGCATTTGATTTGGATTGTACAAAAAATAATACAAAATAGTATTATTCACAACAAGAGAGAGAAGTTTTAACTTTTAAATAAATTATTTCAATGCATTCATTTTAAGAAAATATAAATTTCTTAATATGCACAAAATGAATTTATAAAAGAGAAATTATTCTTACATCTGACGTAAGTGTTTATACTAAATAATTAACTTATTTATATTTAAATTTATAAGTATTTATAGTTAGTATAAAAATGGTTATTAACTTTTTTTCCTGAATGACTATTGAAAAATTCATATTAAAAACTTTATTGTACAAGTAAAAATACAACTTACAAAACTTATAATATCAGAAAGATAAGGTATAAATATTTTTATCATTAGATATAAATATTTTTTTAAAAAAAGTATAAATACATTTAGAGTGTAGGTAAAGAATGCAGTTATCACTCGTTTTTATAAAAAAATAAAAAAAATAGAATGCAATGGTATTGATTTGATTAATTAAATCCGCAGTTTTTGCGTCGGGTTAGTGGGTTTATCGGATCTTCTAGACCCTACTTCGCCCGATTGCGCTTTATCTTCCTCTAGCGATTCTAGGGTTTATCAGAAAACCAAAACCACAATCCATCTCCTAATCTAGCACCCTCTATAATTCTCTTCGATTCTGATTTCGACTTGATAATCGCTTTTTGACCTCAAATTCTCACCTTAAGCAATCAAAAAATTTCGTTTTGAGGCCGAATTGCGATCGAAAATGGGAGATTCGACTAAGAAGCTTCCTGTCGAAGGCCGCCGCAACATCCTCATCACAAGCGCACTTCCATATGTGAACAACGTTCCCCATCTGGGCAACATCATCGGATGTGAGTCCTTTTCCTTGTTTCTGATTCTATACACTGATTAGATCTGTGTCTTCTTTCTCTTTTCTTTTTGATTTTTCAATTCAACTGTTGTGTGTGCATGTGCGTATGAAAAAAATCCTCTTATAATTTGATATGTAAGAATTCTGCTAGATCAGTGCTATACTGATTCATCTCCTGTTTTGTTCCTCCTGTTTATATACTGTTTCTGTTGTCCAACCTCGTCTCTACCATTGATTTTGAATTCCAATTAGCTCGGAAGCTTTAAGCTTTGGTTTTGTTTGCTTATAGGTTCATCAATTGCAAACATTGCACCTCAATTTTGTTTTAGATATTGGGAAGTGGAATTTCAATTTTGTAGGCTTTGGTAATTGCATATACTTCAGCAAAACCTTTCTCTATTAAGTTTGCAATTTCTTATTTGGGCTAATTTCAGATAGTAGTTCTCTTCTGTTGTCAAAGCATTCTCTGAATTTCACTTTGTGTACTGTGTTATTTTCACAAAAAGAAAAAAAGAAGAAAACTTGCAAAGATTTTTTATTCAATGATCCAAGTTTCAATGCTTGATAGTTGGAATTTGTGTAAAGGCCATATTAAATTATGAATTGTTAACGCTGTGTATAATGGACAAGTTAATGCCCCATTTATTATTTATTTTTTTCAACTAACTTCTTTGAGAAATAAACAGGTGTGCTTAGTGCAGACGTGTTTGCTCGATATTGCCGCATCAGAGGATATAATATTATTTATATGTGTGGTACTGATGAGTATGGTACAGCAACTGAGACTAAGGCCATGGAAGAGAAGTGCTCTCCTAAGGAGATCTGTGACAAGTTGGTGCATCTTTTATCTTTGAACTAATTGTGTAAATTTCATTCTTTGTAATTGCTTTGCCATTCAACTCAGTTTTCTATTTTATCTAGTTATACTGTTATAGATAGCTCCTTCTAATGTAACTTGATTAATTATGGGACTATTTCTGACATGTGCATTGCACATGCAGATATCATGCAATTCACAGAGATATTTACAAGTGGTTTAACATAAGCTTTGACCATTTTGGACGCACCTCTACCCCTCAGCAAACTGAGGTTTGCCAAGCAATTTTTCATAAACTCATGGAGAATAAATGGCTTTCTGAGAACACCATGCAGCAAGTAAGTTGTGGACTTATTTGGTTCTTTTCAATGTGGTATGCTTCATATTATTTTTCTCTTTTGTGTTAGATTATTGCTGGAAGTAGGTGTGCTTCCTGTCAAGTAATTGTATGAAATGCTGGTTGAGTTATATTTTGTTCATATAATGAAATTGCATGACAGTGCCAGTTCTATGAGACCAATGTACCAGCCTTGAGAGTTAAACTCAAGATTATTTGCAGTCTTTCCACCAAAAGTTTAACTGTTTAGGTTAGAATTTTTGAGATATAATAGTGAATTGTGTCAAAAAGGTATCATAAACATCTTTTTTATTGACATGGTATGTTTTTGGTGTGTCAGCCATACTGTGACACATGTCAGAAGTTCTTGGCTGATAGGCTTGTGGAGGGAACATGCCCTACACCAGGCTGCAACTACGAATCTGCCAGAGGTGACCAGTGTGAGAAATGTGGGAAGCTATTGAACCCCACGGAGCTTATTGATCCCAAGTGCAAGGTAATTTTGATCCGAGCACATGTATTGTATGTTAAACAGTAAAGATGTCAGAGGTTGGCTGGATAATAGTCTATCTGAGGGTGGTGTATTGGTTCTCTTGCATTTGTCTATTTTGTTATTTTATTGTTAATATCTGGGAGGGAACCTATTTGGGAAAGTTTAATTGATTATTGAATGATCAACATATGGCGCAACTTTTTGCTAGAAATTTAAATTTGACGCCATTTTGAGTGGGGACCTGTACCGGTATGTACTCCCAATTTCATCCTAGCAATCTACATTGCTAAGCTTGTTTTACAGCAAAGGTCTCTTTGATTCAAGAGTTAAGACAACAGAGAGCATTATTTATAAAAGAGTGGCCTTGCGGCTGGTGCAACTAGGTGCTTTACCATCATCATCGTATTGCATTACAGTTATGTTGTGATTATTATCTATAACAAAGTTTAATGTTCCAGGTTTGTCGCAACACGCCACACATCAGGGACACTGACCACTTGTTCTTAGAACTTCCCTTGCTCAGAGAAAAATTGGAGAAGTACATCACTGAAATGTCTGTGGCTGGATCTTGGAGTCAGAATGCCATTCAGGCAACAAATGCATGGCTTAAAGAAGGATTGAAACCTCGTTGCATTACAAGGGATCTCAAATGGGGTGTCCCTGTTCCCCACGAGAAGTACAAAGAAAAGGTTTGATAAGTTTGATGAGAATTATGATATTAAAATCATGGTATCATTGCAAATCCATCAAAACTAAATGATGGATAAGTAACTTGTTGAAACTTGGAGTCCTTTTGGTTTTCTAAATTATATGCTTCAAACAATTAAATTCTAGAGGAAAAAAGTGCAGTTGTTGAAGGTGATACTGTTTTCTTTTGTATTTACTATTTAGTAAACATTATCAGCTTTGATTGTGACTCGTCAAAAGTTTGTTTTTTGTCTTGTGGTCTTATATGCTTGGCTGTTTTTCTTTCAGGTGTTTTATGTTTGGTTCGATGCCCCAATTGGATATGTTTCCATCACTGCTTGCTATACACCTGACTGGGAGAAGTGGTGGAAGAATCCTGACAATGTGGAGTTGTATCAATTTATGGGCAAAGATAATGTTCCATTTCACACTGTAAGAGTCTCTTTTTGTACTTTGAGCACTTAAAATTCTACTCGAGATCAGCTTGGAAGTTCTAGACCTAAATTGTTAAACAAAACTTTCAGGTCATGTTTCCCTCTACACTTATTGGGACTGGCGAGAAGTGGACCATGATGAAGACAATTAGTGTTACTGAGTATTTGAACTATGAAGCGGGTATTATTCATTTAGTTGCTTTGATTGTATCATTCCCAATATATTGGGAGATTAATTTACTAATTGCGTATTGTACAGCACTTAAACATAGAGTTCCTATTACATCCGGACAGTTACTTAAAAGCAATAATAGTAATAGCAAAGCACTAGGTTCACTTGACAGTGGTTTGTTTTGATACTCATGATAGACTTACAAAAGTAGTACTCCAAATTTTTGAGTGATATTTGAAAAATGTCTGGGGAACTTGATAATACACTACAGTCATTGGTGATATTTGCGAGAATAAAACATCAAATGATTGGTACTAAAATATGAGTTGATTAGACTGATAAAAAGAACTTGCATAAGACATTTTAAAGAATATAGTCATTATTCTTTGTTAGGAGAAGCAACAAACATTTTTCTTTATCTGATCCCAGGAAAATTCTCCAAAAGCAAGGGAATTGGAGTATTTGGCAATGATGCGAAGGACACAAAGATTCCACCTGAAGTATGGCGGTACTACTTGCTTACTAATAGGCCTGAGGTAAGTTTGCATTGTCTGTTTTCATTCTCTTTTCTTTTTAATTTTAAACATCTTGCATGCTCTCATAGATGGGTTTTGTAAAGTTTATTATATATTTGTAAAAGCTCATACTGATACCTGTTACTAGCAGGACCTGGTATCTGGTTATTTTTGCCTTTCAAAAACTGAAATGGGAAATTGGATAAAGTTGAAGAAATGCTCAAGTTCTTTTATGTTTGATTTACCTCAAAAACCTCATACAATAACTGTTTTGTGTGACTCTCAAATGCACATTGGTTGTAGTAACAGTTTTATATTTATGGTTATTTGTGTGATAGGTGTCAGACACATTATTTACTTGGGCAGATTTACAAGCAAAACTGAACAGTGAGTTACTAAGCAACCTAGGGAACTTCATCAACCGTGTTTTAAGCTTCATTGCAAAACCAGCAGGTCAGCATAGTTCTGCATTATCTCATTCTTGAATCTGATTAATAATTGCAAAGCCATTAGCTGTAATGCCTTCATAAATTGCCCCAAGTTCTAAACACTTGACAAGTTTACTCCTGAGGAAGGTTCTGGTGCTATAACTTTCAGATGACACAAGTCATGGCGAACGCTTGTTTCATTAATATTTTAATATCTAAAATCTAAATGACATATCTGAACCATTCAGATTGTCCTTCAAGATCATTTCATCCAAATATGACTCTTTCAGTTCTTTACTCATATGGTCGATAGTTGATAAAATGAACGGGTCAAGATAACTGTAAATAGATAAATTTAGTGCATCAATCTTTTGGCCTCTTCTTCTTGTAGACAAAAAACTGAAATTGCAAATTATTATTTGGAGCATGGTTCCTGAAGAAGAACAAGATCAATGATTTAGATTGTTTATTTGGATTTTGGAATTTTGAAAGCACAATGCGAAAGAGAGGTGGTGGCAACTTGTGGTGACCCAAAGTTGTGGGCCTCAAACCCTGCTCTTTACTCGTGCACTGGTTAAATATGCCAGATCACATGTACAAGTCAATTCTGAATCACTTGTGCACTTGTTATATATGCCATTTCTTTTGCAGGAGCTGGCTATGATGCAATTATTCCTGATGCTCCTAATGTCGAGTCACATCAGTTGACAAAGACACTAGCAGAAAATGTTGGCAAGTTGGTTGAGCAATACATTGATGCTATGGAAAAGGTGAGCCGGATTTTTTGTACCCCTCAATTTATCTCTCTCTCTCTCTCTCTTCATCACACAGTTGCATAACGTTCTGTTCTTGTTATGTTGTAGGTCAAGCTAAAACAAGGTCTTAAAACTGCCATGAGCATTTCAAGTGAGGGCAATGCTTACCTGCAGGTACTTTTACGTGAGGATTAAACTTGATTTGAGTACGTAGTCAGAGGCCAAAAAATATAATAAGATAAAAAAAAAAATATTCTTAAGGGATAAACCTGCAACTTAATCCTTGTGCAAGTAAAGAATAGCACTACCAAAATCTGGTCGTTGCTTTCTCTATTTTTTTTTGTCCTCCTTATCTTTAATAATGGTGTGCTACTTTGTTGTGCAGGAGAGCCAATTTTGGAAGCTTTTTAAGGAAGACTCAGCTGCATGTGCTGTTGTGATGAAAACTTCGGCTGGGCTCGTGTACCTTCTAGCCTGTTTGCTTGAACCCTTCATGCCTTCATTTACTGATGAAGTTAGTGTACATTTGTCTTATTTTATTTCCAGAATTTCCATCCTAGAATGTCTAATTCTTTAGGTGAAGTAATTACTTTTGAGTATCAAATTTGCATGGGTGGGTGCAGGTGCATCTGAGTCAACTTTTAGTAATTAACATATGAAAGACAACACATGTTTATTGGCCAAGAACTGTGTTACCTATTGCAGGACTAAAATTTTAATCCTCTACAGGAGTGAGAGATTCAGTTCAGAAGTGTTAAGGGTGCTTTGGTGTGGTAGTATGGTCCTTGTTGATGTAACCCCTTTCTGAAATCCTAAATTTGAATTTCTTTTAATGATCTTTCACAAGGTCTTGAAGCAACTTAATTTATCTCGGGAAACACACCTGTCATTCACTGATGAGAAGGGAGATGTTGATAAGGCAAAAAAGCCTTGGGAGTTCTTGCCAGCAGGGCACAAAATAGGGCGACCTGAGCCACTGTTCAAGGAACTTGTATGTTTCTTTCTTTCTGCCTTTTTCTAGTTATATAACCTTTTGTTCCTTTATTTAATTACAAGTAACTATATATTGATTGTTGAATGCTATACCTGACAACCTTTATGGAAGTACATGACCTCTCTAATATGAACATAATTACAATTAGCTATATATTGATTGTTGCATGCTAAGTATCTTGAAATGGTAGCCTATTAATGATGGCCTTTTTTATATTTAATCTAATGTGAAAGTGAATCGTTCTGTTAACTATATGAGTGAGTTAAGAAAATGATATAGGTAGTATTGACTCATTCCTGTTTTTTGTCCATAAATTAAAATCCCATTTTTGGTCCCATGCATCTCATTTTGTACCATTTTGGTGACTATAATTAACCATATCTTAATAGATGGAAGTTCTGTTAACATGTGTTGTGAAATAGTTTGTTTTTAGATAGAAAAATATCCCCTTTGAAATGAATTGCTTCATGTCAGGCTGGCTGGGATTTCTGATAATTTCTGTTAATTAATTATGATGAAAAGAACCAAAGGCGAGGTAAGTTGGCTAGTTCATACACCAAAATGGAGGCTAATATATGTAGGGATATAAATGTGGAATAAGCAATACTTTAGGACCATTTGTGTTACTTCAGTTATGCCCTTAAGTTTAGATAATTTTATCCAATGGTAGTAAATCTTGTGTTGTTTCTTATCCAGAAAGATGAAGAGGTGGAATTCTTCAGACAAAAATTTGCGGGAAGTCAAGCTGACAGAAAGCTTAAAGAAGAAGCTGATGCCAAGATTGTTGCCGAACAACTAAAGAAAACAAAGCTAGCAGGTTTGAAATTTTATATTTAAACCAGTTTGTCTGCTCTCTTACAGCACTCATCTTTTTGGAAACTTCTCATTTGGAATAAAAAGAAGGCGATATTTGGGAAGTACAGTAATATGTCAAAACTGAACAGAGAGATGCATATGTATCCAACACATCTTCTGGATCTTATTTGTTACAGATGGAAACAAGAAAGTAAAGAACAAGTCGGGTGGGTCAAGCTCAAAATCAAAAGCTGCTGAAGGAGAGCCCACCGTCTCGAAACTTGACATACGCGTTGGCCTCATAACTGAAGCTAAGAAGCACCCAGATGCTGATTCACTTTATGTCGAGGAAATTGATGTGGGAGAGGGTTCAACTAGGACTGTCGTTAGTGGCCTTGTCAAGTATATTCCGCTAGAAGAGATGCAGGTTAATCAACTGATTTGTTTTGCAATCATAACAGGGCCCCCCCTTTTCTGCAACTATTATGCTTTTGTGTTCCATTTATCAAATATTTGGACACGTGTTTTATTGTTTCCTTTGTTTGTGTTCTTAGCAATTTCTCTTGTTGAGCAGGGTCGCAGAGTTTGTGTTCTGTGCAACTTGAAGCCGGTGGCAATGCGCGGTATCAAATCACATGCTATGGTTTTGGCTGCATCAAATGAGGACCATACCAAAGTAAGCATTATGTCTCTTTCTCCTAAATATTTCTTGTGTGCATCTTTCCTTCAGTAGTTGTTTACTAAACAATGAACTATGTTGTTAGTTTCTTGGCCACTGTGAGTTGCTTCCATATGATGAAAGCACATTCTTGAGGAATAAAACAATAAACATTTTTGAACTAAAGCATTAGATGAATTTGAATAAATTGGCATAATTGTGCCCTATATTAGTAAATCTCACAGCTCGGATGATCCGTACCTTATGTACCAACCTTGCCATTACCAGTAATCTGGTACTAGCCATAGCTGTTTTACACTTTTGTTTAAAGGTACTAGAGCAATTGATCTATCGTTCTTTTACCCTGCATCTTGTACTAGTGGATACGGTCATAACAAATTGAATTGCAGGTTGAATTAGTGGAGCCTCCAGCATCGGCTAAGATAGGAGAGAGAGTCACATTTCCTGGATATTCTGGTGAGCCAGATGGCTTGTTAAATGCAAAGTCCAAGGTATGGGAGAAGGTTCAAGCCGGACTACGCACCGATGCACAGCTGGTGGCATCCTATAAGGATGTGTCGTTCACCACATCAGCTGGTGTTTGTAAAGTTGCATCAATTGCAAACGGAGAGATCAGATAGGATACTTCTGAAGGAGGTTTCATGACTGGTTCTATTTTGAGTTATTGATGATTTTTGATCTGGTCAAAGTCAACTTGTTTTCCATGGTTTGGCCTGGGTTAATTTAGATTTGGTTGAACTCAAATTGTTCTCCATAGTTTTGGGTGAGTAACTTTAGATCTGGTGAAATGTTTTCCAAAGTTTTGGCTCTGATTTTCATGTCTAATTTGTCGTCAAGGAATTAAATTTAAATTCAATTATTTATGATTTGAGTAAAGAGTGAAAAAAGAACTGAACATTATTCTTGACTCTTTGTTTTCATTTGGCCTGTCAGTGTGTCATTTATGAACTGTTCTCAGTGGCCTTCTTTCTAACCTGATTATTAGAATTGTTCACTAAAATGATTTTTTTTTGGGGATTTAGTGTCACTTTGGTTCGCTTAATTTTTATAAAACCATACTCTGTAATTGCGAACTTAGTCATATTTGATCTTTATTGATGTTAGAATTATGACCAATTTTGGCAGTTAAGTTTTATAATTTTATCAGGTTTTGAGTTGAATCCAGGTGTGGGTTCACGGTGTAGGTTTTTCCGGTTGGTTTGACTTTTCTAAGGCTATAATAGACATGCACACAAGTTTGCACATTGCATAAAAGTAATGAAACAAAAATAAACTTGAATACGGATTCAAGTCATGAAAATTAATTATGGTAGTTGCATAATTGTTTCTCAGGACGACAATATAATTCAGAACTTAACCTCATACAGTCAATACTAGATTACACACCAAACAGCGAAAAGAGAAATTATTTTTATTCATCATTTTTTATATTCTGTTTTTTGTATTTTATGATTCAATATTAATAATGAGCGTTACGGATTATAACAATGTGGTTTGATATGTGTTACGGGTCATAACAGACTGTCATTGGTTGTAATAGGTTGTCATGGGTCATAACAGTCTGTTATAGCCCATGACATTGTGGTCTGTTATATTTATCTCGTACATAAATACGTTTTGAATGTTAACATAACAATTTTATCTCATATATAAGTACAAATATATTGAAATGTTAGTATAAACATATTTAAATGTTGTATAAATATATTTTAATTTTAATATAAATATTTTTATTTCGTATATATGTATGGAATGAAGAATATAAGTCTTGAAAATTTTGGACGTTTCATCTCCGATTTACATAATATATGCTGAGAATTTTAAGAATCTGCACCCAAAATTTAATAGGGTGCATAACTGATGTGTAATTATCACGTCTCTAGCAAAAAAAAAAAAGAAATATTTTTTTTGAGAAAATAAGAAAAGAAAAGAAAAACTTCAAAAATGCTTTTATTATGTTTTGAAGTTTATAACAAAAACTTTATATACAGTAACTATAGACATGTGATTTAGACAATATTAGCACAATATCGTTTGACTCTTGTAAGAATTTAGGCAAGCAACTTGTACATATAATTGTTAAACTAATTTTAGTAAACCAGTAACCAAAAAAACAATAAATAACCTTTGTTCCCCTGAAACATGTAAACTCTAAAGTAAATTGTCACATTCTCTTCAAAAGGGTTCTTTTCCAAAGAAATTTATGTTCTCAAGATTCTTCTTAATTTGCAAATGAACAAACTTCAACGATTTCCATATAATATTTTTTTATGTAGAATGACTGGAAGCAAGCTGGTTGCTTCTCATGTATGCAATTATATCCAACTTATAATGAAATACCTTTTTTTTTCTCATGTATGCAAAGCACGTTAGCAATTAGTCAATCAGAGATCTAGAGAAATCATGTCTTAATTGGGGACTTTACCGGGTCGGATCGCATTAATAAACGGATCGGTTTTACATGTAATCTATGGGGTACCAGTACCACCATACTAAATAGGGAGCATTAATTCTAAACAAATTATAGAATGAAGATTATCCACTTTAAAAAAGGTATAAATGGAAAACAATTCATGAACTAAACAAGGGACTTGTGCTCTAAATTAGCGTACAAGTTTACATCTTTATTCCAAAAAATTTTAAGTATGAATATAAAAAAGCATGTATTATTTTAAAGCCATGAAATAACAAATAATATATAGGGCAAATTAAAAATTCCAGCCCTTTAATTCAAAGTGGTGTATTCAAGTATAATAAAAAAAAAGAATGATGTTGTTTCTCTAATTTTCATTTTATTCCCTCAAAGGAGGTCAAAGCCATTCCAATCTATATACCTTAAATTTTTGGACTTTAAAAAATATATGATAAATTGGCAAGTTCTAATCTTATCTATTGGACATTGATCTAATGAGCCGAAACATAGAAGTGATTTTTACACAATAATATATGTTTCAAATTGGTAGTTTCTTTTACATAGAAACACATACTAGAAGATAAGAAAATTATTTTTATTTGTAACTTTATAAACACATAATTTTCTGGATTTAGAAACAAAAAGCACAGATCTTTATGATAAAAATAGCATAATGATTGTTGTTTGATTTTGTTTTTAGGGGAGCTTGCTGTTTAATATCTACAGAGAAGAAGGAAGAATTCTTTTTTTTTAATAAGTATAGTCTTTCCTTGACCGTACATTAATATTATATTAAAACATAACTAAATAATTTTTTAACTTACAAATATTAATATTTAAATGAGAAATTATTTTTATATTTCACGTTTTCCGCTGCTTAAATGTACACCAAAAATATTTATACTAAATTAATAATTTATTTATATTTGAATTTATAAGTATTTATAGTTAGTATAGAAAGTGTGAAGATGTTTATTATTTTTTTTCTAAATGATTATAGAAAAATTCAAGTTAAAAACTTTATTGCATAAGTAAAAAATATAATTTGTATAACTTTTAATTTTAGTAACATAAAGTATAAATATTTTTATAATTAGATATAAATATGTTTTAAAAATGTATAAATACATCTAATTGAAAGTATAATTATCACTTCTCTATTAAAATAAATTTATTGATTGTATGATATCAATTTGAAATATTTATAACTTGGTTATTTTTATAATGTTTGGTTGACAAACATAGTATGAATCCTACAAAAGCCCACCACAAAGCGTGCGTACCAACTCCAATTATTTCAATTATTGGCGAAATTAACATAATTTGGTCAATCTAAATTATATATTTCAATGACATAAATTATATATATAATATCCAAAAATAAATTGTGGGTTTAAGCTAAACATGTATGGAATTAACAAAGGATAATGACCAAGTACATAGAAGACTAAGTCTTGCTTAATGTGGAGGAAATAATGCAATGTGCAAAAAATAATTCAACGAGAAATAAATATAATAATAAATGAGTCTTTCTATGAAAGTTTGACTTTGATATTGTACTTGATTACTAAGTAATATTGTGCTTGATTACTAAGTAATACATCTTTTGAGGGGATGCACAGTAAGCACATGAACTTTTAATTGTAAATTATACAGTAAAAACTTATATTTATTACTCTTTTGCAAATGGGCTCCTGTAATTAATTTTATGACATGAAACCTTTCTTCCACAAGAGTTGGATCTATCAGTATTTTTTTTCATATTTGGCAAGGAGATTATGAACATATCTAACTAAAAAGTTAGACCAAAAATCTTGAATTTATATTGAACTTATAGTTTGTCATGTGGTTAATATTGATGAGTTATAAGATAAAAGGTTCTTTTTGTTAATTTGTAAAATCCAAGGCATATATACTGAGAACTTAAAAAGTTATTTGTATTTCAAATCTAAAATTAAATTTCAGAAAAAATGTTTGGAAAACAGGAAAAGAAGCTAACAAGCCAAGAATTGAAAAAAAATAACAGCAAGAGATCATGACAAGTGAGAAGATCATAATTTTGCATCAAGACCCTCGTGAAATTTGTAATTTAACCAAACTTAATGACAATTTTGGTCCTACAGAATTTTCAACTTTACATAGGAGTTTATATTACTAAAAGCGTTACTTATATTATATCAAATATCTATCTAAAAAATATATATAATTTCAATTATCCTAGTTTCCATCCTAGTAAAGGACAGTAACAAAATTTGAATTTTGCAAATGTAAAGTGCAAGAAGAGAGAACTAAAAAAAACAAAAACAATAGACAATAAATTCAAAATCCGAATTGAAGATTTTTTATGGATATTTAAAGTTAAAAGATTTGACATTCATTTTTATATCAAATTAATAGACAACATTACAAACTAAAACAAAAAAACCAAAAATAAGACATGAAAGGAAAACCCAAAATAAGAGAGAAATAATTAAAAATTACCTTTTGCAAAGTAAATTATTCCAGGGGTATTAGCGCTAAAATAAAAAGATTTTGACTTTTACAGTTATGTTGCACCTGCTCTTTCCAGGATTGAAGGAGAAACGATTTTATCTTCATATATTTGCGCCTCCTCTATAAAAACTGCCATTAAACCCCTCAAAGGACGCATAACAAAACCAAAAAGAGAATAAAAAAAGAAGTACATAGAAGAAACCACTTAAAACCCCCCTTCTTCTCTTTTCTTTTCTTCAAAAACCTTCAAAAGAGTGTTGTAACCTCTCAAAGACAAGGAACAAACATCTGAAGAAACCCCAATTTACCCCAAGTGTGTAACCTCTTCTCCTCTCTCTGAAGGAGGGTATCCGAAACATTATCGAAAAAGAGAAGAGGGTGTTTCAAAAATCTTACATCAAGTTTTGTTCTTTACTATACAATGGGTAGTGCAGGGATGGTGGTTTTGATACCGTTGGCCGCGGTTGTTGGTATACTATATGCATTGTGGCAATGGTTTGTAGTGTCTCGTGTGAAAGTATCGGGTTATTACCAATCTTTAGGAGTGAGCAGTGGATATCATGGTGGCCCAGTTTTCGAGATGGATCGAACGGAGGAGGAAGCAGTTGAGGGATCACGGGATGAACGGATCGTCATGGCGAAATGTGCCGAGATACAGCATGCAATATCTGTTGGTGTGTGTTTACTTTTTGTTTCTTTTTCCTTTCTTTTTTTTCTCTTTTTTTGGCAATTTTTTTTAAATTCGTGCTTTTGTTTTCCTTGTTCCTTTTTCATTTCTGACTTTTCTCTATAATTCTGCCAAAGTTGATAATTCATACTGCATACTTGGTCTTAATACCATTTTTTTAATTGATTTTCCTTCATACTGAAATAAATTCAAAAACTTAAAAAAGTAGTTCAAAACTTTTGAAAACTTTGTTTGTTTCTTGACAAATTAACTCGTGGAAGCTTTTTATTTCGGTTTTATATTTACATGTTTATTATAACATTGTAGTTCTGTTTACTGGATCCTAATATTCATGGAACAACTGAAGCTCATAGGCTATAAAAATCTGCTTCATAACAAGAGAAAATCCCTACTCCTTAATTCAAACCTTCTTTTCTTTAAACCTTGTTCCAATAATTACAGTATTAGTCAGTACGGGATTCACATCCGCTGCCATACTTTTTTTTATGACATATTTATGCCATAGTTTTTTTTTTTGGTCTATGACATGTGGGGCCCACTAAAATATAAATAAAAAACACCGCCTATAGCTAAATCTGGGCTGTTTAAATCAAATCAAATCTGGGCTGTTGAAAATAATGGCAGCGGATGCTCACCCAGTCAGTATGATACAGTATTACTGATACTGGTATGAACAAAATTGCATGGTGTTGCACCAGTTTAGACTCTGGCTGAAGCATAATATTTTTATATACGGAATTTTTGAGACTGCGCTCTGTAATTCCAATGCTAATATTAAATGCTACAGCAACCTTCGATTACATGTAAACTTGATTTATTTTATTATAAATTGTCTAATTGTAGTTTCTTCTTCTTTCGTTTTCCAGGTGCAAAATCATTTCTTTTCACACAATACAAGTACCTAAGCATTTTCATGGTGTTTTTCGCCATAATAATTTTCATTTTCCTTGGATCTGTTAATAACTTCAGCACAAAAGCCCAACCATGCACCTACGCCCAAAATCAAAGTTGCAAATCAGCACTGGCAAATGCATTTTTCACAACAATAGCCTTCCTCCTCGGTGCATTCACTTCAGTCTTTTCGGGATATCTCGGCATGAAAGTGGCTACTTATGCCAATGCAAGGACTACTTTGGAGGCACAAAAGGGGATTGGTACAGCTTTCAAAATTGCATATCGGTCCGGTGCAGTGATGGGTTTTTTGCTTGCATCGAGTGGATTGCTTGTGTTGTACATCTCTATAAGTTTGTTCAAGGTCTATTATGGAGATGATTGGGAGGGTTTGTTCGAGTCAATAACAGGTTATGGACTTGGTGGATCTTCTGTGGCACTCTTTGGTAGAGTCGGTGGTGGGATCTATACAAAGGCGGCTGACGTTGGTGCAGATTTGGTCGGGAAGGTTGAAATGAACATTCCAGAAGATGATCCGCGAAATCCTGCAGTACAATTTTCTTTTCCCCTTTTTTTTCAGATATTTGGATGCATTTTTTTCATGTCCTATTATAAGTTTACAATACCAATTAAGCCTACTAAGTGGTTAGTAAAAGGAGAGACTGAACCCATATTTGATCAGTTCAATACCTGTTCTACCAGTGTGTTGTGGCCTACCGATTGAATATCAGTGTCAGGTCTGTATCAGTTGAGTGCCAAAAAGAAATACAATTTAGGTACAGTATCTCTAGGCCAGGGACCAGGTAGAATCCATGCATTTTGGCACAAGCAGCATTAGTTACATCACCCACTAATTTATGTTATTCTTCTCTACAGCCAAGAGAAAAGAACTTAGATTAGTTGTATCATATTTAAGAATCGTATTGTAGTATGTACTGGTACTTATTGGGAATCCGGATGTATCAACTGAAGCAGTACTTAATATACATTTTCACAGGTTATAGCAGATAATGTGGGAGACAATGTAGGGGACATTGCCGGGATGGGATCCGACTTGTTTGGATCTTATGCAGAGTCTACCTGTGCGGCACTGTATGTGGCATCCATCTCCTCTTTTGGTACCAACCACAATTTCTCGGCCATCTTGTACCCACTCCTGATAAGTGCAATGGGAATAATTGTCTGCTTGTTCACTACTTTATTCGCCACCGATTTGTTGAAAATCAGGGCCGTTTCTGACATTTCGCGCGTTTTGAAGTCCCAACTCTTGATATCAACTGTGCTAATGACTGCTGGGATTGCAGCTGTTACATTTTCAGTGCTACCCAAGAGCTTTACGATATTCAATTTTACAAATGAAAAACATGTCAAGAATTGGTACTTGCATTTCTCATTATTTTTTTTATTTTGAATGTTTCTACATTTAAGAATTGTGATATGCAAAATTGCTGCCAAACACTTAATAAAACAGTGCTGAAGAAAAATAAAATATGATTATTTTTATTTAAAAAGATGTATATATTATTGTTACAGGCATCTTTTTCTATGTGTTTCCATTGGTTTGTGGGCTGGCCTTGTAATTGGATACATCACCGAGTTCTACACCAGCAGTGCTTACAGGTGATCGATCAATTTTCTCTCAGTAATATACATATAGCACCTGTCACTAAATTGTCAAGTCCCCATTAGGTCACAATAGGTTACATTTGTGCAGATTATATCACTAAATTGAGGCAGTTTCTTTATTACTTGTAATTGTCTAGAAGTTTCTTTATCGAAGTTCATTTCTTTTACTTCTTTTATATTTGTAGTCCGGTAAGAGACGTTGCTGATTCATGCCGTACCGGTGCAGCAACCAATGTGATTTTTGGCCTAGCACTTGGCTACAAATCAACAATCATACCAAGCTTCACCATGGCAGCTTCCATTTACATCAGTTTTCAGCTTGCCTCAATATATGGCGTAGCCATGGCCGCACTTGGGATGCTTAGCACAGTCGCAACCGGGTTGTCGATTGATGCTTACGGGCCAATTAGTGACAATGCCGGTGGCATTGCTGAGATGGCTGGTAATTTAAAATTTAAGAGAATACTTCCCTGAACAGTTTCCACTTATACCTTACAGATCATAACAATATCTGTCACACACAATATATTTTTATACACCTCTATAATGTATGCAAAGTACTATGTACAGTCATTTCCTATTTTCCTTAAAAATACCCAAATTAAATTAAAAAAAAAACTGCCTATGGTCAATTGCTGAGTGGTAATAGGGATGACAATTGATATGAGAATGGTATATAAAACCCTGCAGTTGGCATCAAAAATTGGATTTGGACTTCATTCCTTCTTTATGAAAGAAAGAAGCAAAAAAAAAGAGAAAATGAAAGAAAGAAATAAAATATCATTACTAAATTTATGTTATTCAATCTTGAGAAAACATTCTTTTCTTTGAACAGGTATGAGCCATGAGGTTCGGCAACGAACTGATGCACTTGATGCAGCTGGTAATACTACTGCTGCCATTGGCAAGGTATGTATAATTGACTCTTTTTGTAATATTGCAAATTTTGGAAAATACCCTTCCATTCTTTCAAAAATGCCAAAAATTAACAAGAGAAAGCTTTTCTTTACGAGTACAAAATTGTAAATGAAAGATTAGATTTTGATTCCTTGTAGGGCTTTGCTATTGGTTCTGCTGCATTGGTATCTTTAGCACTGTTTGGTGCATATGTGAGCCGGGCCGGTATTGGAACAATTGATGTACTAGAGCCGAAAGTATTTGCAGGACTGGTTGTGGGGTCCATGCTCCCTTACTGGTTTTCTGCCATGACAATGAAGAGTGTCGGCACAGCTGCTCTCAGAATGGTAGAAGAGGTAAAATTGACTATTCCGTCTTCTGTGGATTTCTAAAATAATATCCAAAGCTCCAAATATTCTCTGGATACCTCTACCTTCAAAATTAGATATTGTAGAATATCAAGTTAATTACCAAAATGCCCCTAGCTTTAAGTGCAGAAACTCTGTGTGTGTAATAGGTACGGAGACAGTTCAATACCATACCAGGTCTGATGGAGGGACATAGCAAGCCTGATTACGCAAGTTGCGTAAGGATATCGACTAATGCTTCTCTCCAGAAAATGGTCCCTGCTGGTTTTCTAGTAATGGTGAGCCCCTTGGTTGCTGGTACATTTTTCGGGGTTGAGGCTCTTGCGGGGCTTCTGGCTGGTGCACTGGTTTCTGGTGTGCAGGTACAAGTCCTGTTCTGCATTTTTTATGTTTTTGATTTTGCATGTGCTCCCTTTTTGTCCTCTGATCTCTTAAAGATCAATATGAGTAGATATAATGAGGTCTGATTTGTTTAGGTTGCCATTTCTGCATCAAATAGTGGAGGTGCTTGGGACAATGCAAAGAAGTACATTGAGGTATCTTTTTGTCAATCTAATAAAAGTGAAAGTTTATTTTTCTTTAACAAAAAGAACTTTTACTGCTGCATTAGTGGCATGAGGTTGTGGTAAATTGAATGATTTTAGCATCATTCCTGAAGTGATGTTGTTGTTTAAGTTGAAAACAACCCATTTGCACAATGGACTAAATATTTCTTCAAGGGATCAGGCAACAGGAAGATGATTAAGAGATCATGGTTCAATGATCATATCTGTATTGGCGTAAATTACAGATATATGAGTTTGAAACCTTCTTTATTTCATCTATAAGTAACCAAGTAAGAAAAAAGAGAGAAACTCTCCAGGAACTTTCACTTCTGTACGGCACGGCCCTCAAATTTTTGAAAATTTCCCCCATATCTGCTCTTTATATACTATGAAGTGTTCATAAAAGATAATAAAAACTCAATAAATGAATAAACAAACAGATAGAATAACCATCAGCTCTATATAGTTAGAGCGAGTCCAAATATGGCTAATAAATTTATTAATCCTTGTAATTCAACCCCTGGAACTTCTTTGGTTTATACATATTAGCTCTCCCATTAGTAACAATTTGGGTTAAATAATAGGCTGGAGCATCTGACCATGCAAAATCTCTGGGGCCCAAAGGATCCGATGCACACAAGGCAGCTGTGATTGGTGACACAGTGGGGGACCCACTCAAGGATACATCCGGGCCGTCCATCAACATCCTCATCAAGCTCATGGCTGTCGAATCGCTCGTCTTTGCTCCCTTTTTTGCAGAGCATGGAGGTTTAGTTTTCAAGTAGATTCAAGAGCAACTAACTGTTAGCTTCAGTTTGATGTTGTCTTTTTCCCCCTGCTATCTATAATTCTTACTACTGTTTAGGTTAAATGTTATATGTATGTACTTATGTGTTTACTATGTATATGCGTATTTAGCCTCTTTTTCGTCCTCATTTTCTTTGTTAGTTGATTATCCAAAATTTTCCTGAACTGTCATTTTTTACCCCTTGCCTAATATTTTTGAGTTGTTATCCTTTGCCTAAACGCACGCACGCTACTCATACCCACACACATGCACCTGCCAGCATGCCTACCCTCACACGACTGACTTGCATTTTCTTCCGACTTCCTCAATGTGCATCTGTCATAAGTTCACCTCAAATTTAGTCAGATCGCATCAATTCACACAAAATAGAACTCTTCACATTATGCAATGTATCTTAACTCCAGTTCAATTCATACATTTTTGTTCCTAAAAATTAATTCACGAGTGGAAGTACAACGAAGTATTAACAACAGTATTTTGTGTGAAGCGTCTAATAACAAAACATCACGACCATAATTCTGCGAATACAAAACACTGCTTTGCTACGGTATTGACATACACAAATTACAATATTTTCATGCAAAGGTTGCATCAAGAGTTCGAGCAGAAAAGAATCTACTACTGCTTAAATTGCACATAAGATGTCTATATATTGATTTATTTAACTAAAATACCATCGTGCAACGTAACATGACCTACCAAACTGATTTCAAAGAACAAGTTAACCCCCACGCCTTCAACCAACCCCCACCACCCTTTCCCCACCAACACCAATTTATATGGTACTACATTGTGAATAAGTGCCCCACAAAATTTTAAAAGGCAAGGGGCTTCACCATAAATAAGCTAGTCCCTAAAACATATAATTCAAAAAAAAAATTAAGGAAAGAAAAATTAAAAAGCAAGGTCTTTTTTTTTTCCAACACCGGTTAAAGTCCTTAACCTTGCTAACAAATAATGTTACAAAGCTTGCTAAACCTATTGCAGTAAACATAACATGCGCAAAAAATATACAGAAGGATGAAACTACTGGACCTCTCAAGCTACTCTCACAAGTCCCCTAGCAGCCTCAACTCAGCTCAGAAGTCAGCGTACCTCCTTTTTCCCTTTCCGTTTTCTTTAATAATTCTTTTTGAGCTGTCAATACCATTAAAATTTGAATTTACGAAGGAAATGTGGATTCATCTTACAGGATATGGCTCGGAATTGCTCAAAGGAGTGGAGCAGTCATCAGGTAGCTGTGTATCATGCTTTATTTCATCTTTATTTTCGGTGTTATTTTCATTTTCAATTGTACTTTCTGAGTTACTGAAATCGCTTCCATTTGATTCATTTTCAGTCTGCATAGACATGTCTACCAGTTTATCATCTGGTGGTACTTGGTTATCTTTCTTTGTCAAGATGGCGATCTTACTGCTTGTCAAACGCGCCTCAAGTTTTGGTTTCTTTGCCACCACATCAGCACTGTCATGGTGCTTGTTGGCGTCGCACATGCTGCTGGAGGATGGTTTGCGTTTGTGCTTGGAGATATTTAACGGTGCATTCTCGTCTATTAGACCGTCTTCATGTTTCTTAGTAGGTGGTGGCGGCGGGTTGTAATCCTCATCGTCGTCATCATCTTCATAGTCTACAAGACCCGCTGTAATTGGCCTGATAAATAAAATCAAAACAAGAAATACTATCAAATAATACCATATAATATTGAGTAGTCAGTCTAATAACAAGTTCAGAAAGGGATGACATTGAATTAACAAATATTTACCTGGAAGAAGGATAGCTACTAGCTTTGGTACCGTTAGTAACACTGTTATTTTTAGAACGTGTGCCTCTAGTTTGCCTGTGTGTGGCATTTCCAGCTGAATCCTCTTCATCACTGCAACCAATGAAAAGAGGTTAAAAAAAATTTAATAACACCAGCTGAAGAGCAAGCGATCTCTTCCACAGAAGTATCATGCACACAAATCAATAAGCAAGTAGAGCATCGAGTTATACAATTAAAATGCATGCAATCATCAGTAGTTGTAATTGGAATGAAATCTAACAACAAGGCCAGCAACCATCCAACAAAGTAATATAAACTTTCTGTAAAACAAAAAAAGAGGTCCACCTATCCTCATTGAAGTAGTCTTCTTCTTCCTTGTCAAGACCTCTATCCTCAGCTCTTTTCCTTGCTTCTCCCTTTGAATTTGAATTGCTTTCTGTTTTGTGTTCGCCATTATTCTCTAAGCACTGCATAAAATTGATTCCCAATATGATAAAAGTTTTGCACAATTTTTAACAAGATTTTAAAACTGAAAGCTGCTCCTTGTGTACCCTTACAAAACAATAATATCACTATACCAGCTTGCTCCTATATACAAAAAATGGAGAACAAACAAGTAGCCATACAAAATATTGAAAATGTTATTTCTAACACATGGCCTGCACAGCATTCATCTCTAGATGATGCGGGAGGGGAAAATTGTAAGAGATGTACTATTTTGCATGTTTTAAAGATGGATATTTCTGGCCTTTTAGGATATCCATAGTATCTCGAGGTCTTGTGAACACACAAAGGGAACTGTACCTTCCAAAAAGTACACATTTCACTTTAGTTCATTGTTTTCAAGAACTATTACACAAACATAAAGTAGGATCCAAGTCACTAACCTGGTCATATTTAATTTTTAGGGCTTGAATGCTCCCTAAGTGCTCAAACTTCTTAAGCTGCTCTGAGAATGTCTCCACCACATAAATTACCAGAGATTTCAAATTATCCTGGAAAATTAACAAGTCTAAATTTAATCTAATTTTATTCATGTAGGTCCTTTCTCAGTTGCTTTGGCAGGTGCTACAGTTTTAGTTTAATGATCGAATGCAAGATAATAAGTAAAAAAAATAAAATGGTTAGTTTCAGGCTCGATGATGCTAAAGAGACTAATATATGCATAAATATTAAGTCAGGTTAGTCAAGTTAAAAGATGCTAAGAGTTAAACAACATGGAATTAAACTGAATTAGATTACAAAATTTGAAAGAAACATTATACAGCCATATATTGGTCAACCCTTAGTTCAGTTATCTTGGCACTAATTGAGCAACAGAGTTTTTAGTGTTAAGTCCAGGACAATAATTACTACAATAACCCAAACAAAAACAAACGTTAATACCCTGCGTATGTACTCGAGTAACTCCAGAACACCAGAATGAAGCATGTTGTACTTATTTCCATTTTTGCAAAATGCGTCAATAATTGGTTTCAACAGATTGTTTTTCACAACGTGACGAAGAAGATGCTCATCCTGCACATTATTTTTATGAGAAGACAAAAGTAAGTACATAAACATCGACATGCATTATTTGACAGTACAGGATATGAGTACCATTACAATCACATATTTGATTTTGGTCTTCTAATTTTTCTTTTTTAATTGGGTTAACCATACCTATTGGTACTATATCAAACCTCATAGAATGTTTAACACTCATCAGTAAGATTGGACAAAATAATGAATACGAAAAACAAACGTTGAACCAGTGTAAAAGACCACACTGGTACAACCACTAAAAAACACACAAACATAGACAATAAAGGAGGGGAAAGCAAACATTTCGAGAGATGATGGTGCGCATAAACCGAACAACAGCCACAACAAGAAACCTCTCCTTCCTCCGTGTTAATGTTAGAATCTTCTCTATTGCATTATTTATCAAAAAACTACATCTGTAAAATAGAAACAAAAAAATCGGTAAATAAAGACATAATTATTGTGTAAATATGAAACAAATATTGAAAAAGAAGTGCAGCAAATAAATAAGTAAACAAATGAGAATCTTTCATAAATGGCTGTCCAGTCCTGTAGATACCAGAATCCTACAAATACCAGACCTGAATGGTATGTCTCGTTAGTCATTACCATGGACTGTTAACCCTTGGTGCCAACCTGTACTGGTACAACAATACTATAAAAAAGAAACATAGCTCCTATAAGAAATTACTTGATCCTGTAGGGATGATGTACTACACAAAAGCACAGCAACTCGCAGATATTCATCAAAATTTCAGGCTTGACTGGTAGGCTATCTGATTCGTTGCTTCTGCTTGGACTAGTAGAGGAGTTCCTTGCTCCTTTTGAATATTTCTTCAGAGAGCACGATTGTGCTATTACATCAACGAGTTGATCAAGATGCTTCTCATAGAATATCTCTATTATTGCATCTTTCTATAATAAAGAAAAAAATTTCAAAAAGCAAATTCAAGAACAACATAATGACAACTTTAAAAAGTTCAATGAGAAAAATGCAGTTCTTTTAACACCTGTATATACAAAATTAATATCCACAAACTAATAACTTTCAAATTTTCTGAACTTCAAAATTTTATATATTTACTATCAACAACTTAATCTTCACAAGCAAACTGATAGCTTGCAGATACAAAATTATTTTTTCACAAAAAATTAAAAAAAAAATCCATGGAAGCCACTAATCCATCTTTCTAATAAATTAAGATAGCATAAAGCAGGAAGATAGGAGAAGAAAAGGACTTAGTAGTATAAAGGCACCTGAGACCCAGACACCGCGAAGGACTCGATCAAAATTCGAATAATTTCAAGAAACTGGCAGTGCATATCTTCACCAAAATCTGTTATCATGCCCTTAACCTGAAAGAGATATTCAAAGTTTAGCAAAAAGAAAAAAGAAAAGAAAAGAGAGAAGGCAAAAGGGTCATCATCATAAATAACAGAACAATAACTTATGTTTACAAGAAACATAAAAACATTAATGAGCCTGTATAGCAACAGGTATTAATAGTGGTGGAATAGAAAATTGAATGGCCTGGAGAACTTCACCAACTCCGCTTATCCCATTCTTTGTTTTGAGAGATGAAATTAGAGAGCCCTCAGTAAAGGCCTTATTCCACAATTCCACCTAAACAATCCTCCCCCCACCCCCAAAAAAAATAAATAAATAAGATGATATTTTCTATTTCCATTTAGTTGGAATAGAGAGGCCAAGTAAGACAGGTTTGACTGGAAAGATTCCAGCCCAATCTCCCAATCTCACACAATCCCAATCCTGCACCTATTTCCAACTCAATTCCACAAGAATCTCTCTACTCCAATCCCCCAAACAGACTCAATGCAGTCAAACAAGAAAAATCTTCAAAAATAGGAATTCTCTCTTGGAAGATTTGTGCTCCCCCCCCCCCAAAAAAAAAAAAAAAGCTCTTGTGATGCAAAAAAACATACCAGAAGGGCAAGGAGTGTGTTTCCTTCTTGTTGTATTATGAAGGATCTGAGCAGATTTGGGTCTTGACTCAGAAATAGTATTAATATGTCTGTCCTGTTCATGTCAGCAAAGGAAAGAAGTTTGTATGAGATGTTTATAACATATTGCAACCAGCAAACAATTTTTACCACATGAATCAGGTCTATGCCGAATGTTTACCGCTAAACCAGTTTATTATTTTTCACTTACAGTTAATACTTTAGCAGACTAACTGGGAGCTTTAAGTACCAATCCAGTCAATTCCTGGTACAAAGCACATAGCTCCGGTACTACCACAACAAATAAAATGATGGATTCCAAATAATGCTCAGAAGTCTTAACAGAATAAGTCACATCTCTATCCTTATCTTAAGGGTTCAGATATTCAGTATAGATATAAAATAAGAAGAATCAGTATAGATATAAAATAAGGATTCTTCCGCAGATACAGGATATGGTCAAAAAATATTCACACTCAACAGACCACAACCCAGAATCCAAATATATAACATTCATTTAAAAACTTCATTCATACCTGGATTGTCACTAAAATCATGAAAATAATATCACAACAAAAAGAAATACCCAGAAGAAATAATTTTCTTATCATGACTCTGTAGCACATCAGCAATAATGTCAAATATGCCTTCGGTAGCGAGATCCCTGGTAGAAAAATAATTTTAAGCTAAATGTAATAAAGAGGAAAAGAGGATGACAAGTAAAAATTGAATCATCTTGTGTGCAAATGCAAGTAAAGAAATCAAATTATTAGCATTTCAAACCCCAACGGATGATCTACCAACACACTCAGAAAAAGAATAAAAAGTTCATCCTCATAACAGACAAGGATGATTCATATGGAAATGAATCAATCAAGGAGAAACTATACAACCTTATTTATTTCCCCACACAAAAGGGAGGCAAAATAGATATTACCTGAAAAGCCGCATCTGTTGTACCAGCTGGAGACTTTTACTGAGAGAACAAAACTCGTGCAAGAACAAAACCTGAACAGCCAAAAGAAAGGGAGAGGGAGAGGGGGTGAGGGGGGACGAGAGAGGGAGAATTGTAAAATAATGTTAGAATTTTGGTTTTAAGTAATCTAAAGATAACTGAAGAAGAAGCAGATATCAATTAAAAAGGCTTGGTATCAGTATTAACCACCATGCCTGAGATGACATGTCTTACCAGATCTCTTTTCGAATCAGGGGATACATTATCCGATTTCATCTTAGCAAACAGCTCTTGAATGAAATATGAATCATCTTTCAGCAAGGAGATTACCTAAAAAAGAGTGACTGCATTTTCAAATAGTATAACAATAATGACTAGAACAGACAGGTCTTACTGCAACCACTCTAAAAGTCTAATGACAACAAAAAATAACTGGAGAAACAAAAAAAAAATCCAGCAAAGGTCAACAGAAGTGGTGAAAACTCGACACCTTTCTTCTAATTATCTTTCTTTTTTTATGTTTATAATGCCTATTCTGTAGAGACAAGGGGAAGGTCCTTGTTAAGGTTTTGCCAATTCATGATCCATAAAATAAAGTACAGAAAATCAGATCAAAGAAAAAAAGACAGAGATCCTAACCAGTGCATTGTTTGCATGTATAATTGAATTGAGGCTGGCAACTGTAGCATCATCCAAGGCCCTTGGCAGTATCACATCCTAAATTTTGTGCAAATACCAATGTAAACACAAGTAATCACGGATATGCTAAATAAAAGCTTAAGGGCTATTCAGCAAAGATGGAATAGCAGAAGAGAGTAGAATTCTGATGGAATACTAGCCGAACAGAAATGAAATTAGATAGAATTGTGGAAAAGTGGAAAAGTGGAATAGGAGTGAAAATATGCAGTCAAATCCTTCTCTTTTGCATTTTAACCCATCCCACTGTTCCATGTAGGAGGTGGAATTATGGAAGGGTGGCTTTTCAAGTGTTGGAATAGACCCAATCCCACTCTTCCACTGTTCTGAACTTGCCAAACACGAATGGAATTGTGAAGAACAGAAACCAAACGCTCTTTTCCACTATTCCATGCTAAAGAGAAACACCAAGACATGAGGAAGATGGGAAATAGAAGAATTTAAACCTTGATATAACCAACTCTGTATGACTGGTGGATCTTGGTAAGAACTGAATTGTTTTTTATAGGAATTGCCTGAAATAATAAACAATATGAAGCGTTAGACCAAAACAGACCTTTCAAAAATAAGCAGAAAATAATAAGAATAAAGTACCTCTTTGAAAACAACATGCTCTTTGAGAAATGAACGATGATTCTGAGCCTTCGGTACCTCAGGGTCATCTGTTTCAAAGAAGTGTAATACTTTATGCAAATAACACAATACATACATCAAAAATACAATCTGTTTTAAGAAAAAGAAAATAGTCTACAGAGTCATCAAAGTACATTTTGCAACTTAAAAGATGAATATTGGGTGTACACACGTGTGTGCATGTGTATATACAATAGCAAGAATAAGAAGAACATACATTCAAGAGCGCCAATAATATCCATAATAAAATCATCAGAGAACATCCGATCAAATATTGAAGGATTGTTCAGTAAGACTGCACAAACAACCAGTAAGAAATTTGTCATTCAATTTACAAACCTGGTTCGATATAATAGCTCGTGATTTCTAGTATTTACAGTGTTATTAAAAAAAATTAAGGAACACTAGAATCAAAGGAAATATACAAACTTAAAGTTGAGTAAACATAGGGAAAAATACGCACTGATGCCCCTGACCAATTGATAAATCATGTGGAGACCATCTATGTTCTCCAAGTCCTCACTCATTCTAAATATGTCAACCAGCTTTGGGAAAAAATCACTCTGCGTGAGATTAATTAACAAATTAACACTTAGTTCAGCCTCCTAATAAGAAAAGAGAGAGTACCAACGACAGGAGAGCTAGGACCAACAAGTAAAACAATAAAGTGGGCACATTGCACTTACATCTTGCGCTATCAATTCAGCTACACGCATTTGATCTGTAATACCGCACTCTGAAATAGTCTGAAAATCCATAGAGAAGAAAAAACAAGCTGTCATGTCTATAGATCAACAAAATCAGCATAGAAATGTTCATGTCTGGAAACAGAAATTGCACTTTACTTCTGTGTACATGCATATCTGTGAAAGATCTGATATCTAAATGCAGACAGTCTTGACCAAGCATGAGAAATTTAATTGAACTAAAATCAAAATAACTATTTTCATTGTTAGGCTCAGTTAATGTGTTTTCAGATGAATTGGCTAAACTATTTTTGGCGTCAGCTCATCATTTCTACTTTAACCTCAGTATTAGTCATGCAGATTCAGTAGATTATAGTTGTAATTTACGTCCAGAGATAATATAAATAACACAAGAGCAAAGAGGAGAGAGAGAGCATCAAGAATAAATTCAAGCTAACTTAGGCCAAACCTTCAAAAGTAGAGGAAGACTGGATAGATCAACAGGCGGAAGCTCTCTCAAGTCACTACTCATAGAGCGAAATGAACCTTCTGCACAAGTAGCAGATACAACTTATTTATAGATCTCATCAAGGTAACACAAAAGCTAGAGGAATGGCAACTTTTCTAAAAAGTACCATTTGATTGCAAAATCCGAGAAGATTCAAGAGTCTCCATTGCTGGACGGGGACCAACTTCAAGACCTAAAGACAAACAGAGTGAATAAGAGAAAACGTACAACTACATGCTTCCCAAATTTGCTTCTTATGTGTTGTCAGAACTACTATCTGTGGCCACATCAAGCTCAATTCACTTCTTAAATTCAACCAAACTAAAAACATAATTCTATGTATTATGAATAACCTTCAAGAGATTAGTTTTGGTTCAGTACAAATTGGTACAGGTCATTTTATGTTGGCAGTGAACAGATTTCCTTTGTAATGAAACATAAGATTGAGAAAAGTACCTCCGAGATTATTAAAATGCATGTTTCTCTGAATGCCACCAATGTTATCCCTACAAAATCAAAATGGCATATACGCATTTTATACCAACTTCATACAAAAAACACATAGAAGGTGAAATTTAGACTTAGAATGCTTAAGTGCACAATAACATTGAAAAATTTGACATGTTCTGCCAAATTTCCACAATGCCAACTTCTTAGAAACAATTTGAATAATAAAAATGAATAGATTAAACTAAACTCAATGAACGAGCAAAAAAAAAATTGTAAGGTCAAGAATATATCTGTCATTGATAAGAACATTTTGAGGAAAAGGCAAAAAAAAAAAAGGATCAACATTTCTAGTAATAACACTAAATTAGCTTGGGTACTAACAAAACGAGTACCATATATACGAGCAACCAGTTGCTTCTTGGAAGCTCAATGCCAATTCAGTAGCCAATTCTGGGTCCCGCCATGAAATAATCGTATCTAACATTAAAGAAAAATACCATAATATAAGTATATCAGTTCAACAAGGATCAAAAGGTTTAAGTTGAAACTAATGTATCGAGTAACCTCCATTTCCATATCACCATCAGACTGACCAATTTGATTTTGGTGTTCACACCATCAGTAAAACTGAACCATAGCAAAAAATAAAAAAATTGAATTATCCCATGTTGTTCTTTTGTTTAAGAAAAAGAAGACTTAGACAAAGGAGGTGAAGCTGATACGGACCTATAGAGGAAAAAGATTTTTTGTGTAAAATCCCTGTCTCGGATATGATAGAAACTATGCCTAAAATCCTAGCATACTCACTAAGAAGCATCAGCTGATTGAACACGTTCAGAGCTTAGACACAGATGTTCAATTCCCATCTTTATTGAGAGCATCTGAATCATGCATTTAGCCAACAATTCTGATCGCATGCATTCAGAATTCAAGCATAGTATTTTCTATTCTTTCTAAAATATACGAAACTGTTATTATTTGTAAATTGGAATACACGTGAAGGAAAATTCCAGGAGAGATAGCAAGGACATCAAAACCAATATATAATACCTTCTTGCCTCCTGTAAATATCATCAGGTGAGATACAGTGTGCTAACAATGTCTCGTTATCCTCTTCATCCAACACTAGCAAACCTAGCTCCTTTGACCCCTGGAATTGATATATTTTCATAATATCAAACTCCAACATAACTTTCAGCTAGCAGCAAACTTGACCAAAACAGTTTCAGTATAGATCTTACAAAACTAAAGAGGCTATATTTTGTTCTTTCCATTGTTTTTGGGCATTAGGACAGGGTTTATTTTGAGATAGAAAACCTGTTTTCAATACTATTAACTGACCACACAAATCAAAAACCCACTGCTCATAAAGAAAAGTAAATCTACTCATTATAAGCAAGTCGCACAAAGTTGATCTTTTGTTTGTTATTTTGTTCAAATTGTGGTTCTATATAAAGGCTGTACTACATCATAAGAAGAAAAACACAATTCTGTAAATTACTGATAGTATGGAATTAACCTCCATGTACTCTACAGTGACATGGCCAGTTCCTTGATCGTCCCACTTCCCATCATCGCTCAACCGGTACAGCTTTACCCGCTGAAAGATTTTTGAAACTTAGCTTAAAATGTAAGGAAGCAAAAGATAAGAGGAAAATTCCGTGCATAGCATTACAAAGCTAAACTATCATACATACCAACTAATATAATTGAAGTACCTCTCAGAGCCTCCATGCCTATTTTATTGTAAGCCTAATATTACCCCTTCTATCTCACCAATTGGCAAGATACAGAGTGGGAAAGAAAGGATAGATTCACATGTTTTGTATTATTTGCTGAAGGCGGTTGTTTATGAGATATTTCTTGTTTTGTAACAGCACATCTTTAGTATTGTTTGCGTTTTGTAGGGTCTATTAAGCATTTCCCTCATTCTTCTTTTTTAATCCATAGGAGGTATTTAGTATTGTTTGCATTTTCTATGCTACAAGCAGAAGCAAGTTCCTCAGTTTTGGAAGTGCACATTATCAAGCAGTATGGATATTGGCCCCATGAATTAAAACCATCAATTAGTGGCACTCATGATAAGGTATTCTGACTCTGCTTGTCCAGTTCAGAACAGAAGATAAATCAAATAACCTGTTAAAATGTGAGAAAGCTAAACTCATATAGAAAACCCTGGATATTCAGCCGACTTGAAACAATACATTCATTATGGTCTAATTTGCAACTTTACACACTGAAGCAGTACAAAATTAATGCTAGAGGTATGTTAACCTAAAGGCTACAAGTAAAACCTGTGCACATCAATTTCAGTACCTCAACATTCAGCTTAACCACTAAAATCACCTCCTATTCATTAATTTTGGTAAAGGAAAGTGAAAATAGTTTTACAATACCAAATCAGCGAAAATCCTAAATACTGGCACAATTTCAGACGAAATCAGTAAACACCTACTTGCATATTGTTGCTGGAAGAATTGGAGCTCTTTCCTTGACCTCCCATGGAAGAACCCGCGAACAAACTCCTTAGATTCTGCTCAATACAAGAGAAGTCGTAATTTCCAGCGACAAAGTCGGATAGTTCGAACTCCGCAATGAGCTAGGGTTCGTGCTGAGGGACGCCTGGATGCTTAATAAGCTAGTATCAGAAGAAAGGTTTTAAGGTAGCTAGATAAGAGACGAAACCCTAACCGCCATTAACGAAGCAAGAGCACGGCACGGAGAGAGAGAGAAAAGAAGAGGGATTATTCGTCTTTCTTTTTTTTTTTTTTTGCGCTCACTTTTCTCTCTCCTCCTCTCTTCTAACTTTCTCTCTCTACCGAAACAAAAGAGGAGAGAGAAAATTATCCCTCGGTGTTTTAGAGTGTTTGCAAAACACGGACGCCCGGATTTATTCAGATATACCCCTGCGAAATCATTTAATTTCACCATTAAAAGCTCTAACTCTCTCCACTGCAAACTAGATATGTGTTAATTTTTTTTTTGAAATAAAAGCTTCATTAATCTCACTATTTATTTATTTTTAAATATTTTTTATGATATTTAAATTTATATATTTTTATAAAGAAATAAAATCTGTCACTATTTATATTAAATCTGTAGTTCTTATAGACGTATTAAATATCAAAAATCACTGAGTTGCATAGATTAGGTACCTTTGTATTCTCTATACTTTATTTGCATTATTGTATATTTGTTGTTGCCTCTCAAGCTCTCACACAAAATAATTATCATCAAATTTATTATTTTGAAATGAGAGGCGCGCAAACTATTTGCCCAATAAAATAATTGAAACCTATATATAATAATCGAAGTGTTTGCTCAAAATAATTAAAGCATTATATTATATATTATATTATATATATTATATCGATTTGATGTGTTAATCCTAGTTGAAGGGTTCATTTTGTATCCAATTTTTCAGCTGGATTTGCGACATAATCTGCTGCCATTTCAAATTTTGAACAGTGTCAAGAGCAAAATTATAATTGGATAGATGCAATGATGGATTTTTCCTTTCTATTTCAACTCAAATTTTGAATATTGAAAATTTGAAATGTTGTTTAATGTGTTTCTCTGTCGAAATAATGGTATGCTAGACCAAATATATATCTAAAAGCGCTATATAGCATATAGGACCCTTATTAATTTCATATTTCTTCTTTGGTCCAAAATCTCTCCTTTTGCTTGGCTGAAAAAAATGTTCATATAAGAAAAAGAAGTTTTATTAGACTAAATTTCACGGAGAACCTCAAAAAAATCGAAAATTGCACCTTTCATTTATGCGCTCCTTTTCGTCCTTTTTATTTTTGCTTATGTAGAAAGTTTTGCTCAAATTTGATTCTTATCACATGATTGTATCTTTAGATAGATAATTATTTTAGTATTGAGAATCAGTGTTTAGTCTAGTGGTGAAAATAATATTCTTCGTGTGAGAGATCGCAGGTTCGAAAATTTGGATATAAGTATTTTATGAATAGATCGCGTGAGAGATCATTTAGACTCTCATCTTTATCTGAAAAAAAAACTATCCCGTATTTAGTAATTCTAACTTGGTTTCAAAAATTGAGAACAAATTGGACATTTTACTTTTTAGATCAATTTTTGCTAATTTTAGGTGTTGGTTTAGTTTGAATTTACTCATATAGTCGTATATTATGGTTTAGTTTGTAATATAATGGAGTTAATTTCATCATATTTAAAAAAAAATTAAATGAATAATGGGGTTTTTGCTTTAAGTGGATAATGGGATTTCAGAGCATGTATCTGAAACTTACTAAAAATAAAAATAAAAAAAACTTTTAAGGTCTATTATGGCTCTCTTTTTTTGCATGATTTTTTTATTTATTTTCGGAACTTGGTTATTGAGAATTGAGCATTTCTACTTAAAACATGTTAGTTAGATTACGGTGATCGTACATGCTTTGATACCGTTGTTGACACGCTTTATTATATACATTAAATGAATTATTATGTATATTAATTTTATTTTATATAATACTTTTATTATTCAACTTAAATACTGCTAATATGCATAATAATAATAATAACTCATTGAGTGTGTATAATAAAACTTATATCAACGACATTATCAATAACTATATTAATACTATATATATATATATACTTAAAACAAAATCAGATCAAATTCGACAATATATTGTATAACAGTATGTGGGACACTCCGTATATAGTAATATGAGTATTGAATTGCTTCATGGGTAAAAAATAAAAAATAAATAAATTTTGACCATCTTAACAATGATTTTTTAAATAAATTTAAAATATTTTTTAAAATAGAAAAAGTTGTAGACATATTATTTTTTTAACTTATAGATTGATTTTATTTCAATTTTAATGCATTTTAAATATAATTTGATATTCTATCAAAGATCATTAATTTAGATTATTGTAAATTTTTATTCAATTTTGATCGTCTTTGATGAAATATTAAATGACATGAAATTTGAAACATAATCAATCTATAAGTTCAATAAAATGTTTATAAATTTTTTCCACTTTTTAGATTTTTTTGAATTTATTGTAAAAAATCATTGTAAAAAATTATTAAGTTAACTATAGTCAATGGAACTCTACCCTTTATAAAAATATTCTCAAAAATAAATAATCAATGAGATGTTAGAAT
The DNA here is from genome assembly GCA_037678475.1 of x Bolboschoenoplectus mariqueter. Taxonomy (NCBI): domain Eukaryota; kingdom Viridiplantae; phylum Streptophyta; class Magnoliopsida; order Poales; family Cyperaceae; genus x Bolboschoenoplectus; species x Bolboschoenoplectus mariqueter. Next base: position 1,527,785 of record CM075258.1, on the reverse strand, counting down.
TTTGTCAAAAAAAAAGTATAAAAGAATGGAAAATATATTCGTTGAAAATAGAAGAATTAAAATGGAGAATGAAACATCTATTCGAAAGAAAACGGAGTTTCCATGAAATTTAAAAGGTGGAATTTTGGATTAAAACATTTGGGAGGAAATAAAAATGAAAAATGATGTGAGAGGTAAATAAATATTTTTATCAATTTTGTTTTATCCGAGTTTTGAATAATACAAATTTGACATTTCGATTAAAGAAAAAAAGAAAAGATAATCAAATAACTATCTATTAAAACTTCCGTAATTAAACTCTAATGTTTATTCATTGTTGTTGTTTGACTCGTAATAAACTTTAATATTGAATATTTACCTATGAAAACTTCAATTCGTTTTATATTTATCCATTGATGTAGTCTAACTAGCTCATAATAAATTTAATTATGTGTACTAATTTATATTAATCTTGAAGTGAAATTTAAAATTACAAAATAAAAACACCAAACTTGAAATTCTTTTAACTAAAAAAATGTTAGTAGCAAATTATTGAATATAATAACAATTACATAAATTCGATGATAGACCATATAGAACAATAGAAAGAAACGAAGAAAAAAAGAAACAAAAAAGTATAAAAGAAATGCAAAATAAAGTCCAATAGAGTATTAAAGTTTAGCATTTCATGGCAAAAGATCTTAAGTCTACGTGAGAAAAAAAAGGAAAGGACAAAATTGTCATTTAAAATTTTTAAACAAATATAATACAATTAGTGTGCTTAATTAGTTTTATTCTCATTCAAATTGTTATCATGATATGTATCAAAGCTTATTTAATTTGGATGGAAAAATAGTAAAATATCCATCATTAAAGTTTTGATTGAGAAATACATCAAAACAAATATAACCTACTTAGTGTAATTAATAGTTAATATTCTTATTCAAATTTTTATCATGAATAAATATCAAAGCTTATAAAATTTGGACAGATAAATATCCATTATTGAAATGAGGGCTATTTTATTTATTAAAGAAAATTTTAAATTAAAATAATTTATAGTCACAATTTATATGCGATAAATTAAAAAGTAAGTAAATATTTTAAAAAAATATAGTATTTATAATTAATAATAATATAATTATTTACATAAAAATTTTCATATAGAAATACAAAAAAAATTATATCATTTAAAAAAAAATTTATAACAACTTAAAAGCTTAAATACAACAAACATACTTTTAAATGAAAAAAGAGAGAAAAATAAAGTGACATCATTAAAAAATTTTGAAACCCAATCATATTTTTATAGTATATAGATTCAATTTTTTTTTAAAAAGAAAAATTCAGCAGCCCTCCAGCAGGCTGCAGCCGAGCCTGTTTACAGACCCGCTACATAAAAATACATCAAGAATGTAACATAGAAAATCCGAGGCCCCTCTGATTCTTCTCTAGTTCTCTCTCAACTTTGTACTCTCCGCCTCCACTCTGTTTTCTACCCTTCGGACTCCCCGAGGCTCCTCTCCTCTCCTCTCCTCTCCTTTCCCCTCTCTCTATAACTCGATTCTTCTCCAATCCAACAATCTGTTCCCAGATTCTCTCTCTCTCTCGCGCGCGCGCTCTCGCTCTCGCTCTCTCTCTGCGTGACAATGCAGTCGTCTCTGTCGCTTTCTCTCTCTCTTCCTTCCCTTCTCCCCACGAAAGCGAACACCTCCAGTTCCCGCGCGATCCGTTTCTGCGGGCTCAGGCAGGAAGCGCTCGTCTCCAAGCTCACGCAGCGCCACAGAGCCGTCCCGCCACGTCTGATCCAGAAACCTCGGGTTTTGGTTCCACGTGCCTTGGCTTCGTCCAATGGCAGCTCCACCTCTGTTAAAGGAGGATTTGATTACGATCTTATCATAATTGGCGCTGGTGTAGGCGGTCATGGAGCAGCTTTACATGCTGTAGAGAAGGTATACTAATTTTGTTGCCTTTTTTGCACTGAATTTGGTTTGCTTGGAGTGTTACTGCAGGGTTTAGAGGGTTTAAGGAGAACAATCAGTTAATGCCAAGTCTATCTTTTAAAGTGATGAAAATTCAAGTATCTCTTGATTCATTTGTGGGGGTGGAGGGGGAGGGTTTGGTTCATACAAAGTTTGCTCATTTATCTTTGCATTATAAAGTCGGGCAGTATTTCGAACCTTAAGCTCTATTTGGCAGAGTTTAGATAGGATTTGAGGAGTTAAAGACTACTGTTAATTTTTTGTTACTTTTAAAGGCTCCATCAATCTTAGCATGCCTTTTCTTCAACTGGTTGTTGTTACACCAGGTTCTGAAATAAAGCTCTATTTTGAATCCAGTAAGTTCAGAGCTGATGTGTGGAAGTCAGGTCTTTAAAAGTAGAGATAATTTAGATTACTTGTTTGTAATTGTGACAGATTACGGGCACTTGTTGCAAATGCAGACCCTTCAAGTATCCAAATCATAATAACCATTTCTGACTTTTTGGTACTTCACAGGGTCTTAAAACAGCAATAATAGAAGGGGATGTTGTAGGTGGTACATGTGTCAACCGAGGATGTGTACCATCTAAGGCTCTCTTAGCTGTCAGTGGCCGTGTGCGTGAGTTACACGATGAACACCATATGAAGTCACTTGGCTTACAGGTAAAATGGCCTCTCTTATATAAATCACCCAAAATTAGGACATCGAGGAAAAGAAGGTGATAAGGAAACATAAATGAAAGTAGTAACTAAATAATAAAGATTCCGTTGTTTCAGTACAGTACAAGAACCTTTATATTTACTGCCTAGTATGATACTTCCCCTTTTACTATTTGTGCTTGATGTGCACTTTCCTTTATGGGAAAGGATATACCAGCAACTATGACAATTGATGTCGGTATATCATATATGTCAAAAATAAAATATTTAGATGATATATGTGTGCTTTATCATTTAGATAGATTGTTTATCAAATTTGATGAATTTGATAATCTTTTGGAGAGAAAACGCCAATAAAACTAAACCTAAACCGTTGATTTTAAATCGCTTGAGCGAAGACCAATAGGTTTGAAAGCACCATATTTGATACACAGCCTATCTAAATCTTAGAGAACATATTTAATATAAGCTTCTTGGCAGTACTGCTAATTGGTTTCTTGAGTGGTTATATTATTTAAAATCAGTGGTACAGTTTCATCTCTAATAGTCCCTCTATTATAATTTACTTTGTGCCTGCTAGGTGTCAACAGCAGGATATGACAGACAAGCAGTTGCCGATCATGCAAATAATTTGGCGACTAAAATTAGAAGCAATTTGACTAATTCAATGAAAGCATTAGGTGTTGACATTCTGACCGGTGTTGGTACCATCGTGGTAAGCTCAACGGTTTTCTTTTTCTTTGCACAGGAAATGAACATATTGCCTGGTTCGAGTAATTTTCTTGTGCCATAATGTTACAAGGACATTTGTGTCACATAATTCTTGGTACTGGTTCTGAAACTGTGTCAGGAAAAAGAAGATCTTTTGTTTTCTAATAGTAGTCATTACTTGTACAGGCACAAAGCAAGTATTTTTTATATTTAACCTGTCAAGAATAAATAAAGCTAAGGAGGTTATTGATGCTTTCTTTATTCTGTGCAAACTCTTCAGGGTCCACAAAAAGTGAGATACGGCAAAGTTGGGCTCCCCGAGAAAGAGGTCACTGCACGTGATATCATAATTGCAACTGGGTCCACGCCATTTGTACCGAATGGCATTGAAATAGATGGTATTTTCTTCTTCATTGTATGATTTCTTTTATTCACAAGTTGCTACATCATCACAATGAAGTCTACATTTGAGAACACAAACATTTTGGGAAAAAAAAAAGGCAAAAGCTGAGCCAAACTATTATAAGAACAATGTTGCATTTCCTGATACTATAAATATATCTGGTATTATAAAGAAAAATCCCACAAAAATGGTAAAGCAAAGAGCTTTGTTTGGCCTGAGATCAAGATATTGCGTTGATGACATGTAGGTAAAACGGTATTTACAAGTGACCATGCACTTAAAATGGAGTGGGTCCCTGACTGGTTAGCTATAGTAGGAAGTGGCTACATTGGTCTTGAGTTTAGTGATGTCTACACAGCTCTTGGTAGTGAGGTACTGCTATATTATTTTTGTCTTTTTGAAAACTACATGTGACATCTTGCAGTGCTTGCACATAACAACAAGTGTCTGTTGGATTTACTGCCGAGACAACTATTTTGACATATTTACAAATAGCTAAAGGTACATTGCTTTGAGTACCGACAACTCCTACAAATACAACGTTCACTTTTATATAGATCCAAATAAGCTAAAGTCAGACGAAACATCGGCTGTGAGTATGTTATGCTGTGTGGTTGATTTGTTTTAGTCAAGATAAAGAAGTCAGTTGTGCTGTGTGGTTGATTTGTTTTAGTCAAGATAAAGAAGTCAGTTGTGCTGTGTGGTTGATTTGTTTTAGTCAAGATAAAGAAGTCAGTTGTGAACTGGTCATTTTTTAAATCACCTGTAACTCCCTTATGATTGAGTTTTATTTGCAATTAATTGTCAGTTGCAAATCTGACCATATGAGAAATACTGGGTGTTTTGGGCCAGTACGATTAATGTTTCCTTTTTCCTTTTTTACGTTTTATAAAAGGGCCTCTCCTCCTCTTTTTCTATTCTTTCTTTTACTAAGAGAATTGTTTCTTTGTTCGTTCTTTTTTTAATATTTGAATATCCTTGACTCTACTCCATCTCCACCCAGCCCAAACCTCATTTCTGAAATAAATTGCACTTCCCTGTCATAACTCTGTCCAATCATTTTATTTGTTTGTTTATTCTTGGGGACAGGTTACATTTGTAGAGGCTCTTGATCAACTAATGCCAGGATTTGATCCCGAGATTGGAAAGTTGGCACAGAGAATTCTCATAAATCCTCGCAAAATTGACTATCACACAGGCGTCTTTGCTAAAAAGGTCTGTTCATGTGCATTTCTTAGTTTGATTATGCAGTATTTCGAAACGTTACAGCTAACTTTTACTGAAAACAGCTGTTTTTTTTTTCCATTATTTAACTCTGAATAGATTACACCTGCAAAAGATGGGAAGCCTGTCCAGATAGAGCTTATTGATGCAAAAACAAAAGAACCGAAGGAAACCCTAGAGGTGATTATATTGATGCTTTCAATTTTTTTCTGGAAAACAGTCATGTCACAAACAGCAGAATATCATTTATACCTTTGCAAAATGAGAATATTTCATATGCTTTTTTAGAACTGGAAAAGTAATTAGACAGTTTTCTCCCTACTTAACTTTCTTACAAGTATCAAAATCACACCTCTTTATCCCTGGCAAGTATGATATGACTTCTCTTTCTTTCTCACTTGCATATAGATGAAATAAAGTGAGGTAAGATGGCTAGTTTGTGCATCTTTGGAAATAAGTTGGGAAGAGGGGTGGAGAAGCACTATTATGTTGTGGGGCCTGTGTAGTATTTCCTAATGTTATGTTGGGGTATGCACATAATATTGCTCTGCAAAGTTATACATGAAATATGACACAAGAGTGTACGTGCATTGTTATAATTGGCATAAATGCAAAGCGTGATCTATCCTCACTCTGTCAAAAAAATTCTAATATAATAATCATAAGGGAAAAGGAAAAAGGAAAAGGCTTTAGTATGTGTTCTTGGTTAATAGATGACATTGCTTAATTTGGGAAAAAGCTTTAGTATGTGTTTTTGGTTAATAGATGACATTGCTTAATTTGTAACTTACAGGTCGATGCAGCGCTTATTGCCACAGGAAGGGCTCCTTTCACAAAAGGCCTTGGCTTAGAAAATGTAGGCATCTCATATTTCTTCTTGTCTCATGATCTTTTTACAATGTTTTGAGAACATGAAACAATATGTTCCACCACTGTTAAGCATTACCTGAGCATTGCCTATATATATATTTTTCCTCCAGTTTGCCTCTTTTGAACTGACATTCCTTTTTGATGCATTGTGTCTTTCAAGCTGGGGTGATTTTTTTGTGGTAATTTTTAATCACCACCTTCTCTTAAAACATTAAACTAAGTTGCTAACTTGTGTTCATTTCAGATAAATGTGGCAACACAGCGGGGCTTCGTACCAGTTGATGAGCGGATGCAAGTCCTTGATTCTAACGGCGAACTGGTATCTTCTTCATCCTTTTAAAAAAAAAAACAAAAACCAACTTAGTTGAAATGGACTACACTGTGACCTTGAATCTTACATATTGGATTGAGAAACATGGATATGCAACGAGAAGTTATGAAACACTTTCTTAGTTTCAGTTAGTGCCTACCAATATACTGTTAACTAATCTTGCAGTTTGACCCATAAGGACTCAGTTCACGGGCAATCCAAATTTAACCAATGAAGACCTTAATTCTGCAATCAAAACTTGATTGAGATCAACATATCTATTTGGTGAACATATTAGTTATCGTTGGATTATTAAATGTTGTGTAGGTCCCTCATGTGTATTGCATCGGAGATGCAAATGGGAAACTAATGCTTGCTCATGCTGCCAGTGCTCAGGGCATTTTTGGTACTTGCTTTTCTTTTCACTATTGTTTCTTCCAAAAAAGAAATATTGTTGAGTTGTAGGATTTTAGGTTTGCAGTTAATATTTAAACTTTTAACCATGGTTAGCTTAGGTTTCTGCTTATAAATGTTGATTTCTAAATAGAGAACCTATGCAAAACTATGACCAAAAGAAAAATGTTGAAAGCACTCATATGTACAAGTCAGAACCTGCTGGTACTGTACCATAATGGAGGCCCTAATGATAAACAAAAAGCAAGTCGAGATAAAGAGCTACTGATAATTCAGAACTGACCAGACCATCATTATTGAGATCAGAGATTGGAAAGCTTTGTACAAAGTGATATTCTGATGTCAATTTGTTTTAACTTCCTTTTGCAGTTGTTGAGCAACTAACTGGCAGGGATAATGTGCTAAACCATTTAAGCATCCCAGCTGCTTGTTTCACACATCCTGAGATTAGCATGGTTGGCCTCACTGAGGTATGTACACATTTCAGATCCTTAGTGGTCAGGAGATTGCAAAACACCCATAATTTATCTGATATCTCAGATGAGCCCTTCTTACATTATAATTTGCAAAAAATAAATCCCTCCTTTAGTTACTGACAAACTTAGAAGTAGATTGAAAGGTTTTTTATTGAATGGAAAGAAGGATCTTAATTATTTAATCTTGAACCGGGGCATCAAAAGTAAGCCTGACAATGATTTATGAGGACTCATCTTTTTCTTACTGTTAGTAACAATCTATAAGTGAAAAAGTAATTTCTGAGAAAGCACAATACTGTAGGTACATTCCCTTAATTCCTCAGTAAAGTAAGAACTTCTTGTGAAATAATGGAAAGGGTGGTTATCTATGTGATTTCTTGATTCCCATTAATTCCCAGCATAATCTAGACTTCTGCTCCCATTAATGCCCATTAAAGCGCCCCCTGTTTCAAAGAATACAGGGTTCTTTTTGCCCATCTTCTTTTAGATCTTCGAAATTCCTTGTATTTCTTGTTCTGTTGAGTTTCAACTCTTACTGTATAAAGTTCACATCTTCCTAGAAAACTTTTTAAGTAACAGCAGCCCTGCAAAATGGAAATATATCAGGTGTGGACCTCATCCGTTAAAAAGCAGGGCCGATGCTGTCTATAGTACTGATCTGCTTATTTGTTCAAAAAAAAAAAAAGAAGTATATTGACTTCTCATTATCCAGGGAAAAGCAGTGTCGCATAGAATGAACCAATTGTTAGTCTGACCTGCGGAAAAACTTCTTTTTCTCCAAAACCTCATAAACCATATATATGCTCTTTCTGCGAGTATCAGAAGAAATAGACAAACTACTATTCCCATATTTTAGGGGAGAAAAGGTGAGGTATATTATGAAAGAATATGCGGATCCATAGACGGCAATTTAATGCATTGTGTGCATACTTGTGATATTTTATACTTTCTGTGGGTTATGCATTGAATTTTTCTGTATGCGATATTTCAAGTTTGTGCAGGGTAAGCATGAGACATGAACCAGTCTTGTTTTATTGAAAGTTAAAATATTGAGTGCTCATGCTAAATGAAAAATCAATTTTTCAGCCACAAGCCAGGGAGAAAGGTGAGAAGGAAGGCTTTGAGATTAGCGTTGTTAAAACTAGCTTTAAGGCGAATACAAAAGCTTTGGCTGAGAATGAAGGCGATGGTCTTGCTAAGGTAACACACCTGCATGTGCACATATCCGATTACTATCTTATTTACAGTATGTTGTTTGAGATGGTTTGGCTTTCATATCATTTATGCTCTTGTAAAAGTTGATGTAATTACACCTTTGTCAGCACTGCAAAACAAGGGATGATTTCTGAAAATTGTAAATTTTAGGTGCTTGTTGCAAAAAAATCCAATAATAAATAAAAGCAGAGAAAAAGAAACAAGTTTTAGCAAGCACCTTTTATGAAGTTATATATGAGAAGAATTAGTAGAAAAGATATTTTCAAATAAATGAGCAACTTGTATTACGAACTTTGAATCCCTACTGGTTATGTTTGTTTCATCAAAAATAAAGAAAGTGCAAATTAAAGATAGTATTGTATAATAATTTTATCTTTGTATAGATGATATACAGACCCGACACAGGAGAGATTCTGGGTGTACACATTTTAGGCTTGCATGCAGCGGACCTCATTCATGAAGCTTCTAATGCAATTGCTCTTGGCACCAAAGTCCAGGTACATGCACAACTATTCTTGATTCTCATAATTTTGCAAGATACCTTTTTCCAGATTTAAGTTATTGGTGCGTCATTCTAGTCCATAATTTTTTTCTGGTTATTTTCTTGACTGTGTGACCTCGAAAGTTGTTTACTGTGACATTGTGGTTTATACTGAAAAGTATTTAAATAGTACCTCACTACCTCTATCATGGTGTAAGATGGCGGTATTGATCCAAACAAGATGAGAAATGCAAGAGAAAACAATGAAATTGAGCCTGTACCAAAAAGTTTAGTTTTGACTTCTTAGCTAACCTGACTGGCACATTTTTGGTATATCTGGTATGGTTAGTACGAGTATGGATATAGAACTCGAACATAATATGATCTAAAACTTTTCTGTTAACACTGCTTGCTGTTGTTTTCTTCTCCTTATTTGAACAGGATATAAAGTTTGTGGTGCATGCCCACCCAACCTTGTCTGAGGTATTGGATGAGCTCTTCAAAGCTGCCAAGGTACTTCCAAGAGACCTTCTAGAGTTTTATGGTTTTACATATGCAGCCTTAAACGACCAGTACTGGTAACTATCCCAATGAGTACCATACAGGCACCAGTATCTACTGGTACCAAATCAGCAGTTAACCAGCCAGCTTTTTTATGTCTAGGGCCTGATACTGGATGGTACATACCAGTACCAGACCATCGAAAAACAGTTTGGCATAAGTTATGATGCAATTCCCTGTCTTACCCTTGTAAATTGGAGTAAAGCTAGTGTGCTTCTAGGAGCACCGGACCCCTTGGTGCTCCTAACTCAAAATCCGTCGAATTGGCTTCAAACGATAAATCAAGTTGCTCAATAAATTCTTTATATTAAAATTTTGTAGGATAATAAAATTTTCTATTTTTAGAGTTTTTTTAACTATTTGTTTCATATTTTTGAAAATGGCCTATTTTTATATGCAAAAAATTATTATTTTATTGTTATTATTAGAGTCATCTTAAAAAATCCGAAAAAAATAGTTAGAAAACCCTAAAAATAGAAAATTTCGGTAGCCTACAAGATTTTGATATGAATAATTTATCGAGAAACTTGAATTTTTCATTTGAAGTTGATTTAATAGATTTTTGAGTAAGAACACCGAGGGGCTTCATGCTCTTAGGAGCACCCTAGTTTTACTTTGTAAATTGACTTCTTTACCCATCTTTAAAGCCGATAATTTTTAATTTTATTTTCTGACAGGTTAATATCGGTGTATCTGTAAATGAACCAGTTGCAGTATAAATGTGATGAGCAGCCCAAGAATAATCATCCTTTGAGTGCAATATTTACTTTATTTGGTGCACTGAGAAGCCTATATTTGTTTCCTAAATTTGGTACCAGTCTCAGCTGATCACACTTATGCCTAGAGAGAGATTAAGAGAGAAAATGGCTTCCATTTGTCGTGCTTCTATTTATTCATGCAGCTTCGTAATGCAATTTTGTTTTTTTCTTTTTTTCCCCCCAACAATCGGAACTGACGATTTGTTAATACATTTTATGTTAGCATGTCAGATGTCGCAACTCCAAGTTTAGTTCATGTAATAAATTTGTTCATGTTTTCTGGACTTATGTGGATTGACAAGTTCAACAAGTTATTGTCTTATTGATCAATTCTCATTAATAACATCATGTTTAATCTCAATTCTCAAGCCAAACAAGAACTACTAAAAAAAAGTACTAAGAATTATGCAGTAACAACTGGTGCTTTCCGTGAATTTGCTTTAGTCCTGTACGGATTTAAAATACTAATAAGTTCTAGTCAATGAGAAATTATTGTTTGTTTGCCTTTGTGTTTGTTGAGAATGGTAGAAATTAATCCTAGTACCTAAACCAAGCACTTCTCTTTTATTAATTTGTTTGGAAACTTTGAAAACGAGGTCACAAAAGAAATATAATAAGAAATCACATAACTAAATCAACCTGTCGGCGGGCGGCACCATCCCACTATTCAGAAATCAACACCTAACATAATGATCGGAGTATAATAATAAGGTTTAATTAGTCTTAATTGATCACAAATCAAAGTTGATCCCAACGCACATGTATAAAAGGAAATTGGGGGGTTCTTTTGTAGCAGCGGTTCTTATGGCAACCTGTGTGCAATTATATTCCACAATACTTCTTAAAACTTCATAATGACATTGCATTTGCATGTGCACTTGTCGCATCATCTTTCTCAAATCAAAATCTTTATTTATATTGGTATCATTCATTCATGTGAAAGACTTTGCCAAACAATGTAGGAATTAAATACATTTCAAGAAAGTGATATTTGAAAAAAAATAGGAAGAGATGATCCGACCTTTTGTTTTGATGATACCGATTTTAAGAAAATAATTTGAACCAAATTACCGCTACATTTAAATATATAAACTTAAATTTGTTATAGAACAAAGTCATAATATCATTACTCTAATATTAAAAAGAGCCATGGTTCTTATCAATTTCACAGCGCACCACATATGACCACACAAGGACGCCACATACGACCATCACCAACAAAGGTTCATCCCTAATCCCTATCCTCTCCATCTTAATCCATCATTAACATATTAATTAAATGCACCTACGATGGGTTTCCTACTGGGAAACAAAGGATTAAGAGATCGAGATGCACTAATCGATCCACCTCCTTGTGCCGCGTGGCATGCATGTGGTGTGCAACCATTTGTCACCATCGTTTAATTAGCTGGATTGCTGTGTGCTCTCAACCCAACCCAAGTCTCCAACAAAATATAAACAAAGGAGAAAAAGGAAGAAGAATAATCCAGGGTGTTTTTTCGAGGGAAAAAGGAGGAGAAACCGGGAGGTGCCAAGGGGGGTGATTATAGGCTGGCTAGAACCGGTGCATAATAAATATTGGTAGACCGTTGTATTTGTATGTACGAGTCGTCACTTGTGAGTTTACATGTGTTTTATGTACAAATAAGCAGATGAATAAGAAAATAATAGTTATATTATATGTTGATATAGATATAGTATGTAAATATTTTTTGTGTGGGTAATACATGATGTTTTAGTGTCAATTTAGGTGGAAGTGGTGGCAAAATAAATTACAATGGAGTTAAATAATATAAAATTTATAAATTTAATTTATATCACAATTTTAACTTTAATCTAATGATTTAAAAAAAATATACATGGTGTAGCAATTTTTTTGAAGAATGTGAAATCAATTTTAGTTTCTTTTTAGAAATTACATTAGAAAAGAAAGAACAATCATATAGGATATTTTTTGAATATTCTAGCATGCATTAAATTCTTATGGTACATTCAATTTTTACGATACATATTTTTGAAAAATACCAATCAAATTAAAACAACCTAAAATTGTGAATGTATTCTAACTTATTTGGATAAAATATATATGTAAAAGTGATGTCTCGTGTTAATTTAGATAGGAGTGAATATATATCACAATTTTAACTTTAATCTAATAATAGTATAGCAATTTTTCTTGAAGAGTATGGAATCAATTTTTGTGTAATTTCTTTCTAGAATTTACACTATAAAAGGAAAAAAAATCATATAATAAATATCTAAAAAAAACAGAGATCAATTAATTAACCCTCATTGTATATATATTCACCATTATTTAATTTCAAGTAATAAGAGTTGGGTCCAATTAATGTTAAGACCAAGACCATGTAAGGATTTGCAAGGGATAGAAAGAGATTCGAAGGTTTGATGAGAAGGGGGGAGAGAGAGAGAGAGAGAGAGAGAGAGAGAGAGAGAGAGAGATCAGCTGGGAGCTTAGAGGAAGTTTAAGGAATCATGTGGCTGCATGTGCTCTTTGTGTTAGGAGAACATGCATCTCTCTCTCTCTCTCTCTCTCTCTCAAGCAACCGTACTACCTCATGCTACATTGTTTCTTTCTTCTTCCCACCTCTCTCTCTCTCATCTCTCTTTCTCTGACATTAATTTCATGCTGGTTCCACAACTTGTATTTATATTAATTCTTCTTTTATTTCTTTTTTCATAAAGAAAGAAAGAATTATTGCTCCATGCCACCTGGTTATCCAATCAATCCTATAAGAACCCCCTTTATATTAAGCCCTAGCTATTTACTAGTTCTTCCTCTCCTCCTTTCTTTCTCCTTCTTTCTCTAGTTCTTCTTACAACACCAACTAGTTAGAATTCCTTCAAAGGGAGGCAACAAAATTACACCTCTTAATTGCAAACATGGTATCTACAACACATTCTCTTTGTCATAGGTTTTCAAGACTTAATCAAACTCGAAACGCCTTGGTTTTGATTCGTGCCGTGCAACAAAGTACGTTGTCAACCGTGAGAAGCAACAAGCAAATCATGGCGAGAAGCAACTTTGGTGTTGTTTCTAGAAGACGCGCGAAGCAGAAGATTCAAAGGAGGAAGCTTCTAGAAGGATCGAGGAAACCTGTCGTTCAGATCGTTAGGAAACTCCAGAAACTGAGGCGGCTCGTGCCCGGTGGCGACTCAACGGGGATCGATGATTTGTTCTGCGCGGCTGCAGATTACATCTTGACACTTCAAATGAAAGTGAGGGTTATGGAATTCATGGTTAACATGTTTACACCTCAAGATCCTGATAATTAATTGAGAGGCACACATATGTTGCATTTTGTGATTGGAGAGAGAGAGATTGATTAATTATTCATTGGTTGATTAATTCTTTGTTTTTGCTTTTGTTTTTGTTTGTTTCTTTGATGAAATTTAATTAGCTTAATTTATTTGCATGACCATGAAGAATTTGTAATTCATGGAGGTTACAACTGACAGCCTTTTGAGAGAGGATGTTGTTTGTACAGCATTTGAGATGAGATTTTTCTCACTGTTAATTAGGCTCCTTTTTTTTTATATTCTATACAAATTTATGTACTTTATTAATTAAAGTGTTTGCATTTTGCACGTTTCAAGAATCAATAACTTATTCATAAATATCAATACATTTTCAAGTTGGAAAGTGTTAATTTATAGCTATTATTAAATCTTTGACATGCATATGATTTAATTTACAAGGTGGAGAACATGTATTTGATTAATTATTAAGTACAGATAAGAAGCAAGAAACTAATTAAAATTTGCATGTGCACCGAATTTGGCCACAACATGCAATTACTGGTGCATGCAACTGGAAAGAGAAATAGTAATTAATGGCTATACCTAACATGCCAACATGCATGAAATTAACACAATTAATTTTCATTTTAATGTGCCATGAGAAATTAAGTGGCTAAATATCTTCTGAGAACACACTCATAGAGATATACAAGCACATAAATTAATGCTTAAATTCATAGTTTGTGCATTAGCTAGCTTGGTCCAGATTGAAGTTATATAATTTTGATTTGGGGTTTATGATGTTAAGATTTTAAGTAACCATAAGAAATAAAATAGAGAACATTCTGGAAATATATTTTTTTTCATTCATAATTAAGAACATATATATAGTTTGTAATTGGATTGGTTAATTGCAAAATTATATATAATTGCAGTCAGTAATTCCCTTAGTTATATGTATACATTTTGTCTTCATATAAATCGTTGCAAATTTTGGAGATTGATGCATAAATTTTTGTCTATTTGTAAATTGATATTGAAGTCATTATCCACACATTAATGATAATAAATAATAACAATAATGATAGGAGATTGATGCTATAATTAATTCACACTATTCAGGTAATTAATCAGGGATAGGTAATGTAGAAATTGATATATATTTTAATTAGCATCCTCTGTAAGTATATAGCTAGCTTGGTGCATGTGCATAAAAAGTGTGCTAGCTAGCTTGGTCCTACTTGAAATTATCTGATTTTAATTTGTGGTTAATTATACAATTAAGATTTTAAGTCATAAAGCAATAAAAAATAATATTGTGTAAATATATATTTTTTAATTAACCACTAGAACAAATAACTAACATTTCGATTAATTAATTGATGATTGCTTGATATTGTACAATATATATAATTGCTTGATATTGGTATATTACTCGAGTATGCATTAATTAGTTCAATAATAGCTAAATATACATTCTAAAAAATGCGGAAAATGAGTCTGAAAAATCAAAACTGATGTTGGCAGTTGTCAAAATCGCATGATAATTGTCAATAATAATTTCTTGATCAAAATAAATAAAATATACATCGATATTATAGACAAATATATAGATCGATATTATAGACAAATATATAAATCGATATAATAGACAAATATATATCGACATAATAAATAAACATATATCAACATATAATAGATAGAAAGTAGTGAGAGAAGTCCACCCTTTACTGTGCATCCATGTATCAACCATTTTATTTATTAATGTCAATTATGTATCTGTCAACTAAAAATACATTATTGTTAACTAATAAAATTTAATTATTTTATATACAAAAAAATATATAAAATGATTAAATTTTGTTAGTTAATAATAATATATATTTAGTTAACAAATATATAATTGACGTTAATAAATAAAATAGTTGATAGATGAGTAGACATTTAATGTGTAGACGCCACACATTTTCGATAGATAAGATAAATGTGTTGGAATTAATTTTTGTAAATGTGGTGTCGATTGCAGCTTCATAATTTTCTTTCACAACGGGCCTTATCTTGTTTTAAGGCCTAATTTCCTCTTAATGCATTATTTTAATCGGACGGTTCATAGTTGACTGCCATCACTATCATTGTAAAAATGTATTATATATATATATATATATATATGAAAGCATATATGGGCTGTTGGAATTTCTACGGAATTCAAATCCGAGTGCTTTCATTCATAGAATGCAAGTAGACACTATGCGACTATGCAAGAAAGGTTTGTGATAGAGGAAATACTGAAGTTATGTTTTTGTTTTATTTCGGGTATAACAAGAAAGAAAGTAAGGATAAATCTGGGGTGCTCGTAATTAATTTTCTTGTCTATTTCACCTATTATATATGACATAGATGATGAGTGAAATAGAAGGATAATATAACATACATACATACATACATACATACATACATACATACATACATACATACATACATACATACATACATACATACATACATACAATACATGGTTTATCTAAACATATTACTCTACTTCGATTATTTTATGGACTTTGTTCTAGAATAAAATTATCTATTGAATAAAACGTCAATTTTTCAAATAAAATAATTTAATTAGAAAATTATTTTATATTAAAAAAACGTCCACCACAAATAATTTTTTTTAACATTGGAGACAATATAGCGGTAAATGACATAATTAACGACACATTATTTTAATAAAGGAACATAAAAAAAAATTATGCCACAAAATTTTGGTATCGCTTGATCATAATACTTCAATTTTCATTTTGGGTCTAATGTACTTATTTTTTAACTTCTTAATCTAGTATAAAATTAACTTAACAAATCATAAAATTTTATATATAATCATCCTTTATAAAAGTAACTAAATTCAGAATTTTAGATTCAATAATTATATTTAAAATTTTTAAAAATAAAAATCAAGAGTTTGTAATTTTGGAAAAACTCTTCTTGCCAATTGTGACGATCATTGATCAAGTCATGGTAGTAATTTGTAATTTTGTATGATAACATTAAAATATGAGATTTTGTAGGTATCAAATTGCAACTTGGTCAAAAGAAACCAGAATTGAGAAATACTCGAATATATTTTTATAGTTAGTATAAAAAATATTGATGTTTATATCTGAGTTTGTAAGTGTTTATAATTAGTATAGAAAATATTTATTATTTTTTTCTAGATGATTATGAAAAAAATTGAAGTTACAAATTTTATTTATACAAATATAAATATTATTTACATAATTTTTAAATCTAATAATATAAAATATAAATATTTTTATCATTAAATATAAATAATTTTTGAAAAAAATATAAATACATTAAGATACAAATAAAAGATGTAATTATTACTCCTCATATTAAAATATGAGATTTTGTAGGTATCAAAGTGCAACTTGCTCAAAAGAAAAGCAGAATTGAAATTACTCGAAACGATGTTTCCTTCTCCTCTTCCTCCCTCTCAGTTGCTCTCTTCCTTCTTCCTTCCCTTCCTCCGCCGCCACCTCCGCCACCATCTCCGCCGCAATAGATCGCCGGGAACTTAACAGAGCCATGGATGCTCTGCAATGATAATTCCCTTCAGCCATGCAAAGAAGACTTCTCCTCCCTCCGGTCATGTGTATCCGCCTTCTTCCCTCCTTCCATCAAACCCTAACCCTCACCACTCAATCGGAAACCCCAACCGAGATCCTGGCTCCGTCTTCTTCCTCCTCCTCTCAACCTTCTACCATTTCCCCTCTTCTCTCTCTCCTTTCCCGCCCGGCATGGTTCAAGGACCCTTCTCTCCCTAAGCTGATCACTCAAACCCTAATCCGAGTTCCCTCTCACCTTCCCTCCCTCTTCCTCTCTCCTTCCCTCTCGCCTCACACCTCTCTTTCCTTCTTCGACTATCTGTCTCTCCATTTCCCTTCCCTCCTCTCTCTTGACTCCCGTCTTGTACTCCTCCAGTCTCTTGCAAAGCGGCAGCTTTTCTTCCAAATGCGCTATATCTTGACATCAACAATTGCATCCAGATCTAATTCAAAAGAAGAATTGACAATGCTCCTGTCCTTCATGATATCTATCCAGAAAGAATCTGAATTCAGACCATCAATCAGGTGCACCAACACTCTTCTGATGGCGCTCTCACGTTTGTCAATGATCAAAGAAATGAGGGACCTCTTTGATAAATTGAATAGAGGTGAGATCTTTGGGAAGCCCAATTTGCACACTTACAACATCATGATCAATGCATATTGCAAAGCAGGTCTTCTAAGTGATGCAAAATTATACTTGGGTTTTCTGTTGCAAGCCGATTTGTGGCCCGATACTCATACCTACACCTCATTTATTATGGGTTACTGTAAAGATGAGAAATTGGATAATGCTTGTAAGCTGTTTGTGCTAATGCCATATAGGGGATGCTTAAGGAATCTGTTTAGCTATACTGTTTTACTTCAGAGCCTTTGTGATACTGGTCGGATCAAACAGGCAGTTTCGATTTTCTCAAGCATGAGAGATGACAGAATTGACCCTGATGTCCAGGTTTATACCATATTGATACATGGATTTTGCAAGGTCGGGAGGGTTGATGATGCAAAAGATCTGCTCAATGAAATGTCTAAGTATGGTTTGGTACCAAATGTTGTTACATACAATGCATTACTCGATGGGTATTGCAAAAAGGGTAATCTTAATTCAGCAATGCAGTTACTAAGAACAATGAAATCGACAGATACGTGCAAACCCAATAGTCGTACCTACAGCGAGTTGATATGCGGGTTTTGTAGAGAGAGAAAGGTAGATAAAGCGATGGCTTTGTATGATAAGATGATACAAGTTGGTTTAACCCCGAATGTTGTTACATTTAGTACCTTGATTCAAGGCCAATGTGAAAATGGTTCAATAGAGTCTGCTTTTAGGCTATTAGGTTCGATGGAGTCTGTCGGTTTGGTCCCAAATGAGTGGACTTGGTCGATATTAATAAATGCTTTGTGCAAACATGAGAGAGTAGAGGAGGCAATCTCTCTCTTTGGATCCCTTTTGGAGAAGGGTATTAAAGGAAATAAAGTTGTTTATACTGCCCTAATCGGTGGTTTATGCCAGGCAGAAAAAACTGAATTATCCTTAACGTGGCTTGAAAAAATGGTTTTGGGGGGCATTATGCCAGATATATATACCTATAATTCAATTTTGGATGGTCTTTGTAGGGACAAGAGGTTGAATGAGGCCATTAGGGTATTACACGATATGTTAAGTAGAGGGGTCCGACCAAATGTGGTCTCATATACAATATTGATAGATGAGTTGGTTAGAGATGGGCGTACTAGAGATGCAGAGAAGCTGTTTGGTGAAATGCTTGAATTGGGTATTGCTCCAGACACATGTGTTTATACAGTACTTATACGGTCTTGTTGTTTTGAAGGAAAAATGGAGGATGCTGAGAAATTGTTGACCAACATGAAGGAAGATGGGGTATTTCCTAATTTGGTAACGTATAATACCTTGATTAATGGATATGAAAGTTGGGGTTTGACTAGTAAAACACTCTCTACTTTTGCAAATATGATCAATGACTCAGTTGAGCCAAATGCTGAGACTTATGGATCCTTAATTAGACTTCTGATTAGGAGAAAGAAGATGGGCAATTCTGTAATTATAGCAAATGTTGACGTTTGGAAAATAGTTGAAATGGAGACTATAGAGGAATTATTTGAGGTGATGGCTAAGCTTGGGTTCAGACTGAAAATTTCAGCTTTTGAAATCTTGGTTTCATGTTTGTGCAAAGTTGATCGAATTGAAGAGGCAAAATGGCTGCTTTCTAAATTAGAGAAAGAAACGGATATTAAAGTTCCCAGTGAAGATGTATACACCTCTCTGGTAGATTGTTCGTGCAGGTTGGAGACGGCTACAGAAGCTCTGGAATTTGTAAATTTGATGGGAAAGTATGGATATATGCCCAGGTTGGAGTCCTATAAAAGAGTTATCTGTTTGCTCTGTGAACAGGGACATTTGAAGGAGGGTATTGCGGTCTTTTGTGGCCTTTTGGAGAAAGGTTATAATTGTGATGAAGTTGCTTGGAAAATTATAATTGAGGGATTATTGAGTGAAAATCATGTGGAATTTGGGTCTAAGCTGTTAAAAATCATGGAAGAAAGAGGGTACAAGCTGGGACGACTGACGTACTCTAAATTGTTAGAACTGGTCACAAACCAATTTCAGAAAGGCGGGCAGTTACATATACCTAGTCAGCAAAAGGTGTGAATCTTTTTAACTTTATGAGACTTCTCTAGTTTTTTGGTAGGAAATCATTCTTTGCTGCTAACGAAATAGGAGTAAGGTATTGCATCAATATGTAAATTGAATTTTTTCAAATACAAGATTGTTGTTTAATTTCACAACAGCATTTTACATTTTTGTTTGGAGTTATCGGTTTTCGCAAATTGCACTTACCTGCCCTACTTGAGTGTACTTTGGTTTACATTTGTTGTAAATATCCGAACTTATTAGCTTACCTACCCCCTTCTATTTGAATAATGGGTCTCAATTCGGGAGGAAGAACTGGTAATAAGTACAAAACCATCCATTCAGGTTCTATATTTGTTTGAAGAAAACGTTTAGCTAATTCCATACGTCTAACCAAAAAATTCTTTCTTATTTGAATTTTTCTATCTTCCCATTTATCTCCAGTAGGTTTCAGGACTGCTAATCCTTTCCATTCTAGTAATGAATTCTCGATAAGAATTCGCAAATCTAAATCAGCTAATTGCTCTCTAATAGCATCAGCTCCTGTCACAATTTCTCGATTTCGAAATTTCTCGAAGCCTCGAGTATTAAAAAAAAGCGGAATGCTGTATTTCCGGGATTGGATTTCATCTTCTAATGAACCTCGTAATCGTAAGAAAGTTGGTTTTTTAGCTGTGGGCCTAGCAAAAGAACAGTCGAGATAGGTTCCTAAAGGATTCCCCCCTTTCAAATCGGACGTGAAGGTTTCCTCTCATCCGGCTCAGAAGATCAAGTAATAAAAAGAAACTAAATTCTTCCATCAATTATCTGGACTCTGTTGTTGCTTCTCTCAATCATTGGGTATATTTCGTATTTTTCAAGAAATGATATGTGATGAAGAAAAATATTATTATCTGCATTTTCATTTATTGTTTGTGAGCTGAGATACAAGAAAAGAAAAATAATATGATATGGAAATTTGCTGTCACTTACAAAAAGAAAGCGAAATTAACAGCAAAAAAAAAAAAAGAAGCATGAGAATTTTATGACCGAGTTAAAATCTATTAGTGGCGTTTGTGATGAAAAAAATAAGACATTGATGACAAACCATGTAACATGAGCTTTCTTTCAATGCCACATGCTAATAAAGCAGATGTAAATCTAATAAGCGGTTCATTATCTTTTTCTAACATTTTGTTTATTTAGTATAAATTATGAAATGTTGGAGAAAACTAATTTGAAGGAGAAAACCAGTTATGCATAGCAGCAATGCACTTCTGGCAAAATTCTATGAATGAATTCTGCAAATCTTATTACTTTCTTCAGTTACTAAGAAAGAAATGGGTGATATCATAAATTTTAACTATTTTTTCAGCCAAAATACCTTATTATCATGTAGGCATGTCGATTTCCCGTCTTCTCACCGGCATTTCGTGAAATGTCACGAACAAAATTATGGCGTGAAGATTATTTGGTGAAGGCGAAAAAACCGTCTCTTCCTCTTTTCCTTTTTCCTTTTTAATCTTTGTTGCTACTTCCATTAGAGTAGACAAGGCAAAACCCAATCATTTGACAACAATAAAGGTCTGATAATATATGCAAGTAATTTCTTCTTTGTTGTTGGTTATGTAATTCTAATTTATTAGCCATGTTAAGAATCATATATTATATATTATGATGCAATGCAAGTAAGCCAAATGTTGCTCTATATTGAAATTCAGTTAATCTAATATGGTAAGAGAATAAGATAATATTTTTTTATTTTTCTCATGTCAAGTATATTTGTGTGAGGAAAAAAAATAACAACTAGAGAAATACAAATATAATTGTGAATGAATTAATGGATAAAAAATATAAGGATGAAATATTGATGAAGAATTTCAGATATTAAATGAGTTTAAGATTTGGAATGAATATTTTTTAAAGAAAAAAATAAAGAAAGACAAAAGTACATACATTTTTTTGATAAAATTAATGAAAGAAAATATATATGTAAACATGCCATTCACATAAAATATAAATGGAAAAAAAATGTGACAATGAATTTAAGAAATATAGATAATGGATAGAGTTGCTATAGATCGAGAGATGGAAACAATATAAAAGTATTTTTGTTGCTAGTTCTACATCTAGCGAGGAAATAGAAAATACCACATATTCAATCATTTCATTTAATAAGAAGATTGAATTGGGGTGATATAAAAAATAGGAAGATTAAATGGACTGGGTATTTTTTTTTTCTTTATAAAAGGATTTTATTTTTGTCATAAATACTGTAACCCACTTGCCATAAGTGACATAGAATACATTTAAATTAGGAAAATGTTATGAAAATACCATTATTGATACCATCGATACAGATTTATTTATATATATTAAATGAATTATTATACATGTTAATGACTTTATTATGTATAATATTTCTATTATTTAACTTAAATACCATTAATATATATAATAACTTATTTAAGTTACATAATGATAACATTGTACAAAATAAATTTACATAATAAAATCATTAATATGCATCATAATTCATTTAAGTTACATAATAATAATACTGTATAAAATGAGTTTGCATAATAAAGTCATTAATACGCATAATAATTCATTTAATATATATAATTAAATTCGTATCAATGACGGTATCAATAAACATATCATAATATCAGCTCCCTTTGAATTAACCGAATTTTACAGCAGGTATCTAGAACTAATGGATCCGATCCGGTCTTAGGTCAGCGTGTTGGATCCGGGTCGGATCTCTTCTGACGCTCTAAATCCGACTTCTATTGGGCCTCAAACTGTAAATGATAAGCCTGAAGTCTAACAGGCTCATAATTAGGCTCATGCACTCTGCCACCGACATGGTATAACCGCCGGTGGACCCCACCGGAGCGAGCAACGCGTGACATGTAAAGGATATAATCGGGGTGATTTTTATGTCGGAAAAAAAATTTAATTATAAAAATTGAAATGAAATCGTTAAAATAAGAAAAAATATTTTTTAAAAATTCAGTCGGAGAGAAACCGAATTTTTAAATACCGATCATGCTAATTTGGTAGTCTGATTCTGAAAAACCGGTTAAAAACCGGTTAAAAGGGTCCAAATCCTCATAATTCAGCTAATAGGTTAGCATAATAATTTTTCAGTCAAATAATTTAAAAAAAACCTGAATTAAAAAATAATCAATAAAAAAATTAAAACAACAAATTTTAATTATATTTATACGTACGTATATATTATTAATTATCATTCAAAATTAAAACAACAAATTTTAATTATATTTATATATTATTAATTATCATTCAAAATTAATTTTTTATATTTTAATAATTTTAATAATTTCTACAAACTTATAAAAACAATAATTTTAAATAATATATAAAATAATCCCTGATTATTCAAGCACAAACAAATCAAACTTCGACTCCATGCTCGAGCAATACAAAGAATAGATGGCAGATTGAAACAACAAATCAAACTTATTTGCTCGCCATTAGGAAAGAACACAAACTGGCCAGATAAATGAGTAAATAGAAAGGAAATTACAAAATAAAACGTACTAATCTGAGAGAGAAACAGTCTCACGATAGAGATAGAGAGCAGCTTGAAGGAAATTCATACGACATGAGAAATCGACAGAGAGGAGAAGCGGCTGGGGAAGAGACATAAAAGGACAGGAAAGGAAAGTTCTAGAAAGCACGAAAGACGACTGAGATCTAATCGCGTAAGATCAAACGGTCAAGAATCGTTACTGTTTATCACTGTTCAAACAACGGTGAATTCAATCCGCGTGAGGTTCGGATTCAGAGTCAACGCTAAATGGACGTCTCAAATCAAATCAGCTCCGACTACTTTTCATTGTTTACTGTAGTTCGGATGATTCAGGGTTTATTATATAGTTCACTGTAGTTCGGATGATTCAGGATTTATTATTATTTTCTATATAATATGAAGGGGGCAGATGAGGTAGGTAGAGACGAGAGAGCGAGCGAGCTGGAGAAAAAGAAAGCCGCTCTGGAGGAGGAGGAGGAGGAGGAGGAGGTCAATCCCGTTGATGGAGCGACGAACGAGCCTGATGACGTAGAGGAGGAAGTTGAAGAGGGAGATGCTGACGTGGAGGAGGATGGAGATGCCGAAGAGGAGGAGGAGGAAGAAGAAGAAGTAGCTGGAGAGGGAGAGGAGGAGGAGGAGGAAGAAGAAGAAGGGGAGGAAGAGGAAGAGGAAGAGGAAGAGGAAGAGGGAGATGAGGTATGAATTTCAATTCTTTCTGATATTTTGCAATCTATCAGTGTTAGCTTAGCTGTGACTGTGAGAGGTGTATGTGCTGGATACATTCCCATCAGCAGCGGATCTAACTTTTGACAATCCAAGTCATGATTTTCATTGAAGGATTTGAATTGGTTACTGTGTGAATTAAGCTAATTTTAGTGAGGTACATGTAATACATAAGCAAATATTTATCCCCGTTCAAGGGATTTTGCTAATCATCTCCGACTTGTCTTTTCTGTTAAAATTGTTTTGGAAATGATGCAAAACAAAGTAATCCAGAGGTGGTTTCTGATGGAAGGATTGTGTCCTCTTCATATGCTGGATATTTGCACGTCAGCCTGATCCAAGACCAGTCCTTTTATTTCTTTTTTTTCTTAAATCTTTTCACTCTGTTTTAAATGTAGTTGAGAGGTATTGGAAAATGATGCAAAAAATCTATATCCATATTTGTTTCTGATGAGAGAATCAATTTGGTTATCTCATAAGCTGGAAATCTGCACGTCAGTCTGATTCAACACCTCTTGCTCTTCAAAATTAGTATTAGATTATGTTCAACCCCTTTAAAATGTCAAAATTTGCTTTAGTTTTGTTAGAAGTGAAAATTTTGCCTCCTTTTTTTATGTGAAAGGAGGGTAATTTTGGGCATTTTATGGAAGTAATGTTGAATAGGGCTTGCTTCATGTTGTCAATTTTTTGTAATATTTAATTGTTAATGTAATAGAAATATGGTTGGGAAATGGTGCAAACTATCAGAGGCTGTTTCTGAGTTCATATTTGCTGAACATTTCTTGTTCTCTTCGAATCTGATCCGCCAACCATATATTGTCTCTACTAATTTCAATTTATATTTGGATTTTTATCCAAATGTTCTTAAATTTCTTAATTTGATTTGATTTTATGGTTTATTTGTTGAACATTAAAACAATAATATACAGCCATATCCTTTTGTATAAGCTGGATTTTTATTTTTCTGAAGATCTCTTAGCCTCTGCTACCCAAATAGATATTGAATGGTGATTAAACATTTATATTTCTCGGTTGTTTGTAGGAGGAGCTTGGGACGGAGTACCTAGTAAAACCTGTGGGTCCCGCAGAGGAAGAGGAGAACTCCAGTGATTTTGAGCCGGAGGATGCAATTGGAGATGATGAGGATGTTGAGGAGGAAGAAGGGGAAGAGGAAGATGACGAAGAGGGCGCTGCTACTGGAGGGTCCAGTCCTACAAAGAGAAAGAGATCCGGTGATGCATCTGATGAAGATGATGATGATGATGATGATGATGGGGATGATGATGGTGCTGAGAGACCATCGAAGAGGTAGGTAGTTCATGTTTGTTAGGTTTTGCTTTCTATGACACATTTTGACTGGGTAAAAAGGCTGTATGATCCTCTTTGTTTAAATAATTTTCCTCTTGGGGATGTTCTGTATGGAAATGATATTTTGTATGATGGCATGTTAGGTCATCAGATGTCTTGATGGTAGCATTATGTTAGGTTCTTTCAGTTGACAATTTTTAACTCAGTTAGATTTTTTTGACAAGTTTCTCTTAATGGAAATCTCAGTTCGCACTAATGGTTGGTACTTCCATTTTGTGGATGGTGTTTTGTTTCTATAATTCTATGTTAGGTAAAGAGCAATATAAATGTTAAATTTGTTTCTTTCTAGGTGTTGCATGTTACAAAAAACAAGTATTTGATCCTTTGGGGAGATGTATGCATATGGTCCCGAATTTTCTAATAATTTTCAAACTACAAGACTACCACAAGGTTAAAACTTAAAAGCGAGTTAAAAGTTTAATGGTTGGAGTTGCAAGATAATTGACACATATCAACAGTTTATGAGTATGATTACAAAAATTATAATTATTATTCCAAGGAATTATTTGTCAGCATTACTCAAATTAAGGCTGCTTTTGGATGGTGTTGCTCTGATAATAATGCCAATAAAGTGAATGCACCTACCTTGTTTTCCCCACAGGTCTTGTTCTCCCAATTCCCAAATGGGTAGGTGTAATTCATCACCTACCTTGTTTTAATTGTCATTTGTCAGTACCATTTATGCAAAAGCACTAACCAGCCATGTCAATTTTGAGTCAAAAACACACCAATTGTGCAGTTCTATGTCAATTAAATATAATTGATGCTTGCTATTACATCTCTATTAGGCCTGAATTAGGGATTTCTGACCAATTGAACTTCAATTAGTTCTCAGCTGTCAGATTTCTAGCAACGGTACCACTGTACCAGATTGGGCCATTATGGTACCAGCACTCAAAATGGTAGCAACTACATGCCTTATACAATGAGGAATTGCAATATAAATGAAATTGTTACATACTATATATATACAAAACAGGCAATAAAAAACCGAGAAAAAAAAGTCTGTTTTAAACCATAAACTATTTAAAAATAAGCCCATAATTTTTTTTATTTCAATCAGCCCCTCCTTTAATAGGCTTTATGTAAATCATCCCTTCTGGTACCTTCTCTAACACAAAGTTGCTCCATCCTTTTCCTCCTATGCTCTCCGTCTCTCTTTGCTCTCGCTCTTTTCCTCTTTCCTTCCACCGACCCCCTGTCGCTTCCCTTCTGCACTCTCTCTATGCCCCCCTTCAACTATCGCCGGAATTTCTTCCCTGGTGTTTGTTTTTTTTCTTAGGTTCTTACATTCACTGGTAAAAAGTTCCAGAAGTTTTAAGCATTCCTTTTTATTGGATTGCTTACAACTAACTTGAATTGTTCAATTATATAGCAATTCAAGTATGCTCTCACCTGTTCATCAATGAGAAAATAAAATAAAAATAAAAATCTGAGTGTAAAATCTCATTTGCAAAGAAAGACAATCATTCAATAACAACAATGCAATAGCACTAATAAGGAATAAAACGAACAGATTTTGGAGATGTATTTATGGGTTCACTACTTTAGCTTAGAAATTATATTGCTTATTTGCTTGAGACATGGTTACATATATGACCGTTGTTATGCTCAAATCTAAATTCTCTTTTTTGCAAAGACGATCCTTTTCTTTTCTTTTTTTTTTCTTTTTGACTTTTGCAAAGACAAACAATTGATGAGAAATTGCACATTTTACAAAACCAAACTTTAATGCTGTTTATTTTCCAAGTAAATACATGTTTTGATGATTTAAATGAACCTTGTTCCTGTATAGCCTTGTACAATAATTTCTTTTCTAAAAACAATCAAAGTCGATTTCAGAATTGAGAGCATGAAATTGGGTGCTTTCAAAAAAGCAAGATGAAAATTTGTGGGTGCTTTTAAAAATCAAAATGTAACCAAATTTATGTAAAAATTTGACATTTCATTGAAAATCTCCCTGATTCTAGATAAGAGATGCCTATGAACTGATTGAAAAATAAGACCTAAGCATGAGTGAACAAAAATTGTACAACTGAATAATTATCAAATCGCTTCAATAATTAATCTTAATGCCAAATGCACTAAAATATCAATGTACTGACAGATCACCAAAAATTCATCAGCAACTGCAATTGGCAACCAATCAACCTGCTCAAGATAGAGAACTGGAACTAAAATACCAGTGTACTAACAGATCAGTGAGGGTACATTTATCTAATCCCACAAATTGTCAAGTCCTATTATGTTTCTTTAAAGAAATTTTATAAAGAGGTATATTGTCCTTAAGGTTCAGTTTTTTTTCTTTAAAAACAAAAAAAAAATTGCCTGATCACAAAGATAAAGAAGCTAACAGAACTCCAAATTCTATCCTGAAAAATATAGCATGTAATATCCATAATGAAAATTTTAAAATCTACTTAATTTGCATAAGGTAATTAACTCATGTAAAAAGAATAAATTATAGTGTTACGCTTACATAGTGCACAGCATAACACAGTTTTCTAAGAGGAATTTCTTGTTTAGTAGTATAAATCTGGTTTGAGAACTAATTTAAGAGCCTGGGAAAATAACTATTGAAAAGGAGAGTATTCTACTGTTTGTTGTAACTTCTGAAATTGTATACTGAAGTTGGTGCATTCATCAATGTTTCTTACAAAGTTATTTGGGGAATCATTAAATCATGGAATAATTGAAAGACTTAATACCTTAACTAAATTAACAAAAGGCCACATGCCTTTTTCTCTGATTACAAAAATGATAATCTACATTACATTAAGTTGAAGAATTAAGAGTTCCCAAAAGAAATGGTAAGAAGCGGGATGGTACCACTTTCTTGAAAAAAAAAAAGGCAATCGGGAACTTACGCACATATAATTACAAACAAGTTGAGGACCAGAAGCACCATATGCACACACCAGAAGTTGGAAACAACAGGATTTCAAATTTTGCCATCGAATCAAGACCAGTTCAAATTCAAAATGTTAGCTCAATCTCTTAGTCTATAACTAAATCATCCTCCCTTCAACTCACGTGTCACTCTTGTGATCTGATAGCAAGTCGTCTTTTAAAAATGTCATAGAGTCCTTAGAAAGGATATCCTTTTCATCCATCTCATTTATCAAATCTACCACCTTCGCTTTATATCCGGCTGAGATGGCAACCCTCAAGATAATACTATAGGTACGCCAATGCGGCTCGCATCGTTTCTCCAACATCTCCTCAAAGAGCCGCATTGCTTCCTCCATCCTAGCCGTATTGCAATACCCAAGTAAAAGAGCATTGTAAGAGACTACGTCAGCAGCAACTCCATTGACCTCCATTACTTGAAACATTTCCAAAGCCTCATCCACCATCCCGTCTTGGCTCAGGCAGGTCATGATAACATTGTAAGTAATCATATTTAAAGAAAGCCCCGTCTCCTCTACCATGCGCTCCAACATTTTCACAGCCGTCTTTTTCTCTCCATTCCTCCACAAGCCTCCTATGATTCGATTGTAAGTGGAACCGTTTGGAGGCACACCAAAATAACTCATATTATCTAAAACCTCAATGGCTTCTTTGACATGACCCATCTTGCACAAGCCCGTGATGATGGTATTGTAAACTGCCACATTTGGGTTTTGCTGGATCGAGGTCATGAAATCAACGAGCTCAATGACCAAATCCATCCGATTATCTTCCAAGTAAGCAGCGATCAAAATGCTGCAACAGCTCATGTCAGCATCCAAGCCAAATTCCCGTACCGCCACATCAATGATCTCCCTTGCTCTCCTGACAAGTCCATGGGCACACAGCAACCTGACAATATCTCGCAAATAGGTCCTCTCCAACCTCTGAATTCTCATAAGCATTTCATCAATCACGGAACATGCATCCTGCTTCTTTCCATTAATCAACAACAGCTTGACCAGAGCAATGTATGACGTAGCATGCAGTCCCGACCCTTTCAACGACAAGTGCTTGATGAACCCCAGTGCCTCCTCAGCCTACACATTATTAAACAAAAAAGCACTTTTTTCAAACAATTTCTTTTCACAAAATACAAAACCACAAACAACATATGAACAAAAATGCATGACTTTTGAGGCCAATATATAACTCGCCTTTCCTGATTTGCACAACCTGTCGATAACTCTACGATACATGGCTTCCATCTTGCCATTGTCAGGCTGTAGTCCGTCACGCACCATTTGATCAAGGAGCGCCGGCAACTCCTCCGCCCCACGTGTCACTATTGCACATTCAATTATATCACCACACCTGATCCAATTGGGCGCACATCCATACTCCGTTCGAAAGTGTTGGACCGTTGCCAATGCGGCCTCCAGCATTTTATAATGACACAACACCTTCACGAGTGAATTGCAAGGGTTGTTATCGGAATGATACCCATGGCTCCGCATCCGGCCTAGGGCCTCAAAGGCTGCGACCACACGGCCTGTCTTGCATAGGCAGCTGATGAACATGTCATACGCATGGTTGTGTTGCCTCCCTTGAGCCTCAAGCAATGTAACCAAGCGAGCCGCGTTATCAGGGTCTAGAGCTTCAGACAGCTCATGTAGTAAAACAGAGCAAAGGTAACTATCCGGCTGGTACCCCTTAGCACACATGGATTCAACCAAGGTGATGGATTCGATGTAATTACCAGATTCTATCAAGCGACGGAGTTGCTCGGATAGTCGCGATTCTTCACTGTTCTCGCTAGTACTTGACAGTGACAGTTGCGATGATGAAACACATCTCGCCTCCTTTTTCTCAATCTCATCGCGGTTTCTATTGGTGGAACGGAGAGGAAAGGATTTGGAGGATGAGGATTTGGCGATTGGAATGTGGTTGGAGATCAGCG
This sequence comes from x Bolboschoenoplectus mariqueter, assembly GCA_037678475.1. Lineage (NCBI taxonomy): Eukaryota > Viridiplantae > Streptophyta > Magnoliopsida > Poales > Cyperaceae > x Bolboschoenoplectus > x Bolboschoenoplectus mariqueter. Next base: position 1,497,750 of record CM075258.1, on the reverse strand, counting down.
GAGAGGAGGAGGGTTTGAAGCTTTGGCAATGGAGAGGAGGGAGAGGGAGAAGGCGGAGCGAGGAAGCGGAGAAATCGGATAAGGTTGTGGCCATTTACAACGAAGACTGGAGAGGTGATCGTGAGATCATCCCGAGCACCGAATGCTCTCGATCTCGCGCTCTCCGAATTTTCTGTAGCCGCTTGTGGTACATTTGATCACGTTAAAATTCGTACAATATAAATTTCAAAAAAAAAAGCTTCTATAAAATATCTGTTGGATCACTGTGCTGCTGCGTCGAAGAAGGTAAGAATCCGTGCTCTCCAGTCAAATGTTGAGACTTGTCTGATGATAAATTATCAGTTCACAAATTTATCCACATCAATGATTAATAATATAAATTTATTTTTTTCTAATTTTCTTTGCAACAAACAAGTTATTTCTATACACGATGACTTCAAATTCAAGAAAAAATAATTTATTGAAGAATAGTTCTGTTAAATGTTAATATGTTATCAAAGGGTGCAAACATTTATTGTGCCCTTGGATGTTTTATCTTTATTAAACTCAGCCATCTGTTTTCGAATTGACAAAGTACAAATTTGCAAGAAAGCCTTTATTTTGAGAGTGAAAATATATTTGCGCCCCTTTTGAAATCATAGGTAAAGTAAATTGTGTCATTGATTATTAGTGCTTATTAGTGAAGATAAGTTTGTGGACATGATCATTTATAAAAAAAAAAAAGATCCATCAAAAGTACATATGGAGTTTGTTTAATTGTTTCTCTTCATCATGATGAGAAATGAGAGCAACTAATTCAATTTTATTGGTGATATAAATCTTTGAGACTTCTTATATATAATGTACAAAATTAACAGAGGCAATAAAATCTCTGTGGGAAAAATGTCTGATACCATTAAAATTTCCCCTTTTACTTGGAGTTTTTAGTGGAATTAAAGACTAGAGAACTACCCCCATCTTTTTCTCAAAAAAATAAAAAGGACTATAGAACTAAACAGGAAAAAGTTGTGAATTAGCTCTCTTGTTATGGCCATAATATTTCTCATTCCAATAACCAGTTCTCTACATGCTGGTTCTTCTTCTAACCATCTCTTCCAAATGGAGTGACAGTATTTTCCTGGTACAAGAGAAGATTTGATTATCATGGGAAGAGAAATGAGAAACAAAACAACTTCCTCACTGAAATTGACTGAATCAAATTGTTCTATAAAACAGATTTTTAATATCTCTCAGTAATTCCATTTCAGTTTGACAGATCTCTTGCCAAAATTGTACCACTGGCCAATCCTTCTTTTCTCATACTGCCCTTTGTTGATCAATGACCCAAAATATTTAAAAAAAAATTCCTATCAGAAAATAGTATATTGGAGTAAACCTTGTAAAATATAGCACATAATACCCATAATGAAAAAGTTAATTCTACTTAATTAGAGGGAAGTTAACTTGTGTGAAATAATAAATTACAGGGTTCACTTACATAGCTCACAGCATACACCGACTTTAATAGAAGAAATCTGGTTTGAGAACTAATTTAGGCATATGATATAGCTACTATTGAAATGGAGAGAGTATTCATACTGTTTCTTGTAATTCCTGAAATCGTATACCAAAGTTGGTGTATTCATCAAAGTTTTTTACAAAGTACTTTGATGGATAACTAAATCAACAAAAGGCCTAATACAACTAAATCAACAAAAGGCCGCCAACCTTTTTCACTAATTACAAAAAAAAATTAATAATCTACGTCTAAGGTCAAGTATTTACGCACATATAATTACCGACAATTTGCTGACCACATGCAAATGAGCGCACCAAAAGTCGGGAACAACAGGGTGTCAGATTTAGCCCCCGAATCAAGACCAGTTCAAATTCAAAATTTTAGCTCAATCTCTTCGTCTCCAACTACATCACACACCCTTCAACTCATGCGTCGCTCGTGTGATCCAATAATACATCATCTTTTAAAAATGTGATATAGTCTTTAGAAATGATCTCCTTTTCATCCATCTCATTTAACAAATCTACCACCTCTGCTTTATACCCAGCAGAGATGGCACCCCTCAAGATAATTTGATAGGTATGGCATTGCGGCTCACATCCTTTCTCCAACATCTCCTCAAAGAGCCGCATTGCTTCCTCCATCCTATCCGCCTTGCAAAACCCGAGTAAAAGAACATTGTAAGAGAATACATCAGCAGTGATCCCGTTGGCTTCCATTACTCGCAACACCTCCAAACCCTCATCCACCATCCCGTCTTGGCTCAGGCGGGTCCCAATTATATTGTAAGTAATCACATTTAAAGAAAGCCCCTCCTCCTTTATCATGCGCTCCAACATTTTCACAGCCATTTTTTTCTCTCCATTGCTCCACAAGCCTCCTATGAGTCGATTGTAAGTGGCTTCATTTGGAGAGACACCCAAATAACTCATACTATCTAAAACCTCCATGGCTTCTTTTGAGTGCCCCATATTGCACAAGCCTGAAATGATGGTATTGTAAATTACCACATTTGGAAATTGCTGAATTGAGGTCATGAAATCAACGAGCTCAATGACCAAATCCATCCGTTTGTCTTCCAAGTAAGCAGCGATCAAATCACTGCAACAGACCATGTCAGCACCCAAGCCAAACTTCTCTACTGCCGCATCAATCATCTCCCTTGCTCTCCCGACAAGTCCATTGGCAATCAGCAACTTGACAGTAGCTCTCAAGTGGGCCAGCTTCAGCCTCTGCAGTCTCATTAGCATTTCATCAATCACCATATTTGCATCCCGCTTCTTCCTGAGAATTAAGAACAGCCTGAGCAGAATAATGTACGACGTAGCATGCGGTCCCGACCCATCCAATGGCAAGTGCTTGATGAACTCCAATGCCTCGTCAACCTACATATCAATAAACAAAAATAGCATTTTTTTTTCAACCAATTTCTTTTCCCAAATACATAACCACCACTAAAAATATGAACTATTGGACTTTCACGTCAAAATGTAACTTGCCTTTCTTAATTTGCACAAATTGTGGATAACCATACTATACATGGCTTCCATCTTGACATTGCCAGGCCGTAGGCCGTCTTGTAGCATCTCATCAAGGAGCGTCGGCACCTCCTCCACCCCACGCGTCACAATTGCACATTCGATTAGGTTACCATATGTGACCCAATTGGGTGCACACCTGTACTCTGTTCGAAAGTGTTCGAGCGTTGCCAATGCGGCCTCCAACATCTTGTGATCACACAACCCCTTCACAATCGAACCGTTAGGGCTGCTTTTGGGATGAAATCCATGGCTCCGCATCCGACCTAGGGCCTCAAAGGCCGCGATCAGACGGCCCGCCTTGCAGAGACAGCCGATGAACATGTTATACACATGTTTGTCTTGCCTACCTTCAGCCTCAAGCAATTCAACCAAGCGAGCAGCCTTGTCCGGGTCTGGTGCGCCGGCCAGCGCCTTTAGTAAAAGAAAACAAAGGTACTTATTTATTTGGAACCCTTTAGCACACATGGATTCTACCAAGGTGACGGATCTGTTATAATTGCCAGATTCGATCGAATGGCGGAGTTGCTCTGTTAGTCTCGATTCTTCATTGTTTACAATAGTACTTGCTACTGTGGATGGATAAGATGTCTCCTCGCCTTTCTCAATCTCATTGCGGTTTCTGTTGCTGAAATGGAGAGAGGAGGATCTCGCGATTGAACTGTGATGGTGGGAGATTGATGGAGAGGAGGAAGGTCTGAAGCTCCGGCACTGAGCAGGACGGAGAAGGCCGAAGGAGGCGGCGGCGGAGAAATCCGATAAGGTTGTGGCCATTACTCTTGACTGGAGGTGGACATCTAAAGCACTGGATAATCTCTCCGAGCACTCTCTCTCTCTCTCTCTCTCTCTCTCTCTCTCTCGCACGCCCTCTCCAGTCAAACTGTCAAAGGAAGAAGATAAGGAGCTCATTTCTCTCCATTGTTATTCAAAATGGAGATATCCTGGCGAACATAGCATAGCATTATTAGCATGCCACATCTTGGTTAGTACAGATTTGTGTCGGTACTGCGGTGCAGAAGTTTCTATATCAGGAGTTGAGTCTCTGACAAGCCGGGTCCACCAAGACGCCGCGTGCTCTTATATGGAAGGTCACAGAGACATGATCTGATTGGAACTAGTCCCAGATGTGAGAAAACTATAATTTGGTCCCCACATGTCAGTTTCAGAGTTGATAATGTGCGCTAGTTATATTTGGATCTCCCCGTTGCCTGCGCACTCATAAGAGGTTTAACCTTAAAAAAACATAACATAAGAGGTTCAATTTAGGGTCTAACCTTCCTTCAAAAATAAAAAGCGAAATTAGAGTCTTAATCTTGCCGGTAACTCACAATTTGGGGCAGTTCAATAACATATTCAGAATTAATTTTTAATTCACATTAAGGAGTTTATATTCAAAATTTTGAATCCGTGAATAAAAGTTAAGGAGATTTAATTCGGAAAGGAGTTCCTTAAAAAACAGACAAATAATTAAGATTCGGATAAAATGAGATTAAAAAAAGGGTTTTTAATCCGCGCTAAATAACAGATATTCGGAAGAATTAAACAACTAAAATTAAAGAAATTTAAAGAGACTAAAAAAGGAAGTTCCTAAACGACACCTTTTTATATAAGTAATGAAACAGGTGGCTCATAACCACTTATATTCACACAAAAAAAAAAAAAACCTTGCTGGTAATTACGGTTTAACGCGTTGGTGTGTGTATCTTGGAGACTTGGGCCATGCATTTCAAATTAGACAATCCGATAGTATGCTTTTCGTAGAAAATCGGAAAAGCAGGGGGAAAAAATGGAAAACCGTTCAACTATTTTCTGATTATTTCAATATTTGTTGTGATAATTTCAAAAAAATAAGGAAAAAGGTACAGAAATAATTTACTGTTAATATTCTTAATTTTTTTTTCAATTTTTGTTATTTTAATATTTTCTTGATGAATTTACCAACAAAAAAATAAATATTGAAGAATATGACGTGAGACGTATCGTCATGTATATGATATGAATTAACATATCAGCTCGTCCCGTATTATGTCATATTTACCTCCTACCGAAACTAATATATTTCATCTTGATAGATGATATGTAAAATCTCATATTAGCACGAAATGGTACAACATATCTCTATACATATTGTGTATTTCATAGACGAAACACAACGCTCCACAAGATATCATGTTTTTTTTTTTGTAAAGAATAGAGATTTATTGATAATTATTAGCTTAATAATTTCAAGCGACTATTTTTCAAATAAATTAGTAAAGTCATTATCAAGATTAACAAAATAATCAAAATATTTTTTCCTCTTAAATAAATATAAAGTAGGCCGCACGTGCGTTAGATGTAAGGCATTCTTGGTATACCAATATACCAAGCAAACAAATGAATGTATAATGAATATATAGGAGAATTTTTCGAAATTTAATCTGAACAAATCTTAAAGCAATCGAATTTATCTGTTTCTCTACTGTATCACACTGATCTGATGCAACACTAAATCTGAACAGGGGCGTACCAATTAGTGGTTCGCACGATTATTAAAGCACCAAAATTTTTATACGAATTGAAGCTTTCCGCTTCCCCCCTTCTAAGATCCAACAATCATATTTTTATTTTCATTTCTTCGTTTCTTCGGAAATAGCCATAGTTTCATCTAAGTCAAATCCAATTTTACCAGATCCCAGAAAAGGTCTGAGATCTGAATCAGTCGGAACTGGAAGGAAGAAGAAGATGGGGGATTCTTGCTGTTGCATCTGCCTGGAGATCATTTGCGCAATCATCCTTCCTCCTCTCGGCGTCTTCTTTCGCCATGGATGTTGCTCTGTAACCCCCCTCTCTCTCTCTTTTCCCCTCTTCTTCACTCAGTTCTCTTCCATTTTCCCCCTTTGCAGCTGTAGAACACCTAGAATTAACTGATTTGAATCTATCAATACGACCTAATTCATGGTGGATAAACTCCTTTCTATTGAAATTAGGACTATAGGGCTTGCAATCGTACATTATAGTTTGCAAAAGTTCAGATTCCAATTTTATCTTTACGTGTTGCTCTTGATTGTACAATGGATGCCCAAATTTCAACATCTTTCCACAGTGGTTAGAGTTAGAAATCCTGAGTTTTGGAACTCAATTATGAAGAAAGAAACAAACTTTTGGGACTATGGTGTAAATTAATTTATTTACCCCTGATTGGAATCAATTCTCCATTCATATTCTGAGAAATGAAAGTATCATTTTGCCAAATCCTCTTATCGGAACGAAAGGATGATCTGACGAGAAACTTTTCCCTCATTGAATTCCTGTCAAATTTGATGGTATTTTACGGGAGATGATTTGGCAAGGAGGTGATTATTTTGTTCTCTCCGAAATAACCCTTGCTTCCCCATAATATCCTCTCCTTTGCTCTTCATCATCCCTCTCTCTCTTTTGCTCCTGATTTTCCCTCTCTAGTCTATTCTTCCTGTCAGAGATCTTCTCCAGTGTTGCAGCATCCATCTCTTTTTTTTTCTTTTTCCTTGCTTGTTCTTCTTTCTTTCTTCTATATTTGTGCTTTTAAGTATCATTACCAGTAGGTGCAACATTCTTTCATATTTGAAGAAACTGCAATACTCGGCTTTAGACAGAAAAGCCCGACTTTTGGGTCAATTACTTTTCCCAAATTGGTTTCCCGAACTATTTTGATTTGTTCGATTTATCACATCTGTTATTCACTAAATTTGGATGGTGCGGCTAAACTAATTGTGGGTAATAAAGGTCAATAGAATTAATTTCATCTTTTATATTTTCTTTAATGTGTTTAGTTGGAAACCTGGAACTAATTTTGGGATTGTACTTTTAAACTTGCTATATCACCTCGTTACAGTAAACAATTCCAAAATGCTTCACTGATCGATCCGAACTATGCTAGTTTGCTAATTACTTGTTTCGTAGGGAGATACCAGTAAACAGTGAAAAATCTTGTCAGACGTTAATTTTAATAACATACGATATATGTAGGTAATCTAAGACTAAAGTTTGAAAAATTTAGCAATAAATAACGTAAGAGTGGGAATATTGTACAATTTTAAGTTCACATGATTAAATCATGTTTATCATGTCATAACTAAAACCTTTAATGATTTATGCAACAGTTGGAGTTCTGCATCTGTCTCCTGCTCACCATCCTTGGATATATTCCTGGAATCATCTATGCCATTTATGTCATCGTAGCCGTCGATCGTCACCGATATCGCAGGGGGTCATTCTATTATTATTATTATGATGCTCGCCGGGACCCTGATGCTTGTTATGAACCCCTTGCATAGTGCTCCAAAGCAATTGCAAGATTGAAACCAGTTCACCTGAAACTGAGAGGTTTACATTTGTATATTATTAATTATTGTATCATTTATTAGTTGAGATTTTCTTTTTCTTTTTGCTCCGATTGAAGTGGCATACTATTATAAATTTCAATTTTAGTTGTATGTTGGCAATGTTTATTTTTGTAATTGATATCATTGCATCTATTTTATGCTTAAGATGAGCAATAAATTAGATTGCATTTCCATGCCATGATGTTCATGATTGATGTGGCATTACTAAGAAATAAATACTCTATTGAAAAAAAAATCCTAGCACAATTTTGTATAACAAAAAATTCATTGATATGTAGTTTCATTCCTCATTTAATACGGAACCGTAAAATCCTTTGAAGCCTGCTCCTAGTGATTTATTGCTGGAGAGATTTGGAATAACAATATGTAAAAGACAACATAGACTTCACAACGACATAAATTTCTAAGAAGTGAAGAGATCACTTCATAATAATCATTTTGATCATCTTGACAATGATTTTTTTTAAATAGAAAATAGTTTATGAATATATTCTTGAATTTATATATTGATCATATTTCAAATTTTATGCAATTTAATTATTATTTGTTATTTCATCAAAAGTATATGATATTTATAATAATTCATATTTGTCAGTCTTTAATGAAATAACAAATAACACTTAAATTATATAAATTTTAAAACACGATTGATCAATAAATTAAATAATATATCTATAAATTTTTTCCTATTTTCAAAATTTTATATGATCAGGCTTGATATATAACAGAATAGTCACATTTAACATTTGGGCCCGGCTTAATCCGGCTTTCTTTCCTTTTTTTTTTTTTAAAAAAAACCAATTAAATATGAACCAAAATTTAGACCGAGTCGGTAGCAGTACCCCGAACCAAGCCGGGCCGAAAGCAGCACCGTCGTAGAGGTGTCCGTTTCAGCGATGAAAAAAAAAAAAAGAAGAAGAAAAGTTTATGAAAAATCGGATATATACCCCTCAAAAATTGTCGAATTGAATATTGACCCCTCCCTGAAAGGAGAAACAGGTGAGAAGTTATCACTGCGACAAATTGGAACTTGGAAGAATACAGCACAGCAAACGCTCTATCTATTTTCAGTCTGAATTGGGAATCTCTCTTAGAAATGCAAAACCCGTCGCCATCTCCGGCCCCGGCGACTCTGGCCGGAGCTTCGAGCAATCCGACCGCTGCCGCTGGAGCTACGACCAACAAGGGCAAAGCACCAGCATCAGCGGCTCAGCACTCTTCGACGGAGAGTTCTCTCAAGCGCAAGCGCGGGTTCTTCCAGAAAGATCGTAATTCCACCTGTTTTCTTTTTCTGATTTCTCTAGATTTCGGAAGCAAGCATTTTGGTTTTGGATCTCTTTACGTTAACTCTTTAATTGCTATCATGGCCAACTTTCTTGTGCTCCATTATTGAATTTGTTAGGGTTCTGTGCTGATAAATCAAATCACCCCCTTTGCTTCCATCCATTTTACGAAAAGATTAATCTTAATTACTTGATAACCTTACAGTATTGTTACTATTTTACAGTGCAACACATGATGTATGGCTTTGGAGATGATGCAAATGTAAGGATCTCCTGTCTGAGCTAGCTTTATTTAGTCCCAATTTTTTAAGGAATGTTGCATTTGCCCATTTATTACTCGGTTTAAGTGGTTGTTGATATTGCTGTTCAAATTGTCTTCCAGCCTCTGCCAGAGACGGTTGCATTGGTCGAGGATATAGTTGTGGAGTACATCACTGATTTGGTACGCCATTTTTTTTATCTTTTCTTTTCCTCCTTTTGTGATTTTAAGTATATTTCGGGGAGGAAGGCGAATGTCAGACAAATGGAGCAGGGTCGAATAACCTCTTGCATCGGTATTAAACTTCAAAAGGGATTAAATTCGTGCCACTAGTATTTATTTCGGTGTTTCTGTCTCTCTATTTTATCCGCTAACCTTTGGCCCTCTAAACTCTTAGCAATCTTTGATTTATGTTCTGATATTGCAAAAGACTATCTGTGTCAGTTAGGTTCGGAATTATTAATTATAAGCTTAGGTATAGTAATTTTTTATTATAAGATATGATAATCTTCTAGCTAATTCCGTAGAACCTCTGAATAACCCAAATATCACTGCAAATTGAGAAATATTTGGCATAGCCCCACAGAAGTTTCAAAAGATCTGTGAGGTCAGGTAAGCCATCTGCACTTGTTGAACAAAGTAGTGCGGCATATATGAAATTATTTTTCTAATGCTTCTATGGTTAGATAGGTGAAGTTGCCGAAAATATGTACTATTTCCCTAGTATTCCATGATGAATTTTTCTTCTATTTAGTATTAATTGCTATCACATGATGTCATTTGTTAGGTGCATAAAGCTCAGATTGTAGGATCTAAGAGGGGGAAGCTACTTACTGAGGATTTTCTTTATCTTATCAGAAAGGTATTTCTGTATTCTACTATTCTTTGCATAATAAGATTATCATAATTGCTTCTCAGACAATCGGTGAATATCAGCTGCATGTCATCTTGTGTTACATTGTTTTGTATCTATGTAAATACGTAGGTCATTAAAATTTATATGAGAATTGTATTGCATAAAAGTCTGCCTTTACCTTGGATTTTCGTTTTTGGATTCCATCCTTCTTCTATTATCCAGTATTTATGTTCTATTATATTGGTTTTACAGGATTTTCCAAAGCTCCATAGATGCACAGAGCTGCTGTCGATGAATGAAGAGCTTAAACAAGCAAGGAAAGCTTTTGACGTGAGTGAAGAAAATCTTGCAAATGCTACTGATTAAAAGGACATAGATGGATAGCTAACGTTACTGAGAAAAATTTTTTTGACTGGAAGTTTTGTATGTTGCAACGCACTTTGTAGAAAAGTTTGTGATCCAGGACAGTAGGCAGTAATTTTTTTCTCTTGTTTTTTGGAAATAGCAGTCTAACTTCGGCTATTTGTTTCTATTATTACCAGGAACCTAATTGGTTATAGAACAAATAGGCTAATATACAAATAGCTCTAAACCTTTGAAAGAAGATTTCAATTAGTGACAACCTGTTTGATTAACATCTATCTCATCAGGGGGTAATACAAATAGAAGCAAACTGAAATCATTGACATTTCACTGCACCAGCCTATACCAAACTTCGCACACAGCTGACCTAATATCAGTACCAGTCCACTGGCGAACCAGCAACTAAGTACCAATAACATTTTGTACATATCCAAGACATTCAAACATGAAAAAGAAAGCTTGTCAGAAGCATCAAAATGCAGTTTAGCCCCTCTATTTTTTCACATTTTATTAGCCTGATGCTAATAGCAGTGCTTTTCTTCCTTGCTTCTGCACTTAGTGGGTCCCCTAGCTGGAAGAAACATATCCATGTTATTTGGCAAACAATCAAGTATCTGTTCTTTGCTAAAGGCACAGTAACTGAGCAATTCTCATAAAAGTTCTTATCTTACTGGACCGGAAACATAATATTTTTCTAAACATACTGGCCAGCAAATAGCTCAAGTAATTACATTTAAACCTATAATTTTGTGGCTTATTTCAAACTCTTACTAAATCGGCCAAGTTATCTTATTACCCATAAACGTTATTATATGCCAAATAAGCAATGTGACATGGAGGTTTATCAAGTTAATTAGTAATGTTAAAAAGATGATCTGTTGTTCTTTATCATCAGGAAAGGGACATTTTTTATATACTTTTCAACCTCTCAAGTCATAGATTACCTTTTTTTTGTGTTACAAATTAGTTCCCGTCCTATAAAAATGTTTCGTCAATATAAAGCATTGAAGGTTGATGAATAAATCTCATTGATCTCGCAACTATGGTTCATATCCTGTATCAGACACCAGGAAATACACTTTAAGGTTGTGAACTCGATGAAATGCAACTCAGTTTCGTATTAGGATTTAGGAGGGAACTAATCATTCCCGAAAAAGAGAGAAAAAAAAAAGATTACAAAATGTACAATTTCATATGGAAATAGTTTTCAACGTTTTACGCAATTGATCATTCAACCAATTAATTGAATTATGAAGAGAACTCATCGCTGCGAATGGGAATGCTTAACATCTAATATGCACTATTCAATTAAGATGTGTATTAATTACTTTTCTATTTTCAACCAAAATTGCAAAATCCACTCAACTACTGTAAAACACACAACACATACCACTATGCACTATTCAACATGTTTTTCCTTCATAATGTATGAAAATGAAAAAAATAACATCTGAGTTCCTACAATATCCAAAATTCTCTTTTCAATCATACAAAAGAGGAACTCCCCTCCCCTCCCCCCTCCCTCTCCAAACAAAAAGAAGAAGAAAAAAAGATGAAAGAGAAAATACAACAAAAGAGAACTACTACTAAGCTCCCAGAGGCTCTAACTGAAAATTTTCCATGTGCAGTAGATGTTTTCTTCTTCTAAAGTTAAATTTTGTTCTGTCTTTGCTTTTGTTCTTTACGAAAGAATAGCCTTAATCTTGGATTTTTGATCTTCAGTCAACGATTTAGGGAAGAGAACCTCAAATGTGGCGTACAAATCACCTTTCTTGTTGCTCTGGTACAGAGGCATACCCTCTCCTTTGAATTTTCTTACTTCTTTTGGCTTTGTGACACCCTAAAATAAATAATTGAATAAATGTTGACAAGGACTAAGGAAATTTTTGTAATTATGACTTACCACTAGAGAGCTGAAGATGTTCCATGTTATCTAAATATACAAAATAGCAACTCGCACAAACAAAAAGGAAACAATGGTCCAACAAAAAGATTTAATGGGGAAAATACCCTATAAAACCTCAGCACGTCATGTACAACGACAAAAACCATATTTACCTAGCATCTTTGTTTCTAAAAATGTACAGTTGAGAGAAAGAAGGCATTATATGCAATTGACCCTTAGGAACTACAATATTACTGATCTGCACTTTTTACAATAACAAGAAAGGGAAAAAAGAAATTTAACAGGTAAAATTAAAGTATAAGTGGTTGGTTGAAATTGCCAGCTACAAGACGTTCTATGTTTAGTTTTTATTATTTTTACTCTCTTCTATGATAAAGAGGCTGAATGGAGAAGGTACCTGAGTGCCAATTTCTACAAAGTGTCCATCAAGATGCTCAAGTTTTTTCTCAAAACCAACTAGAGCTTGAAGCTGGAAATAAAAAATGATAAGACATATCACATCAGTTTGATGAGGGGATTTCATAAACCATTGCTGTTTTAATTTGTGTAACGAAGTCAATGGTAACTAATTGCAAAAAAAATCCCATTAATATCAAGAATTATAATCCTTTTTTGGAAAAAAAAAATAAGAGACAGTACCTACTGTAATTTTTCTTTATTTTTCATGAAGTGTGACTGGACTAAAACTAATGGCTGTCTAGGGCCCTACATGCAATTAGTTTGGTTTTAATAACCTAATGACTTCCTTTATAAAGTAAAAGTTCCATCACTCTAGACACAACAAATTGAGATTATTCAATTTTGGAAAACAAGCAATTATGAGAAGAATATGATACCAATGAGATGGTGATGGTGGTGTGTAGGTCATTGCCTTCTCTCCTAAAGCGGTGATGTGGTGCTGTTCTTATTCTGAACTGAAAACAGAAAGGAGCCAAATAATTGAACATCATTTCTCGGTGGTTAGATAAAACTAATTAATAATTTTATGAAGTTCACAAGGGTATGATCTTATGTAAAAACTAAAGAACCTTAAGATCGCCAGGCTCCCCATCGACCTTTGGCTCTCCATCTTCATAGAATAACACCTCCTACATCACAGCAAAGTTTATTTGAAATTTCAAATTAGGTGGATATGCAATGAGTTATAAGCAATTCATAACAAAATAATAAAATTGAACATACAATCTGCATTTACAACCTACACATTTTTTCTGCTCTACTTATGTGTTTATTGTAGCTGCCCTATTAAAGTCCTTTTTTGTTTTATTTGGGCCTTTATTTACATTTCATTCATTTTTATTAAAGTCTTTTGTTGTTCTCATTTATTTGGACCTTTATATTATGTCATTTATGCATTCAATGGAACTTTATATTTCATTTGGGCCTTTATTTACATTTCATTCATTTTTATTAGTCCTTTGTTGTTCTTATTTATTTGGACCTTTATATTACGTCATTCATGCATTCAATGGAACTTAACAACATGTAAATATATGTCCTTTGTCGTTCATTTATCTCTGAAGCATTTTCTTTTCATTTGCCAATTTAAGCATGTCCAATCAATGATTTTAATACTCACAACAAGCAATAATTATGAGAAAGATAAGGTACTAAATAAATTATCAGTCCATTCATTTTGTACCTTCTTTTTCATGCTTGTTCAGGATTTTCTTATCAGGTCTTAACCACATGTAACCATTTTTTTAGCATATATTTTCAATTCTACCAGCATAGATATTTTCTTGTCAGGCCTTAACAGATAAAAATGATGAAAAGTGAAGCCATCAAAATAAAACAAATAAGGGTTCTTCAATATGCAAGCTACCCAATATTTGCCTGTTTATGTATTGACACTTGAGACTTTTACCTCTAAACAACCTCTTTCAAGAATGCGACATGGTAATTCTTTCCATCAATTTGATGTTACATAATTGAAAGGAAACAAAGAGAAGTCCATTAAACTAAATTTGAACTCAGATTAAGCCAGAGTTGTGGCTTAACCTGCTTGATCTAATGAGCATGTGACAGGAGTTGCAAAGATGTTGCATTTTGAAAGCAATAAAAGCTTAATTGCACATATATTTGTCAAAATTATTGTGTAAAACTTAAATAAATAACTAATGAATATAAATTCAGTAATAGAGATCTTAGTTGTACCTGACCATCTTGCATCCCCTTCTCTATATCAACTGTGATAAAGTTACCTTCCCTCTCAAATTTCACATTTGGGCATTGCTCACACACCTACAAACCAAAAAACACACAAAACAACCTAATCAAAATTAAAGTAAATAAACTGACTGACAACTTGTTAATAAAGATATAATATATACACAACATTTCTCTGAATAGTCATAGTTTTCATGCAATAATAGTAAAGAATCTAAATGCAGTATTTTCTGTATATGCAAGCAGTCCACATATTTTCATGATAATGGAGCTAAAAAGAATATTTTGTTGACATCTTCTACCTTAATTGAATCAGAATCAAGCCAAAAGTAGGTGCTTTCGGGTTTATTTACCATTCAATTTGACTGAAGCAATATGAAAAATCAAGATCAATTCAATCATCTTTTACTCATTTAAATCCTCCATCCAATGTTAGCAGTCAGTTGGTTTATTTCTTGATATATGTGTAAAACTATAACGAAGAAAAGAATTACAACAAGAAATTCAAGATTTTGCAATTAAAAATTGGAACTTACATGGGAGACAACACTGTCATAAGGATGATATTTGCAAAAATTCAGAAGTTCAGATTCGTTTAAGTAAAACAAAATCTTGGCACATACAATATGAAATTTTCAGGGAAAATACAAGGTATATGCAATACATACCTGTTCCGTCATCTGCTGGTACATTCCAGGCGCAATCTGTCTGTGGTAGACCTCATTTCTACAGTTACACTGCCTCTTTCCTGGTGCTGGCTTAATTACATTTTTGTCCCTCCATACCTATTAATATGCATAATTTGAAAACATGTTGACATCTATAAGGGAAGAATTTACAAAATAATAGTACATAAGATCATATAAAGCATATACATATGATTAAAAGGCTGTACTGAAGAACTTTTCTCAATTTGTAACTGGGAAAACCGATGGTTCCATTGAAGATGTATTGCTAGCTGTGCAGTCAAAATCTTGTCTCCACCAGTAGTGACATATAATTACTGTTCGGAGAAAAGAAAACAAAAATAATAGTACCTTCAAGGTACCACCCATGTACAGATCTTCAAGAGTAGCTTCCAATTCAACAATTACATCATCTCCTTTAACAATCACCTCTTCTTCCTCTTCCATTCCACCACCGCCTCCAAAAAAGCTGAATATAGAATAATATTAAAAATATTAAGAAATGAATGATATACCCAGAGAGCTCCCAAATTGAATGTACTATTATATTTCCTCAATTTAATCAGTGTAAACATAATGCTACTACAATTGACCTTATTATAAATATTAAAGGTAATGCAACCAATGATTAAGAATCAGATATACACCAATTTTCATTGAGGTCTTATGCTAAATCAAAATCAAAGCTAACAAATTATATATACACAAACTGTACTGCATAAACAAAATAATATTAGCAAATGCAAGAGACTTAAGGACCAAAAAATGATAAAACAACAAAGCTGTTACCTGCTAAATATGTCTTGAATGTTCATACCAGGTCCCCCACGGGACCCACTG
Organism: x Bolboschoenoplectus mariqueter; assembly: GCA_037678475.1. Taxonomy (NCBI): domain Eukaryota; kingdom Viridiplantae; phylum Streptophyta; class Magnoliopsida; order Poales; family Cyperaceae; genus x Bolboschoenoplectus; species x Bolboschoenoplectus mariqueter. The sequence goes on along the minus strand of CM075258.1, from coordinate 1,481,988 downwards.
TTAGCAAACTGTTTGAGACCCTCCTCCCCATATCGGTCATATATCTTTCTTTTCTCTTGATCTGACAACACCTCGTATGCTGAAAAAACACAACCATAAACCGGACCTTAATATTGTGTGAACACTAAGTATAAATAGGAACAGGATGCATGGTATGCATTTCTCTTCTATTGAAATGACAGTATGAAGACTTAGTATGTCATGACTCATGACTTGGTATGAATTGGAAAGTTAGTGTTTTGCAAAACACCCCTAAACAAAGCCAAGTAATAAAATAGGTATTCTATACAGAGTTGTCAATGCCAGTACTGACATTAGTAGGAACGTTAGAAGGGCTTTTCCAGGAGATGCATAACAATACAAAGCTCAAGCTTGATCTGGGGGCATTGATCAAAGTCTCCATGTTTTATACCACACACAAAACAAACCTTTACCGTCAAGAAACCCTTAGCAAATGTATGTAAACACCAAAATTCGATGAGCAAGTATCGACTGAGGCATGATTAGTTAAACTGAGAATTATACCAACTGAAGGTAAGTAATAGCTTAAGTGAGGTTTAAATCTAGCCAAAAGGCAAGTTTCAGATATATCATTGTATGATTGATTTGATTAATTACTCAACTGTAGTGATGTAGACCTAAATAATAAAGAAAATATGATCTGCATACCATTACTAATTTCAGCAAATTTTTTGCTAGCCTCCTCATTTCCTGGATTTTTGTCAGGATGGTATTTCAGAGCAAGCTTCCGATAGGCTCTCTTGATCTGTTCTTCTGATGCACCTTTTGGTACTTGTAGTAGATCATAGTAATTTTTCCTACAACATCACCAAATTTCATCAAAATTCAACAAATTATAAACATAGAAACTAAATGCACTATCTTCCAGCTTAACGGCGCAATTTGAAATCCTCAATTTCTACAATTTTATCTATGCTCTTGATTGGCAAAATCAGACATTCGCGTAAATCAGTCTGAGACCTACAACTGATTCTAGCTACCATGCGGGATCCATTGTCGGAAGGGCAATGGTCACGAAATTAACTAAAGAAAGTTATAAAAACGAAAATGCCAAATCGATATTATACAAAATATCTACAGAGATAGTGACATTGTACAAAACATACCCTTCTGAAGCGAAAATGTAATGCAGAAACAGGACAGATAGAAGCCACAGCCCCGATCTAGACAGCGCCATCAAATCTGAGGAAGAGTAGACTTTCGTCACCTCCAAACCTTCCCCCAAACAATCCAACGATTGCTTCAGTGGTTTGGAATAGTTGCGCGATTCAAGTTAGGTTTTCGCCACACGCGAGGGGTTTTCCTTTCTTTCCCTTATGTTTGGGAAATGCGCTTCGCAGGGGAAGAAGGAAGGAAGGCGCCACGTCGGATCTACTTTTCATAGTGCGTGTAACAAACCAATGAGAAATGAGAAGAGAGGTGTTTGGACCAATTGGAATCCGCCACGTGTTAGGATAGGTGCTTGTTTTCGTCGTTGCATGAAGTCGTCGGAAGACGATAGAGTCTGGATTTTCTGTCCCATAGCCATTGTGAGAACTTTGTCAGATGCAGCACAGAGAGGATTTACTGAAGTATTAACTGTGTGCATGGGCCCCACTTTCAGCGACTCTCTACAGATTCGGCATTAGACTGTGAAACAGAGAATCGGTATCGGGACTTGGGAGTTTGACCTGAGATCAGTAATATCAAATGATTTTACAATTTTGTAAATATGAGAACGGAAAATCTCTCACAATGGGATTTTTGTGCAGCGCGAACTTGTTTATCAGATAAAAGGTAAAATTTCGGAGATAAATACAAAGGAAAAAATTTTAGAGCTATCATTAATACTCATCTAATATAAATTTCATTATTTATATATAATAAATCATTATTTATATCAAAAAATTTATTATATTAATTTATTTTATATAATATTTTATTGCTTAATTCAAATGTTATTAACTTAAATAATAATTTATTTAAGTTAAATAGTTAAAATACTATATAAATAAATTGTATAATAAAATCGCTAACGTGAATAATAACTCTCTAAATAACAAAATCCTTATTAACAATAATATTAATAATGATATTTATATATATCAACTATCTAATGCAAAATCACGAAAGCATTTCTATTCCAACAATTATTTACGTTAAAACTTTTCATCACGTCAACAGTTTTGAAATTTTATTAAAATTGCTTACGGAACCTCTCCATCTCTAAAAATCATATTACTTTTAAATGCAGGATTCAATCAATATTTTAACAAAAATTATTCGCCGATGTTGAAAAAACAATCTCATGTTCGTACAGCACAACTCTTCAAGCAAGGAGAGTGTGTTCATACAAGCAAAACTGAAAAAGTTTTTAACTTTTACTTTTAGTTCCAATACTTTTTCCTTTTTTAATTTATTTTTAAAGCTAAATAAATGAATTATGATTTATATTTCACGTAAATTATATACAAATATTTTTAAAATATTTTTAAATGTATTTATATATATTCAGAATCAATTTAGTTTTATTTTCAATTGAAATATCATCAAAATGTACATATAAACTGTTAGATATGTTTATTCATTGATTGTATGTATTTTTGAAACTAAATTAATTAGTTATGACATATATTTTCACCTTAAATTGTATTAAAAAATTACAATGCATTTAATAAGCTTTTTAATATGTTTATATGTGTTTTTAATCAATTTGACTTCATTTTTTATTATAATATCATCAAAATTCACACATAAAATATTATATATGTTTATTCACTGTTTATATGTATTTTTGGAGCTAAACCGATTACTATTATAATCTATACTTCATCTCAAATTATATTAAAATGTACTTAAAATATTTTTGTACGTTTTTAATCAATTTAGCTTAATTTATAATTGAAATATCATTGAAATATATACATAGACTGTTAGATATATTTATTTACTTATATATTTTTAAGAATTTGGCTACGATACTTTCATAAGCAATTCATTGAAATGCTTACGAGTCAAATTTCAAAATCTTGCGTTTGAAACGGCGATTTAAGCAGTTCAATAAATTTTTCATATCAAAATCTTATAGAATACTAAAATTTATCATTTTTAGAATTTATTTATTATTTTTAATGATTTTTGAAAAATGATCCTCTTTTACCTTCAAATATTAATAATTTTTTTTATTTTTAGAGTCAATTTTCAAAAATCATTAAAAATAGTAGAAAAATTCTAAATAATAAATTTTGCTATTCTATAAGATTTTGATATGAATAATTTATTAAGCTACTTAAATCGACGTTTCAGACACGGGATTTTGAAATTTGATCCACAAACGTTTCGAGCCAAAATACTTATGGAAGTATATCAGACAAACTCTATTTTTAAAGCTAAATTGATTAGTTATGACCTATATTTCATTTCAAATCATATTAAAATTTATTTAAAATATTTTTACATATTTTTAATCAATTTAATTTAATTTCTAATTAAAATATTATCAAAATTAAAACACAAGCTGTTGAATATGTTTATTTATTATTTATACGTTTTTTGGTTAGGAAATAGAATGAGTAAAGCTAGTGTACTTCCGGACATTTAGATACTCTTAACTCAAAATTCGTTAAATTGGTTTCAAATGATAAATTTAAGTTACTCAATAAATTTTTTATATTAAAATCTTATAGGATACTAAAATTTTTTATTTTTAGAATTTTTTTTACTATTCATTTTATATTTTTGAAGATAGTCTATTTTTATATATAAAAATTTATTATTTTATTAAAAAATAGAAAAATTAAATATTTTTCAGAAAATTTTAATACGAAAAATTTATTAAACAGTTAAAATTTTTCAAATCGATTTAATAATTTTTTGAATTAAAAATTTCGGACACGCTAGCGCTACTCAAATAGAACTTCGATCGCTTTATGTCTTTACTTCCAAAAAATAGAACACGGATTACGAATACGGACCCGGTCTAATCTAACAAACCCGCACCCGGAAGTACGAAACCATTGTCCGCTTTTCCCAACTCGATCGACGAAGAAGAGGGAAGTCAGTGCTAAGTAATCCTTCGATCGATCGATCGATCGATCGCGAGAGAGAGAGAGAGAGAGAGAGGAGAATAAGAGAGAGCGAGAGAGATGAAGGAGATAGACATACACGCTTGTACGCGGTCAGTGCAGGTCGACCATCGCATCTCTTTACCTTACTACTACCGCATCGCCGACAACCTCCTCCGACAGGTGGGCTTCCACGGCTCAATTTCTTTATTTCTCTACTCTTCTCTCTGTTTTCTCTTTCGTGGTAAAAAAAAAGAACAATTACAACTCCCATTTGCTACTGTAATTGCCTGCGTTGTATGTTATCAGAAGGAGACTATGGATTATTGGATTTTGTCAGTAGTTGTATCATCTCGAATTGAGTTCAGATGCTGAATTGTCCAGATCTTTCTTCATTGTGTGTATCCAGCTTTATTTCTTTTTTTTCCTTAAGATATTTGTTCTTTCAGTCACAGGCCTGTTGTGAGGCTCTTCTGTATCTTCTGATACACTCCTTTATCGTCCCAAATTGGCAACTCAGTTTATTAATAGATAATTGAATGTACTCAAGTAAAGAGGAATTATGCGATGCACACAAACCCACTGTTTTTGTTACGGGAACCAGTGCCAGCTTTGTTTTCTTTGTCCAATTAATAATTGGTTATGTCTTGAGCCTAATTTTTTTTTTAGTAGATGATCGAGCCTCTATCATACCAGTAAAATTTAGCAGAAAAAGAGCATAGCATATCCTTCCTCGCTTATTTGGATGCAAATGTCATTTTGTCCTTTCTTGATTAATCATTTACTACTTATGCCTTGTCCATTGCATATTACGGGTACTGATAGTGTGTTATTTGATTAATTTCTTCTGTCTACACTGGCTTAGCTTTTGAAGGATCCATGCACATTAAGCTGTCATGTTGTCTTTCAGCAAATTGTGTGGCCAGATTTAGTATTGATTTTATTACTTCTTTTGTTTGGTAATATAATTATGGCAGTTTAAACTTTCATCTAATAGTGTTCTCATGTTCTCAAATTAATTTTTATTTAATTGACAGGCCAACATATACCGGGAGGAGAAGAATCTTATTGATCTATATATTATACTCGTCAGATATTCAAGGTAATAGTTAAAAGTTAGAACATACATATCATAGTGTGCATTGTTTAGTCCCAAATCCTGTTATGCTCTTTATGTTGTCACAATTCATGTTACCTCCCAAACTGAAAGTACTATCTACACGTCTTCATAACCTCGCTTTCTAATAAAATAGGGAAAAAGGGATATAAAATAGTAGTCAAAGCCTTTTGGAGCGAGTAATGGCGGTATGGGACCTAATGTGAAAATGTAAAGAATAGTTCACATATCTGAGCAAGTGTATAGGATGTTAACTTAATGGGCATTTGGGAAAAGACTTGGTTCAGCGAGCCAAGTGAGATGGGGGTTTTAGAGGGGGTAAAACCTGAAAAAACTTCTAGATATGGCCATCTGAAAGTTGGTAATTTTCCTGTCTTACATGCCAGCATGTTAATCACATTGTTTCTGGAATGGGGGAGAGGCAATTTCACCTGTATAAAAAGCTAACAGAACCAAATTCAAAGCCCATGCTATTTTAGTCTGTACAATTCTCTCTATAGGCACCCTTTATTTCATATGATTCTTATGTGTGTACTTTCTCAGTTTGTTATGTGAGACTATACCTGCACACCGTGACTATGGGACCTTCAAATCAAGAGAGAAGTCTCTTTTTAGAAAGGTTCGTCTTTCTTTGCTAATTGCACTATTTAGATACCAGCAGAGACCTGACTGATATGGTATTACCTCAATTCTTGCATAAGGTCAATGTTATCAGAATTAAGCCATAGATGCACATGCAAATAAGCCAAGACATAGAAACAAAAAGAAGGGTCGAAAAAAGAAGTAACTGAATGAAAAGAAAAATTGAAAAAGAAAATTGATGGGTATATAATGAAATTTCTAGAAACTTCTGGATGTTATGAGTGAGCTGGAAACCCTAAAACCGGCAGTTCAACACCAAATTAGCACACGCAACAAAGCAATAAAACTTCAGAAAGAGACTTCTATTAGTTCTAGCAGCAGCACTTACACTTCTACAGTCTCCAGTCCACAAAATTATCAGGTACATACTTTGTGCACCTCTTTCTTTCAAAGAAACTGGAATATCCTTTATTATGCCCAGGAAGTGTTGTATTAACTACAATTTTTGATATGATTTAGCTTTTATTTTTCTTCAAAAGAAAGAAATTGAACTGGTGATTTTAGATGCTACCAATAATGACTGAAATTTAGACTATTGCTGGGCCTGATTGGTACTAAAAGAAATTAAATAAAGCATGCATAGTACAACCACTCTTGTTATTATCAACACCTAGCATACCAGTATATATCAACATATCCTTCCGTGTCTTCTTTTTTACAAAATAATGCTGTAATCAATTTTTTTTTTTAACAATCTTTGTTTAACTGTCCTTCTCTTCTCTAACATATTCAGACATATGCTGGTCATATGCATGGCAGCTCGAGCAAGCAATCTGGAACAAGGATTCAAGTGGTTCCTCTGGATCAATTTCAGAGATTGTATGTGTGCACATTTCTTTTTTAAACCTAATATAATTTCAGGAGCCTAGAAATACTGGTAGCTACTGGTTTATATGGGTAACAATACTTATGTAACTACCATAGGGTTCTAGGATGACCTCTTCATTTGGCAATATACATACAGTACTCATACGTACAAGTTGGATAGCAATTGATCTCAGATTAATATATTTTTATGGATTTGTACCATCAGTTCGATCTGTTAATAGGTGTCAACCAGCCTAATTGCAATTTACGAGTCCATGAATGCTGAAGAATGCTATTTAATTAATGGGACCATAACTTTTCAGATCAATAAATGTGCCTCATCCAAAAGAAGAAACACTCTCCAGACACTCAATATTAGGTCCAAATGGGCTCCGAGGCAACTGGACAGGTCCAGTAACTGGTATTAGGGTATAATTCCTTTATATTTTCTGTTAGTACTCTTTAGATGGTATCTTATATCTCATATCTTTTTGTTTACTTAAGCTTTTCGCTGAATTTATTGTCCTGTAGGTTCAATATCCTAGCAATGCTGGATTAACCCAGAGCGATATATCAGGGTAAGGGATCTGTGTCGAGAATATCTATACTTGATTTTGGCACACACTAGTACACTACAGGGTGCTGTACCAGTTAGGTATCCTTTTATGGCGACCGGGCTTTTGTTTGAAACATATAAAATTCTTGTGAATTAAGGCTTCAAATTGCCCCTTAGATTTTTTGTAATTGGCATCTTTTGATCTTACACCATAATTTCCATTACTGGGAGCAGTCTTTACACTTGCAATTTCAGTACTATCATGCCTTCTAGGGTCCCTGGGAAACTGGCAATGTGCTTGAACAGGCAAACAGGAAAAGTTTTGACACACAATAGCTCCTGTAATGTTGGTAAAGTTTAAAAAATTAGAAAATAGATTATCTAAATCTCTTGTTTTTTGTATGCTTAGTTTACTTTCTGAGAACTACAAACAAGAGGGGTTGAGACCCGATAATGCTCCCCAACTCCCTCTTGGAAAGAGCAATTATGATCTCGAGTCGGTTCTATCTCTAGATGATGGAAGGTGGTCCTCTTCCCCTACGGCTATCTTGCAAGAAATGGAGACGGCAAACCACCTCAACATACAACAGCCTTCTCCTCCTCCAGTTCGGGCAGAGGTGCAGCAAGTGTCCAGTTCAATCCCTCCAGAGCGGGTTGCTGATCCAAGACCCGGGCCCGCATTGTCTGACTCCGGCCGATACCAAGATTTGCATGTGGTATGCTATGATTAAAATATTTTTTCATTATTATACACTGTACTAGTCAGTGCATTGGTGGTATGGATGACTAACATGACTAGTTAGTAACTTGGCAACAGTTGTTGTACAAAGATTGCCGAATTGACTGGAAGTGATACTCATAACAGTCTATGTAGCACAGACATGGACATGTGTCCTACATGACACAGCACAACCTAACACGACACCAGTCATTTTCTTTTTAGTTTCGATTGAGACACAGGTGTCAATGTCATGTTGGACACATACATGGCACAGCTCTAGAATTTGCTGTGCTTGCAGCTTGCATAGGTAGCAGTACTGTTAGTATAATCATTACCATTTTGGTAACAGTACTTTAATATTGATTACCAGATTTTTTGTATGCACCATTCAGAAACACTATAGTTAATTAGAAACTCTAGTTTCTCGCTGTACAGTTTTATAATTTTGTGTCTCTTGTTCCCTCTTTTGTCCTTTTATACAGCCAGTTAAGTTAATGGAGTGCTTTCTGAGGGTGGCGGAGGCAAACACTTCTAAAAATTTAGAGACGTGTGGAATTCTTGGTGGTTCTTTGGTAAAGTTGTAATTGATATGAATTATTTAGCCAAGGAATTTATATCAGAATATCTTTTCCTTTATAGCTGTTTCATTTTTCATTCTCTCTGACATGTGATAGTTTAATGTAGAAAAACAGGACATTTTATGTGAGCACTCTGATAATCCCAAAACAGAAAGCGACGTCTGATTCTGTAAGTTTTCACTATTAAAATTTAACCTTTAGGTGATCTGTATTATCTCGTATTTTTTACAACATTTGGTTTGCTTATGTTTAAAGCTCATATCTTCATTTAAAAGTACTGTTATTTGTTTGTTCACATTTCTTCTTTTTTATATTACTGCCAATCTGTCCATACTCTTCATAGCATGGAAGATGTATCTACTTAAGTTTTGTCCTATGATGAGCTTAATCTTTTTCCTTTATGCTTTTTCATTAGCACATTAGTGATCTTCATTAATATTGGAGACTAATTTACAAGATCAAATATTGCTTACCAAATTTCATAAGGTTGTGTTTATTCCACAAGATGATGAGAAAAATGTCAGAAAAATATTTCTTCAGACAGGATTTTCCCCATAAAAGGGAACTAGATTCCATCATGTGTTTACTTGGGGAAGAGAAAGTAAAAGAAAAAAAAAGAAAAGAAAAATAAATCTTTTATCTACAATCCGTCTACAGGCATTAGCAAACTGTAGTGAGATTTTGTTTTGTTTTTATCTCAGTTTTCAAACTGTAAATTGTCCTCGTTTTCAAACTGTAGTGTACTGCTACAAATGAAGAGGAAATATTTGAAGTTCAAGATAAGAACTCCCTTTTTACCCTCGGCTGGATCCATGTAAGTTTTTTTTTTCCTTCAGAACATTGTATTTGCATTTCCTTCATTTATCTTTTCCCAGTCTTATTTTGTGTACTCCAGTTGTGGTAATTGAGTTTATGTTCAATTGGATGATTGTCAGTCAGCAGGGGCCTAATTTAGGATATTCAGAAACCGAAGGTAATTTGGGCTTGTGAACAATTGGGCTTTGAGAGCTAGATTAAGGTTCAAGTGCATTGTTGTGTGGTGATTAGGAATAATATTATAAATGAAGATTGTTATGGAAAAACTGGTCTAAATTTTGTTAGAAACTTAACAATAGAGCAATTGAAGTTTTGGGGCCGCATAGCAAAATCGAGGGCTGAGTTGAGTCTTGCTAGAACATTTGGGTTAATAGGAGTTGTTTGCAATATTTCACTTATTTGTTTGTTAATTTTCTTATCATAGACACATCCGACACAGACATGTTTCCTCTCATCAATTGATCTTCACAACCATTATTCGTATCAGGTTAATTTTAATTCACCTTCTTTGCTTCATTCCTATATTAATTGGTGAATTGAAATATTTAGATTATTGTTATTGTGGCATGTACAGGTGATGTTGCCAGAAGCAATTGCAATAGTCATGGCACCAACTGATCCTGAGAGGTATGCATTTTTGTCTGATATTGGGTTTGACCTATATTAACTGTACACTGGTGCAGGGCCACGACCTGGTACTAGTATTTTGCTATTCTCTGATAGAATCAGTGCCATCACTGTTTCTTTATAACATATCTATGAAATCAGCCATCAATTACAATGTTGGTATGATATTCCCATCGTGATATCAGTCTGGACAATAAACAATAGAAGTTTGCAAAAAGGACCTCAATTCATCAAGGTCTTTTAGAAAGTCCCCTCCTATTATGTTATCTGCAAGAAAGCTCCTACTGCTGTTGAGAATACACATCCACAATATTACAAAAGATCATAATTTTGCCATCTATTGTAGTCAATAATATCAATCAAGTGAGAAGCAATTGTCTTAGAGGCACAACTTAATAGAGGGCATGGAATTTAATTTCTCAGAAAATCAGAGATTCTTACTAGTAAAGAGTAAAGACAACTGTCTGTTATTTTCTTCACAATTTTGGTGGAATTCTGCAAATCTAACAAAAGAACATAATTCAAATACAATATTATTCTAACAAACATTTTTTCTTCCTTTTTATGTTCTTGTATTTGGGTGTACAGGAAGCATGGGATATTTCACTTAACAGATCCCAGTGGCATGTCGGTTATGCATGATTGCCAGGAAACTGGGTTCCACCCGCATGAAGAGCCACTTGATGGAAACCCGATTTATGAGCACTGCTCCCATGTTTACATGAACCCTAAAGTCAAATTTGAACTAATTGACCTTCGAAATTTGTAAATGAAAAATGATACTCCAGATGTATCAAAGGATTTTAAATTTGCGGCTCGATGCTTCTTTGAACTACACCCAATAGAGTTGTTTTCTTTTGTTTTGTTACTTTATACAACTCTATAGAAGCATGTGTATAGAATTTGCAGAAATGTATCATTTACCATTTATCAAATGTTATAATTTATCATCTGTTGAAGATCTTGAGGAACTTGGTAGAAACTTGAAACCTGACATGCTTTTGTGAACAAAAATGCTTGATCAAATTGACTGTTTCCATATTTTGTTGGAAATTTCCAAATTTTTCATCTTGAACTTTCTTCAAACAACTTGGTCGTTTGCTATGTTAGTATGTTGCAATGTTAGTTTATGAAGCTGATGAACTATTTGCACGAACTTTTAAGAGGGAAAACTTTCAACCTTATTCTTTGCTTGTGAATTTTAATGTGTATTGTGAATTCACTTGGTAGTTGTGAACACATACATTCAAATATCTGTATAGTTTTACTATCGTTCTCTCTTTTACAATTTAAGATAGACTTAATTCAAATTCCTAGATCTACTTCTTTACCAATCATATGCTCTGATATTGTCATTGCACTTCAAATTTTTTCTCTGAAGCGACACACTTATTGTAAAAATGATCCAATTATTAATCTTTCTTTATGTCATAAGCGACACACTTATTGTATTAAGTGATAATAAAGTAATCTTGATAGTCGATTCTAGAGCTAGACGAGGTGTTCCATTTTAGAACAAGCCTGAGAACAACAGATTAAATTGTTAAATTTCATCAGACGAGAATTTCTAAACCAAAGCGGGGCCCATCCAAAATACTCAGGACTCAGCCCATCGGTCCATAAGCCACCTCCAGCCGAAGAATGAGAAACTTACGACCTGTTTGCTCGCTGCTCGACTAAGAGAGGAGCGGAGCAAAAAAGCAGAGCGCTCGGTTAGTCCCACAAGGACTATCTTTTGCGCTATAGACTCCTCAGCGCCTTATAAAAGGGAAGCGATGGTTCCCAGTCAAATCATACCTTTCTCGGCCTTTTGGCTAAGATCAAGTGTAGTATCTGTTCTTATCAGTTTAATATCTGATATGTGGGCCATGTGCTCACTACGATATTAAATTTATTTTTTGTGGGGGAGGGTCCACCACAGTAGCTTGCTACTGGGGCCCTCAAGCGTCGCCCTTGCGCTGCACTATTGCGTGGGCCTGGCTCACCCCAACCAAAACCAAATTAAAACTTTTCTATGAAATAATATTTTATTATTTTTTGTCATTGTCAAAACCAAATTAATAACTTTTCTACGAAATAATATTTTATTATTTTTAGTCAGTGTCCAATAAGAGTGCTAAAAAAATATGGATTATTAATTGGTATATATTGGTGGTTCCGAGCAAGTGCTAATATGTGCACATTGAAGATTCATGTTTTGAGCCACCAACGGATTGACAAAAATTAATATAAAATGTTAGATATCCCGACAAATTAATTATATTTTTTGCTTTATTAATAACTAAGCATTCGCGTAAAGAATATATATATATAGATGATTATTTGATTATCATCAAAGAAACTTCTGTTATTGGTTCTTAAATTATCTTTACAACATAGCTTCAAATTTTAATTGGTTCTGCTACGTGTTTAAGTTGTGTATCAAGCTTTGTGTTGCATCTCTAATTAGAAACAAACAAAAATAAATAAGTCAAGAATAGAGAGTCTTAATGTCTTATGTTAGTATTTATTTGAATAAATTAAGCTATGTTAATTAATTTTCTCAAGCAATATCTATTGACTACGTTACGTATTAATACGCAGATTAGGTGTGTTTATAGATTTAACCATGATGATGATGATGAAATCAAGATTGGAAGTCCAATACATTTTTGAAATTAATACTAACAATAATTGTTGTTACTATCATCATCATTGCTCACCATAACATTCAATGACAAATTTCATCCGTATCCTTGTTAATAAAATTATTGTGCAAAAATACATAAATATAAAACAACGATAATTATTATTCCCTACAAAATTAGAAAAAAAAATAAATATCAATTCAGTCATGCAATACTTAACTTCTAATTAATTAAAAATAAATCATTTGCCAAATTATTAGCACCTAAGATATGATATATATTCTTTGTTACTGAAAACTAAATTACTGTTTTGGATTTTTAGGACATACACGCCATTTGGTCTTAAAAAAATTGTTGCTGCCTCCCTTAAAATAATAAAAAAAATATGGCAATCCCTCTTTTTATTTATTATATTTTATGCTCATATGCAATCACCTCACTTTTATATATATATATATATATATATATATATATGGATTAGGCAGAGAACAGAGAACAACACACCTAATAGCTTTAATTCAGAGAGAACTACAAGAAGAAAGAAAGAAAAAAGTTAAGAGAAAAATGGCAAGATCTCAGGTCTTGATAACAGCACTATCTATTACTCTCCTCGCTGGCGTGGCAATTGCCGACAATGTCGTGGAGTTGACACCGGAAAACTTCGATGAGGAGGTCGGTCAAGACCGCTACGCTCTCGTCGAGTTCTTTGCTCCTGGGTTCGTCTCTCTTGACATTACATATGTATAACTTTCTTTGATATATATCTTATTGTTTGAATATATTTCTCAGTTCCAAAATCTCTTTTTCTTGAAATAATATATATGGGTTCTTGTGTTGTACATTTTCTTTTAACACACATGACACATCTTCTCTTTGTGAAATGTTGAAAAACTTGCCTCAAGATTCAACAAACAAACTGAAACTGTTTTTGATAGCCAAGGTTATAGTTGATTTCTCTGATTTAAATAACCTATATTTTATTTTATTTTTTCCTGTTAGGGTTTGTTTGGCAACACCATTGCAAAGCGAAAAAGTGGAATAGTGTTGTAATATATCCAAATATATAAAGGACTAAATTATGAATAAAATTTTAAGAAGGATAAATCCATAACTAAAGTGAAAAAAAACATAATATGTTGAATCACCTTTGACTTGTCAAATGTAATATTAAATAATAGTAGTAGTATTGGCTAGATTTAATACTTAATTATGCTTCTAAATTTAAAATGATGATGATGATGAGTTAACTAACTAAAGGAATAGTAAAGACTTGAAGCAGTCTGAATAGACTATTTTGCTATTCAGTCATACGGTTCGAATAACGGTAGAGCTCTCACTTATTTCGATCGGAATAGTACTAAATAAATACTATTCTAACTAATATTTTGTCAAACACATTTTCACTCTTTCGAATAATATAAAAATAACATTATTTAATGAGTTGTAAAATTAAGCTGAACAAATATGCTTTTGATATAAAAATTTTTATAAGAGTACATATCCAACTACATATTCTGTTGTGTCAGAGATGTACATTCTGTGAAAAAATGTAACCAGGTCCAAATGATAAACACAAACCCAACTGTACCAGCTTGCATGCTATCTCTCATTTCAAAATTGGTATCTGGTTGAGGATCTGGTATGATAATATATCATGTGACAGGTATACTGAGAATGGAGTTCCATCACTGTGGTTCCTTCCAAAGGGAAATACAATTACAAAACCAATAGTTCTTCTCAGTTTACAAAACCAATAGTTCCGAGAACAGTGCAAGACATTGTCAAATTCATTCTCTCTCTCTCTACTCAGTTTACTTTTTGTTAGAACATTACCCGTGATCCTCTAGTGAACTCTTAATTAACATAAAATTACCTTGATCCATGCTGTCGGTCTTCTGGAGAGACACAACCCCGTTGATCACCGGATTCCTTAAGCCTTCGCGGTGATCCTTCTCTTCTCCGATGGAGAGACGAAGAGAATCGGCCGGCGGTTTTCTTCTCTTTTCAGAAAACCCGAATTTGATTTTTAGAGAGGAAGTCTGTTGGTTAATGCCTTATGACGGTAATCAGAAGGACGGTTCTTGATCCCTTTATAATGGGTGTCAATAACCGAAAGGTTGGCAAACCACTGGTTATGCCTTAGCGGATCCATACCAGATCCAATTTCTCTCTAAACGGGTTTACTTTCAAAATCAGAAAACTGCCTATTAGTTGTATTCTCCAGGGACCAATAACATAATTGTATTATTACTAAACTTTATATAATTTAGACCATCACTAAATCATAAAGTTATTAATACGTATTCTACACATTAAGGGCCCCACTTCTCATGACACATATTGAAACCCGATAAATAATACTTAATTTGATCACTTCATAACGGGTCTAATTAGATATTTGACAGTCTATTATTCAATATATATTTATATTACATATAAGCCCATATAATTTTGTAATTAATAGAAATTAATTCCAACAATCTCCCACTTGGGCTATATGTATATCCAAATAATATATATATTGATAAAACTGAATTGAGTACTCTAACTGTGCTGTCATAGCCTTTTGTGTCATCAACCAATTCCGTCCATCAATTATATTCACAAGGACTTAAGTAGTATTCGTTTCATAATGCGAAACCAAACCAACATAAATCACTATGTAAATATAACTGAATGACATGAATCATGAAGGGGATGTGTAGTTTGAAAATTACATGTAATGTGATCCACATGCCTATCTTCAATTTGGTCACCTTAAATTAATTTTGAGATCAATTACAAATTCAGAATGCAAACTGAAAAACTGAATATCTGAAAACTTTATAACTGAAAACTGCATGATACATACTAAAGTATATAATATAAAACATCAAGCACAAGTACAACAATCTCCCACTAAACCTGTAAATCCTCTACTACACAGATACCCATATGAGCGACATGCTCATGAAACTGCTTGGGCACTAAACCTTTAGTCAGTGGATCTGCAACCATGGAAGCTGTTCCAATATGCTCGATATTGATTAGTCCATTCTGAACTCTTTCCTTCACAGCAAGAAACTTTATATCGATGTGCTTTGACTTCGATGTGCTCCTGTTGTTGTTTGAATACAGTACTGCAGAATTATTGTCACAATACAATTTTAGTGGTAACTTGATAGTATCCACTATGCGCAGCCCCGTGACAAAATTTCGCAGCCATATTCCATGATTTGATGCCTCAAAACATGCAATGAACTCTGCTGCCATGGTGGATGGGGCAATAAGCGTCTGCTTTGCACTTCTCCAAGAGATAGCTCCACCGGCTAACATGAAAATGTAACCGGATGTAGACTTCATGCTATCTTGACAGCCCGCAAAATCGGAATCAGTATACCCAATGATCTCAAGCTTATCTGATCTCCGATAGGTGAGCATATGATTCTTCGTTCTTTGTAAGTACCGTAGTACCCTTTTGGCTGCTCTCCAGTGATCCAGTCCAGGATTACTCAAATATCGGCCCAGCATTCCCGTAATGTACGCAATATCCGGACGCGTGCAGACCTGAGCATACATCAAACTCCCAATTGCTGAAGCATATGGAATTTGCTGCATTTCTGACCTTTCAAGTTCTGTCTCAGGGCATTGTTTGAGACTAAATTTGTCTACTTTTGCAACCGGGGTATTACCTGGTTTACAATGTTCCATGCCATATCGCTTGAGAATTTTATCGATATATGCTTGTTGTGAAAGGCCCAAAATACCCTCAGTGCGATCTCTATGTATTTTTAGACCTAACACATATGATGCTTCTCCAAGATCTTTCATTTCAAAATTTTTGAAAAGAAATTTCTTAGTATCATGCAACATATTTATATCGTTCGTGGCAAGCAATATGTCATCAACATATAAAACCAGGAACATGAATTTACTCCCACTGAACTTGTGATATATACATTCATCCACCAAATTAGCCTCAAAACCAAATGAGACGATCACTTGATGAAATCGAAAATACCACTGTCGAGACGCTTGTTTGAGCCCATAGATGGATTTCTTTAATTTGCAAACCGTCTGCTTTGGGTCATCCGACTCAAAATACGGCGGCTGCACCATGTAGATTGTTTCATCAATGCTACCATTGAGAAACGCTGTCTTTACATCCATCTGATGTAACTCAAGATCATAATGTGCCACTAAAGCCATAATAACTCTAAAAGAATCTTTCATCGACACAGGAGAGAAAGTTTCCGTAAAGTCAATGCCTTCCTTTTGTGTAAAGCCCTTAGCAACAAGTCGTGCTTTGTATCTTTCAACATTACCTTTGGAATCCCGTTTGGTTTTAAATATCCATTTGCAACCAATAGGTTTCACACCTTCGGGTAATGAGACGATATCCCAGACTTTGTTGTCATGCATCGACTTAATTTCATCATTCATGGCTTCGATCAACTTCTGTGAATTTGCACTTTCCAAAGCTTGACGGAGGTTGATTGGATCATCTTCCATCATGCCAATGTCAAATTCATTTTCTTGAAGATATACAACATAATCATTAGATATTGCACTTCTTCTCTCTCTTGTGGATCGTCTTAAAGGCACTTGTTCTTGAAGTTCTTGAGGTGGTATAGGTTCCTCTTCAACATCAACATTGTCTTGTACCTGATTCTCTTCCATTTCCGGAGGTTCATTCACAGTAGGTTCATTCACGGTAGGATCCTGAACCAATGAGTCTCCAGATATTCTTATTACAATTGGTACCGATGTTGGCGCCCCTTGTATAGGAGAATCATGTCTTTCTTCAAAGACAATTTGATTTGCATTTCTCCCTTGAACCATAACATCCTCAAAGAACTTAACTGTATTTGTCTCGAAAATTGTTCTATTAGTGGGATCATAAAATTTATACCCCCGGGACCTATCCGCATAACCGACAAAATAGCAGCTAACTGTCCTTTCGTCCAGCTTTTTCTCTTGTGGCCTGTAAGGCCGAGCTTCAGCCGGACAACCCCAGATTCTAAAATGTTGGAGACTAGGCTTCCGCCCAGTCCACAACTCATATGGAGTCTTGTTTGCTGCCTTAGTCGGTACCCGATTCAGAATGTATGCTGCTGTCTTGAGCGCTTCTCCCCAGAGGTTCAATGGAAGCGAGGTATGAGAAATCATACTCCACACCATCTCCATTAACGTTCGATTGCGCCTTTCAGCCACACCGTTCATTGCGGGCGAACCCGGCATTGTATACTGTGGCACAATTCCACTTTCCTCTAGAAATTTAGCAAAAGGCCCTGGACGTTGTTCTCCTGAGCCGTCATATCGACCGTAATATTCACCACCACGATCCGATCTGACGTTTTTAATCCTTTTGTTGAGTTGTAACTCAACTTCAGTCTTAAAGGATTTAAATGTGTCCAAAGCTTGAGCCTTTTCTTTAATTAAAAATATATAGCCATATCTAGAATAATCGTCAATGAAACTGATAAAATATACATGTCCATTCCTAGTAGCTGTAGGGAATGGCCCACATACATCCGTATGTATCAGCTCAAGGACGTCCGTCATACGATTAGCTGTATATTTACGCATGCTTGTTTGTTTGCCCTTTGCACACTCAATGCACGGACCGAGATCCGACATGTCTAAGGGTCGTAGAATTTCACTTTGAATAAGACGTGTAATTCTCTGTTGAGAAATATGACCTAAACGCCTATGCCAAAGTGCAGCTGAATCCTGATGTGTTACTTTTTGTCTAACGTTTCGAGTTTCATTGTGCAAGGTCTCATTATAGGAAGCAATAGTATCTAAAGCATAAAGATTATCCAAAATAGACAGAAAACCAGAAGCAACCAATTTGGAATTTTGATACAAACTAAACTTTCTATCTCCAAATGAACAAGAAAAACCTAATTTGTCCAATGCAGAAATAGAAATTAAGTTCCGCCTAAAAGACGGTACAACAAAAGTATCAACCAAATCAAGATACAAACCAGTTTTCAAAAGTAATCTAAAATGCCCTATAGCTTCAACTTCTGCCTTGTTGCCATCGCCCACATAGATGTATCTTTCACCATCACTTGGCTTCCGGTAACTTCGGCAACCCTGCATAGACACAGATATGTGAGCAGTTGCACCCGAATCTATCCACCATGTGTCTATTGAAACTGAAATCGCATTAACTTCTTCACAAACAAAAGAAAAATCAATACCTTTCTTGGCACGCCATGCGTGATAGTTGGTACAATTCTTCTTCACATGCCCTTCAGATCCACAAAAGAAACAACCCTTCTTCTTTTCCTTATTCGGCTCCGATCCGGTAGCCGATTTTTTATCCTTGAAGGGTTTCTTCTGTGAACTTGTAGTTGCAGCATCTGAATTGGCCTTACGTTTCTGTTTCCCTTTTCCCTTAGACGTAGAAGCAATGTTTGCGCTTTCGCTCTTGTCCGACTTCAATCTCTCTTCCTCCTGAACACAGTGCGAGATGAGCTCATTAACTGTCCATGATTCCTTCTGACAGTTGTAACTCACCTTGAACTGTCCAAATGAGGCCGGAAGAGAGTTAAGGGCCAAATAGACCAGCATATCATCCGATATGTCTAGCTTATGTCCCTTCAGTTTCGAAGCGGTATGCATCATTTCAAGAATGTGCTCCCTGACATTGCTCTTGCCATTATACTTCATTGTGCAGAGTTTGTTTAATTGAATGCCTATTTCAGCTTTCTCATTCCTAACAAACCTCTGCTCAAGTTCCTTAAGGTAATCTTTGGCAAGAGTGGAATCAGAAACCGGTCCCCTAAAACTTTCAGGAATGGTCTTCTGCATGACCCGGAGACACAAGCGATTTGACCTCATCCACCGTGCATGTGCATTTTGTTCTTTGTCAGAACTACTTTCATTAGGCACAGGCGGTTTGGTCTCCTGTAACGCTATGTCCAGATCAAGGCACCCAAGGATAATCTCTAGATTATCTTTCCAATCCTTGAAATTAGAACCCGTAAGCATCGGAATATTATTGATGCCGGCCGTAAGATCAGTAATTTTTGCTGGAAAAATATTGGTAAAAGAACGAATTAAAAGTCTGAATTATAATAAAAAATCAAAATAAGGCATATTCCATCAACTAAATATTCTCGAACAATAAGTGCTCTTTGGAGTCAATCATTATTCTAGGATAAATATGTGTAGCAATAGAATATAACAGTCCATTTTGATGTCAATAAGTCAACCTTCCTTTGGGCCGATTAACTAACTACATCAAAAAACTTATGACCATTACCCATTCATCACTACAAGTATACACATATAATATTTGATCATTGTCTTTCCTTTGGGCTAATCCAATAACCAAACATCATATGTATATTTTCTGTGTATAAATTGACAAATGATCAACTCAAGTATGAGAGCTTACTTTGGTAAGTTGATACCTTTATCAATCATTTTCCAAAATATATCTAATTCATAAGCCTTCATGATGATTCAATATTATCCAAATAAAATATATCAAGATTTGGCTTAACCGATTTAACCATGATGGGCTCATAAAATGCAGAAAATAAAACAATAATTAACATGAGCCCAAATCACAACTGAGATAGTATGACCCAAGGCACGATAGTCTCCATTGTAAGAATGTACACGACAGTGGCCTTCATCCATCTTCTTCAATGTTCTTCATTCTAACTAAATTACTACTCTAATAGTAATAAATGAAAAATTTACATTAGAGTCCTAAGGATGACGGCTCGCAGACCGCATAAATGATACACAGAAGCGACATGCAAGTCACCTTTAATTACGAAATTTAATTAATTCAACGGGGCACCTTAGGCCGCATTTACACACATCATTCATGCATTCATTACAATTTTTCACACAAGGCAACGGGGTCATACTATCTCATATTCCACCACTGCAAAACAGAGTTAGGCATGCAACACAAAATAGGCTTCCTAACAGCGGCGGTCCCGCCTACCCCCCCCCCCCCCCAAATTTAATTTGAGCGGTTACAGATCAACAATTCTGATTCGGAAATAACCGCAGCGGAATACAGATCAGAAATTTGTACCTTTGATTTGATCCAGAAACTTTCATAACTGATCATAAACAGTTCAGAAGCTAGATTGTTGGCCAATTAATTTCTTAAATTTAACATAGTTTCAAACTTGATAATTTTGAAACGCAGAGTTAAAACTTAACTAAATAATAAGTAAAGAATTAATTCCCGAATTGATTAACCAATTAATTATCAATTTTGAGTTTCGGAATCAATTTTCAAAACTATATTTTGATTTCTGAAACTAAAATACTAACCAACAGATATACTGATTTCCGAACTATTTAAAAATCAGATTTGATTAAATAATTTGATTTAAACCAACAAATCAAAATTAACTAAACAGATCTTCAAAAGCACAAATATCTTTTCAATTTCCGAACCAAAATCAGAATTTGATCGTTCAACTAGAGTTTGCTCTGATACCACTTGTTAGAACATTACCCGTGATCCTCTAGTGAACTCTTAATTAACATAAAATTACCTTGATCCATGCTGTCGGTCTTCTGGAGAGACACAACCCCGTTGATCACCAGATTCCTTAAGCCTTCGCGGTGATCCTTCTCTTCTCCGATGGAGAGACGAAGAGAATCGGCCGGCGGTTTTCTTCTCTTTTCAGAAAACCCGAATTTGATTTTTAGAGAGGAAGTCTGTTGGTTAATGCCTTATGACGGTAATCAGAAGGACGGTTCTTGATCCCTTTATAATGGGTGTCAATAACCGAAAGGTTGGCAAACCACTGGTTATGCCTTAGCGGATCCATACCAGATCCAATTTCTCTCTAAACGGGTTTACTTTCAAAATCAGAAAACTGCCTATTAGTTGTATTCTCCAGGGACCAATAACATAATTGTATTATTACTAAACTTTATATAATTTAGACCATCACTAAATCATAAAGTTATTAATACGTATTCTACACATTAAGGGCCCCACTTCTCATGACACATATTGAAACCCGATAAATAATACTTAATTTGATCACTTCATAACGGGTCTAATTAGATATTTGACAGTCTATTATTCAATATATATTTATATTACATATAAGCCCATATATCTATTAATTACAAAACTTTTAACTCAGAATTTATCCCTCTACAATTACAAAACCAATAGTTCTTCATTTGTGTTCTTTGAAAGAACTACTGAAACCCCAAATTCAGGGAATTATCTCATTTTGGCATTTACTCAAATTCCACTGGTAATTGAAGAGTATGTTACAAATTTGTAATAGGCTGGAATAGTAGAGAGCTTAGATGACTTGGTGAAGGAATTTGAACTGCAGCTGATGATGAGAGAAAGGAAATTTTAACAAAGATTGAAGATGAGGTTTCGAAATCGACGGGATCCACCGCCCGGTAATAGTTCGATAATTCTAAAGGAGGTTTCCAAAAATTATTTGTAAAATAATTAATAAAATAGCAAGTAAAGTTCTGTGACATTATTTCTTGGAACTTTATTATATTCAGTTTGATTAATTTTCTTGTGCTAAGTTTAAAGGGAAATGTTTGACAGATGTCGTCATATCAATTTTGTTATTCATATAAAATGAGTTATTATTCATGTTAACTATTTTTTATGCACCTTATTTTGTACAGTGTTTTTATTGTTCAACTCAAATACTACTAATCTGAATAAAAATTCATTTAAATTGAACAAGAAAAGCAATGTACAAAATAAGTTGCATAATAAAATCGTTAACATAGATAATAACTCATTTAATTTGAATAATAAAATCGATATCGATCACAGTATCAATAACGGTATCTATATATAGCTTCTAATTTTCCTTTATTTTTCAAAATAGATATGGTAAAGTCTATCTGAAGGCTGCAAAGAATATTCTTGCCAAAGGTGCAGATTACACCAAGCAAGAAATTGAAAGGCTTCAACGCATGTTAGAAAAGGTACCAATTGATATACAATAAAATCTTTCAATTGATCTTCTTTTGTAATTAATTTTTGCTTCTAATTAATTCAATTTCAATTTTTGTATTTTGTTTTTGATATCTTTTGCAGCCTATCAGTCCTGAAAAGGCGGATGAATTTTTCATCAAGATAAATATCCTCTCTTCTTTCTCTTGTTATTAATTTTCTGATTTTTCTTTGAATTTGGTGTTTTGGAATTTTATTTTAAACAAGTAGGACTCATATTTATTGTACTAGTTAGTATTTCTTTCTAATTCTATTATCTCAAAAATTAAGTTTGTTTTGTTATGTTGTTTTTGTTCTTGGAAAACAAAAAAATATATAAAATTTTCAAAGTATGTACAACTAAAATATTTTTTTTGTTTGATTTTATATCAAATTGCAATTGATTTTCTATTTAAAGCTTCTGTATTGGCATCAAGGATTTACTTTCCAAAGATTGGAGAAAAGAACATATCAATTTATATTTTTTTCTAAATAAAAAATAAAAAATACATTGATCTATAATCTACCCGTCCGTACGCTGTGCAGGACAGTGCCGAACAGCAAGAGACCAGGACCCCGCTAATTTGGTCAATTTTAGATCAGGACCATATTGGATTTTGGATCTTATTAAGTTTAAATAAACAGATATTTTTCATTCATGATCCAAATTCCTAATGCACTAAGCTGGGATGAGAGAAAATAATGACACAGTAATTCCAACAAAATAAATAAGGACTGAAAATTTTATCAAAAGGGTTTCGTACAAATTTTGCAAATTAACGGGGCATGGACGAAATATTTAGTATCGTAATGCGCGACTTCGCGAGAGCTTTCTTCGCTTCGCTTATAAAACACACCACGACTTCGCACCTTTTAAGCCTTGGTCAAGAGACGAGAGAGAGAGAGGAGGAAAAATAGAATTAGAAAAATCTGATAAGAAAAAAATGACGAGATCTCAGATCTGGATAACCCTTGTTATAACCCTAGCTCTCTTCGCCGCCGCTCCGGCGATCGCCGACGATGTGGTCGAGCTGACGCCGGACAACTTTGACAAGGAGGTCGGGAAGGATCGTGGCGCCCTCGTCGAGTTCTTTGCTCCATGGTTCGTTTCTTTAAACTACTCGATCTCTCTCTTTTTATACATAAAATTGAGCTGACCTGATCTGCTCTTGCTTTGGTAGCGTCGGGATAGTTACCCGATCCGATCTGTAATTGTATTAGTTTCTCTTGTTACGAGCATTTTGGTGCTTAATTGCGACCTTGAATGAATTCAACATGACATATACCTTTGGTGTGTTCTAATTTACGGCCTAATTAGATTGCGATACCTTCTTGTCCGATTTAATTCGATGTTCTTCCTGATTGAATTTCTGAAGCGTCCTAGGTAAAATGTTGTTTTATTTGGCATTTGTAGTTCCAAACTCTTTATCTTTCTCTATCATATATTTATTCTAAAATAATTATATTCTGTCAGTTCTCTTATTAAACATTGTTCTATAGGTGTGGCCACTGCAAGAAACTTGCTCCTGAGTATGAGAAGCTCGGATCAAGTTTTAAGAAAGCTAAAACCGTGTTGATTGGAAAGGTAATTGGTTTTTCAAGTCTGAATGGCACCCTCTTTTTAATCTTATTAGGTGTATATACTAGTATCGAGTAAGATTTGTTATGTGTAAGTTATTTTCCTATATGATATATGTGTTTACATTTCTAATATGTTGTACTAATGTAGGTTGACTGTGATTCACACAAGGACTTGTGTAGCAAATATGGAGTTACAGGTTATCCCACAATTCAGTGGTTCCCTAAGGGATCATTGGAAGCCAAAAGGTTAGCTCACATCTCTCTTAATTTGCACTTCTTTGATTAGATATAACTTTAATTATTTTTTAAATCTTTCTGAACTGTTAAATCTGGTATTTGACTCTCAAAATGTAGATTGGACTCCTCTATACTTATATATATATATATATATACACACACACACTTTCTCCCATGAGGGTAGTTTGGTTCAAAAATGTTAGTAGTTTGTGTACAGTTATCGTTTTTCTATTTTCAATGGCATGACTTCGTACTCTGTAGGTAATTTTGCATTTTGTTTCTCAATATTAACAATTCAAAAATTTACTTGCTTAATCAGGTACGAGGGACAGCGAACAGCTGAAGCACTTGCTGAATTTGTAAATACAGAAGCAGGTAATGTTTCAGTAATGTGCAATTTGCCAATTATGCCTGAATTGTTGAACTCAGATTTTCAGGGCTAAATTAAGTATAGCTTTAACATGAATAGGGAATTACTCTTGAAATAAGCTTGGGACACCCTGTGTTTCCTCCAGTTGTCACTTTACCTCACTGTGCAAGTAAGGGCTGAAGAAGCCTTAGTAATTGCATGTGCTGGCCAAATTGGTATAGAAAGCTGAGAATATACTCCTTGATTTTGTTGGTTAATTTCATTACATTGGCTAATGAAAAAATATAATTATGTTTTTATTAGGAACCAATGTGAAATTGGCGGCAACTCCTTCAAATGTGGTGGTACTGACTCCAGAGACCTTCGACCAAGTTGTACTTGATGAAACAAAATATGTCCTTGTTGAGTTTTATGCACCTTGGTTAGTAGTTTTGTTTTTCTTTTGCTTTTTTGGCTAATATGTTCTCCTTTGATTTTTACATAATTGTGTTAAACTAAAGCAGAAAAGCAAGAAAATAATTGCAAGCTAATTTCTTGATGTTTTAAATGTACGGCAGGTGTGGACACTGCAAGCATCTTGCTCCAGTAAGTTGGCCATTTGACAATTTGGCACATTCTGTTTCTGTGCACGATGCTTGCTTGTTCTCAGTTTGTCTCATGTGTATTTAATTTTATTACCAATTAACAGACATATGAGAAGGTGGCCTCAGTATTCAAGCTGGATGAGCATGTTGTGATTGCTAATCTTGATGCTGACCAACACAAGGATCTTGCTGAAAAGTTAGCTCTCTCCCCTCTCTCTCTCCTTTTTTTTTTTTTTGATAACTTGCCAGTGGCTGCCAAGGGACTCTTTCTTTTTTTTTTATTTTGAAAAGTTTGACAGACGCTGCCAAGGTTATATTAGAGTAAATAATCTCTTACAACTTACACAACAATCTCAGATGATCAACAAGGAAAACAAAACTGAAACAAAACCTGTGTAATCTAGTCTATCCTGAAACGTAAAAGACTGAACGTGGAACCCCAAAAAACATCTAATATCAGGCTGAAGCAGCCCAGGCAATAGTCATTTAGCAGTATTGTAGACACAATGTGGCATCCACCACCACCCTATCGAAAACGACATGCATGGGAAGGGACCCCCCCCCCCCCCCCCTCTCTCTCTGGGTAGAGTGTCGAGGATTACCATACCATATTTTTACGGCATTTTATTGATTTCCAGTAATGGCATGTGCAGTGGTAACTCAGTTCCTGACAAGAACCTTCCTTTGAACTTTGGTATTTGGCCTGATTGTTGCTAAGAAGTTCAGTCCTTATGGACAGTTAATGAGGCTAATCTGTGCAAACCCAAAAACAAAGACTTGACACCTGCCGCAACTGAGATTTAATTCTGATCCAACCTGACTATCTTGTTTCAATCTGAATCTATTACTGATTATAATATATGTTATTTCAGTTTATATATTTGTGTAAATGTTTTGGCTATGCAAACCCAAAATGACTATGACCCAACTCAAACCTACATTTTTGCATTCTCTTGTAATGTTGCGATTGAGCATCTGGTATGATTTACGATACGACAGGTACGGTGTGAGTGGGTTCCCAACATTGAAATTCTTCCCCAAGGGGAACAAAGCAGGAGAAGATTATGAAGGGGGTAGGGACTTGGATGACTTTGTCAATTTCATCAATGAGAAAGCTGGTACAAGCCGTGACTCCAAGGGTCAGCTCACCTCTCAGGTAAATGTTAATCACTCTATCTTGTAAAATTGTCTTCTTTCTTTCTTCTCAGTCAATTCTCTTAGTATGCCATAAGTAAATTTAGAAAAGATAATCAGCATAGTTTCTCTGATACTTGAGCAAAAAGCTCCTATCTGTAGCGTGTCATATAACAAATTTCAATTTTCTTGCCTTACTCGAAAAATGTAATGTTTGATTTTCTGAAGGATCATAAAAGCATAGAATATTTCTTTTTTGGAAATTATCAAAAGCGTCATTGCTAATTGCTGTTTTCATTCTTAATATAGGCTGGAATAGTAGAGACCTTGGATGCATTGGTGAAGGAGTTCTTAGCTGCAGCAAATGATGAAAGGAAGGAAATTTTGACCAAGATTGAAGACGAGGTTTCAAAACTTACTGGACCAGCTGCCAGGTAATTCATTTTAGCTCCCCCCCCCCCCCCCCCCCCTTTGTGACCATATCTCTCTTTTAACAGATTATTAGTGTTAAACAGGCTATATATTTTGGAGAGGGATAAAGTGGTGGGATAGGGGGATAATTTGTAACACCACTATTACATGGGATAGAGTTATCCCCTTGTCCCTTCGCCCCTCTCCCAAATATAATGATAGGGCATAATTAGATTGGTAAATGAAACTTTTTGTTGCTGTATTTGAATCCCATGGTGTTCAGTCTCATTAATAATACATGAGTCATTTACCATTGTATGTTGCTATTATTTGAACTTTGTTTATTTTTTAAAACAGATATGGTAAGGTCTATGTGAAAGTAGCAAAGAGCATCCTGACAAAGGGCACTGATTATGCCAAGAATGAAACCGAAAGGCTTCATCGCATGCTAGAAAAGGTACCAGAAAGTGAATCAACATTATCATTTAAATGATTGTTTTTTTTTAATTAAGATTGAATTATAATCGTTTTTGTGTGTTTCAAATTCTTATGCAGTCAATCAGCGCTGCCAAGGCAGATGAATTTACCATCAAGAAGAACATCCTTTCAGTATTCTCTTCTTAATTTGGGTTTTAAATTTTGATTCTAGTGTTTTAGCTAATGGAGAGATGACCGTAGCGCTTATACATCTGTTTTACGACTTGGGGTTGCTTTTTTGTATTATTTTACTGATTAGGGCTCATATTTAATATTGTGTTTATGGGACTATAAAGTGACATCTTTTTTTGGTGGAATAATTAAGCCTTACGAATAATTTTGTTTTCAGCAATTTTGAAATCCTTACTAGATAATCATGTATGTTTTTTAAACTGCAGCAACAGTTTACTCATTTGAAATATAATTAGAGAATAATTATATTATGAATCGTTACTTTGAGAACATTTAAACAACAATGTATATAGGTCATTCGAACATATGGAAAGTAGGACTCAAATATACTGATACAAAAGACTATTTAGCAATCCTAATATGCCATCCTACGCTAGTCCATTTACAAGGATATATTTTGGCGAATGCTTAGAAATCTTTAGAAAATTCAAAATGGACAGTAGGTTTTTTTCTTTTTGTAATATCCTGACAAACATTGAATGTGCAATTTCATCAATCCTGATTTTGATACGATTTCATACATTACTCGACTATAAATGAACTTCTATTGGTTAACCAATTCACAAAAGCAACTGTACCATTCATAAATTCTGGTAATTTCAAGCCCGGCATATGTGATATTCTGATGTTTACAGGAAAAAAAGGATCAAAGGAAAAACAAAGTGTTCCCTAGTCAAAAAGAGTGTGAAACTTAACCCTCCTTTTGATGCTACCAAACCTATCGTACCCAATCCCAATCTTACTGTGCATCAGCTTGATTGCTAGGTCGGCATTACCGGCCTTCCTAAGAGCATTTATCATTGCCGTTCTAACCCGACCTGGTATCTCTCTTCCTTTTCCAACAATCTCATCTGCCAGTGTACATGCTTGCTTAAATCTCCCAGCTTTACACAACACATTCAACATCTCTTCCTGGGCATTCTCTACCACCAGCCCCATGGGTGCTACTTCATCAAGCACCTTACATGCAATGTTAAATTTCCCTGATAGGCAAAGCCCTCTTGAGAGAACCCTAAATGCTGCATTGGTAGGCATAATGCCTTTTTCATTCACCATCTCGTACCACAATTTAATGGCCTCTTCATTTC
Organism: x Bolboschoenoplectus mariqueter; assembly: GCA_037678475.1. Lineage (NCBI taxonomy): Eukaryota > Viridiplantae > Streptophyta > Magnoliopsida > Poales > Cyperaceae > x Bolboschoenoplectus > x Bolboschoenoplectus mariqueter. Next base: position 1,453,407 of record CM075258.1, on the reverse strand, counting down.
TGTGTTTCGAGAAAAGCCCATGTATCAGCGTGGTGTATGTGTAAACCGTGGGGTCAAATCCATCTTTTTCCATCCTCTTTGCATGGTCTAAGGCATCATCAACTCTCCCAACCTTGACAAAAGCATCTATCAGGGCATTGTAGCAGTGCGGATCTGGTACAAGTCTTTTGTCTGGCATTTCATCAAATAGCTGTTGCGCTTGTTCGACCATGCCAGCTTTGCCAAATGAATTTATCATGCAGGTGTACATGACTACATTTACCATCGCAACCCCCTTCTTCCCGCAAAATCTGAAGTACTCCATGGCCCCATCTAAGTTACCAGATTTGCAAAGACAGTTTATTACCGCACTGTAGGTTACCTCATCCGGCGTGAAACCGTCATTTTTCATTCTCTCAAAGAGAGAAATAGCTAGATCTGCCCTTCCACACTTTCCCAAGGAATCAATGAGAGCAGTGTATATGGGCACATTCGGCTGGCAGCCTGTCTTATGCATTTCTTCAAACACAACAAGCCCCTCAAAAGGCTTGTCATCTTTACACAATCCCGTTATGACCAAACCATGTGCATGAGGAGGTATTTCCATCCCTCTCTCTTTCATCTCTTGGTATAGAGATAAGCACTCACGGTACGACCGGTCGGCATAGTGGCATTGCATCAGAGAGAGATACGTGACCTTATCGGGCAAAACCCCAGCTCTCTCATGCATATTCTTAAACAGTTCGACTGCCTTTGCGGTTTGTCCGCTCTTGCAATAGCCCTTGATGAGGATGTTATGAGAGAAGATATCGGGCTTTTCATGCATCGAATAAAACACCTTGTCAGCCAAATCGACGAAGCCAGAGTTAACCAGACCATCCATCAAACAGTTGTAGTGCTCCAGAGATGGCTCCAATCCAGCAATCTTCATCTGTCGCCACACCCACAGCAACTCTTCCACCAGACCCAAAATCCCTAGGCTCTTCATTAGCTCAGCCGAGGCGGGTGACGTCAAGCTTAGACCGAGACTTCTCATTTCGCACACTAACCGTTTGATCACGCACCCCGCATCATCTCTCCTACGAGAAGGCAGGGAAGAGAAAGCACGAATGAGGGAAAGATAAGATTCGAGCGTGAGATAGTCGTAATCCTCTTGGTTCTTCGTTCTAAGATGCTGGTGGTGTTGCGAAGACCAGCGAAAGAACTGGAGAGATCTGTGAGGATGGGAATGGAGGGAAGGGGAGCGAAGGACACCTAAGGTGAAGGCGGGAGAGAGGCGGAGGAGCTGAGCGCCGCAATATGCATCCAGTTTGGATTCGAGGGATGCGGATCCGGATTCGCGTTGGAGAATGAGATCCAGGATTTGAGAGAGACATGGGTATGGAGAGTTAGTAGGAGGGGGGAGGCGGGAACAGGAATGGCGCCAACGGGAAATGGTTACTGGTATCGGGTTTGGAGAGAATAGGTGGCGGATCCGACCCATTCCCCGTCTCTCTTTGTTTTTGTTTCAAGAGAGACGCTCTTACAAAAGCTTAAGAAAAACGAACAAGGCGAAAGGGATGCTCTTACAAAAGCTTAAGAAAAATAAACACATAACTCTTTAAAAGGAATTATTTTATCTCTTTATGAAAAAATACAGATTTAAATTATATAAAAATATTTAAAAATTAATAAATACTGAAACTAATAAAAATTCTTATTTAAAAAATATTTAAAAAAACTTAAAAATTTACAATACCTCAAATCCATAATAAAACATCTTGATTATTAGTTAACAATCCATAGTCTTGTATCATAGAAAATTCAAGTGCAATCAAATCTTATCCTTGACTCTAATCATGACATGGTGAAAGAGTTGGTTTCTCATTTTGTTTACAACTCAAAATTAAATTTGTGTTGATAATTACATGTGCAATTAATGTAGCTTAACATTTTGATTCTTTGGCTAATCCTCTTCGAAAATAAATTTAATTCTTTTATTGGTGGTATCAGTATGTTAGCTTGGGAAGGGATGGAGTGTAAAATTAAGAAGGGAAAAGATTTTCTGTTGCTGAATGTTCAAATGTAATTTTGTTTCTTCTTAAATTTAATCATCAAGATTCGTGCATTAACGATGCGAAAATAATTTGATTTATTTTTCGGTAAATTAGGTTTTTTTATTTTTTCGTCGTGTTGCTAGAAACACAATATGTCGATCAAATTGTCTCCCTTTTTGTCTTCTCAATCTGATATATAAAAAAAACATAATTCTCAGAAATTTATAACATTCAAGGAGAAAATATAAAAGAAATAAGGGATGTTTGTCAAATACTTATGAATGAAATTTTTCTTACCTAATAAATCATTTTGATCATAAAAAATCAACTATATTAATTTTTTTTATAAAAAAATTATTTAAATATCATTATCATCAGCTTTCATGATTTAAGATTAGAAGAACCAAAATATGGGTTCCATTGCCATTTAATTAGCTCAATTTGCAATAAAAACTTACCAGATTGTAAGATTTCTTGATATGTCTAATTATTCAAGCAACCAGTATTCTTCAAAAGCATCAGCAAAATGTCCAAATCTTTGTTTTTTAGTTATAATATATTGTCATACAAATATTTAATTTTTACATATTTCTTCGGATATTGTGATGTCACCATTGTCATTCTAATTTAACAATTATTTGAGAGAGTTCAATTTTTTGGCTTCTTCCAATATCTTAAGATATTTTTCATATCTTGTTCTTTGTTATTTTAATTAGTTTAATATAAAACAATGAGTTCATGATTATTGAATTTAAATGTTTTATTCATAGCAATTAGTAGATTTGGCGATGGATGTTGGATTTCCAATTTGATGCTTATATATATTAGCCAACTCATTATATTAATATGAGTGTTTTATTATCTCTAAGTAATACAGGACATATTTTGTATGAATGAGAAAGTTTTGAGTTATAACAAACAATGTAATTTAAATGATTCAACTGACAAAACTATACACATGAAATAAAATAGACATGAAATAGAGAGTACATAATTAACAAACTAACTCAAAAAATTGACACATGTGACATGAATTAATTAAGAGGAAAAAAAATAAAAAGTACATGAATCCAGGCTTATCACAACGGTGATAGGTCCCGCCTCTCTTTAATTAGAGATGTAAGTTCAAATCTTGTGAAAAATATTTGAAAAAGAATAAATACCGTAGTTAACGGGAGCTCTTATTTCAAAAAAAAATTACATACAAAATTCCATTACAATTTTCGTCAACCATAGATATCGCGATAGGGAGCTGATCGGAACTTTTTTCTACGAGACCAATGAAGGATAGCACCAATCTTGATGCGCTCGAAGGAAGCGTGGATTTAAGATCCAATTATTATAATTATTAATATTAATATGAAATTTAACGCAGATTGATTAGCAAAATACATTTCAATTATCAACCTTAATTAAAAAAAATAGTTTGCCAACTTAATTAAGTCTCCAAATTTTAATATCTTAAAGCTACAACACTTCATATTCCATTAACATTGTTAGTGAAAAAAATATTAAATTGCTACTAAAATATACAGAGATGCAAGTTTTTGATATTAATTGAATCATGAACTGTTTGGAAAACAATATAATTCTTGTCCTAATTAAATGTATTTTTGAGCCGCTCAATTTAATCCAATTTATTATCTCGAACAATAATTGTTCAATTCATTGTGAGTTAGAAATCGAGAGGTTTGATTTGATATCCATTTTTATCTCAAAAAAAATAAAAATCGTGAGGCGAAGCAAACCAAATTCATACTGTTTTATCATATTGGATTATAATCACTCCAAATTTCATCATATAAGAATTAGCTAGTGCAATATATATACATATTTTTTTTTTATCGTACTAAAAACAATCCAGTTTTCAGGGATAAATTCAAGTTTTATTTAGTCACATTTTTTTGCCCAAATTCAACCTAATTGGTTTAATAATTAAGAGGAGTGATAATTATATTATTTATCTGTATCTTTTATTTATATCTCGGATATTTGAAATTATTCAGCATAGTTTCTAACTTAAATTTTAAAATATATATTTTTAAATAATATTATACTTAACATTAGACGCAAATAAATGATATATAATTTTGGATGCCAGAATAATCTCGAAATAATTAACTATTTTGAAATAAAAAAAATACAATTCCTTACTATTCTTTTACATATAAGAAAATATGGAAAACCATCCAAATTCTTTTTTTTTTCTTTTTTCCGAAATTGAACCATCCAAAGTGTCAAGAAAATCAAGACGGTTAAATTCCAGCTATGCCCCTTCCTATTTTTACCGCTTGCCACCCCCTCTTAAGCGCCGCCAGTAGAAAAATTTGAGAACACACCACGCGCTACCAGCCTACCACCAAGGGGTATTTTCGTCATTGATTCATTCTACGGTTAACTCCAACGAAAAGCAAGAGAGGGTGGTGGAGTCTAGATCCTCTGTGACGCTCTTAATTAAGAAACTCTGTGTAGCGAGTCACTTTTTTTGTTGTTGATTCTGTTAATTAATTGACAGGTAAAAAAATATATATATTTTCTGTACCATGAGCTACTATCTACATGCCACAAAAAACTTTTAATTTTCTCCTATAACAAAGGTCTCCTATAAATTGTGGCCTCTGTAACCAATTCCAACTCCATTTTTGTTAAGCCTGAGATCTATCTGGCTTACATAGGGGCCCCACCTTCCATTGGCCCCATTCCAACTTCACAAATTTTGTATCATATATCTATATATTTCTTTCTCATCAATAAAAATGGAGGAAGAAGGGAAGAATGGCATGGCCAACAATGCCGTCGTCGTTCGCCGCAAACAAGGCATCAAAAGGCGGGGCCTACAAGCCTTATGGGCAGCAATTTTGTTGCAGTTCAAAATCCGAGCTCCCAAGAAGGCGACAATAGCCGCCTCTAAGGATAAAAAGGAGGACAAGACCGAATTCACCGGCAAAAATGAAACCACGTGGAAGGACATCGTGGGTGGTATCCGACTGCTGCATCTGCAGCCGCTCGAATACCACTCGTCCGTTTCCTTGCCACCGCCGCCTCCGCCTCCCCCTTTTGATAAAGAGATTTATCACGACGTGTCATTGCCTCCTTTGTCCCCGAAGAGCTCGTACGATGGCATGAGCAGCCGTTATTGCTCTGCCGAGGACCTACATGCTCTGGACAAGAGCACCGACGACAACGAGTGTGCGGTTGATGAGGAAGGAGGATCCGACGTGATCAACACGCAAGCGGAGGAGTTCATCGCCAAGTTCTACGAGCAAATCAGGCTGCAGAGGCTCCAATCATTGAACGAGAGCGATCCGCAAACCGAGGATGGTGATTAAATTAATTGTTCACTAAGAGAGTTCTTTTTTTTTTTTTGCTATGTTATTCTTTGTTTTATTTTTGTATTTTTCTTGATTTTAAGTGCCTTTTTGTTTTGTTCTCCTAGGCGTTGATAAAATTGTGGTTGCATAAGCATCTTTTTGATGTTATGTGAAAGCTGCAATGTCTTCAAAGAGAGATTTATTGGCGAGTGGTATTAATTAATTAATTATAAGTGAGAGAGATCTTTATTATTATTTATTTATTAAGAGCATTGGAAATTTTGTACCTTGATGTAGCATTCTGTATTGTAATTTGGAAAAATAGAGAGATGTAAAGCACCAATTTTTGTACTGGAAACAAAACTTTTGTTGTCAAAACATCACAAATTGGGATATTTACAAAAACATTCCACCTCTAATATTGTCATTGGCTTTCATTTATTTTAGATAATGAATACTTAAGACAACCTGGCAAGCCTAATTTAATTAGTGTATGGCACAAGACATGAATTGATAGGAACCTGCATCGTGTGGATTTTTCTTGACTAATTTAAATTTCCTACATGTTATTTTACTTAAAAAAAATTCCTACATGTTGTACTCTTTTATAATTCATATTTACCTTCTTTGTTTTCATTTCAGAAGATTTGATTGGTCAAAAAAGAAAGACAAAAAAAAGTGCATTGTCTTGAATTTTATGTAGGAACAATTTTTTTTAAGTAAGGATTTTCATTAACCTCAATATTTATTCATTTTAAAATTTATTTTACGGGACTTGAACCTGCATCTCTTTACAAAGAGACGAGACTCATCACCACTGTGTTAGACCTGCGGTTCATTATGCAGAAACAATTAACTTGATTAATTTGTCATCCTTAATTAGAAATCAAACAGAGAGACAAAAAACAAATTTTAATTTTATCATCCTTAATTATTGGACCAGAAGATATTAAACAGAGACATGCCTAATAATAAAATTTGTTAATAATCACATTAATTGCACTTGCTAACAATTAGTTTACACTATGGAACGAGATACGATCGATATGCACCAATAATTGCGTAAAATATAAGGTACTTCAACCGAAGAAAAGGTCGAACAAACTATGTTCTACGTATACGATCAACTCCCGGCATTATCTGCAGCCGACATCTTACTTAGCCTACTCGGTGCGGGTTTACCTTCTTTTCCTGATATCCGTCTACCAGTAATCCGACAGCGAGTAGTCCCGAACAAAGCTCTCTGTGCAACCGCCCCGGAATAAGGACTGCTGTTGTTGAATTTGCCTTGGTCGGTGTTGTGCAATCCGTTGTGAGTCGTTTGGTTTGTGCGTTGGCTCACAGAACCAGCCTCCATTGCTTCTATAGAGAGAGAGAGAGAAGAGAAGTGCCCTTTTTCTTTTAATGAGAGAACTTTGGGAGGGATGGAGATTTGATTTTAAACTTGTTTGGTAATATCATGGATTCTACTGGTTTTATAGAGGCAGAGCAACAACAAAGATTTCGGGTTCCGGATTTCGGGTTTCGGGTTTTAGAGTTAGATTCAAATCTGCTTAAAATGAGAAACTGAGCTTCTAGAGTCTATCTGAACCTTTACTTCAGAATTAGGTTAAGGTGAAAAGGAAAAAGTGAAGTGCATTTTAAAAAGTTATGAATTGCAAATTTTAATGCAAACCTACCATTAAAATACATTTCAGAATCTTTTTTCTAACTTGTCCAAGTAAAGAACAAAATGAAGTTATATATTGTCAAAAATGGGAAAGTTTCATGTTTTTCAATTTGGAGTTATTGATAGTTTTTTATTTAATTTTGAAATCAGGTTCTGATCAGGACCGTATTTGATAGGATTCGCTTTTTTTCAATTTTCTAAAAAGCCTGTTTTGTACTTGCTAACTTTATGTCTCACAATCGAAGTAAATATATTAAGGACGTATTCAGCTATCACGGGATTGCATGAGATGAGATCCCACAATATAAATCATGGGATCCCGTTGACATGGAAATGAATGGGTAGGTATAAAGATATAGTGTTCGGATATATTATGGGAATTGTGACAAAAATTCAAGTTAAAAGTTATAAATTCTTTTTTAGTTAGTCATGTTAATTATTTAATAATTTAAATTAAAGATAATAATCTAAACCTACTAATTTTAAAATTAGAACTAATGTTTTATTTTCTAGAATCAATATCAAATAAATTTAATGAAGTTTATATAAATAAAATATAAATATTATATTTATTTCTTTTCTTATGATCTGTTATATTGAAAACTATGTTTTTATTTAGATTTTTTTAACCATTTCAATATAAAATAACAAATATTATAAATTATAAGATATAATTAAAAGTAAATTAATTTAGCTCTAATAGAATTAAAATTAAAATTCAGAAAGTTTAAAGCATGTCCCATGTTAGTACTAATAAGTATTGGTACATTTACACACAAAAAAAAAAAACTTAAAAGAATGAAATAGAAGAAAAAGATAAAAGAGAGCAAGAGCCAAAGAATTTCGCCTGGGAAAAAAATAATGAAGTCTGATCGAATTATTTTTTTCCCACAATTTATTGAAGAGTTAGGAAGATAGAAAGAATATAAAACCCACATGCTTTATTCTAATGCCTATAAAATATGTTTGGATGGAGTGAAAATAGTATTAATTCAGATTATCAATTATTTCAAATTACTATTTTATGCTTGAATGAATAAATAGCTATTTTTTCCTTCAAAAAAAATGGATAGATTACTATTTCAAATCATTGAATCAACGAGTTAATCTTATTATTCTATTATTTCAATCAAAAATTAAATTAACTACTATTCTAGATTTTTGAATTGGAAAATATTTGGTCGATACCATAATCGATACCGATTTTATTATTCAGATCAAATGAGTTTAATATTTTATTATGTAATCTATTTTGGACAGTATTTTTATTATTCAACTCAAATACCGCTAATATGAATACTAACTCGCTTAAGTTGAATAATAAAAATACTGTACAAATAAATTACATAATAAAATTATTAATGTGAATAATAACTCAGTTAATCTGAATGATAAAATCAGTATCGATTATGATATATATATATATCAGCTCTCATTTGAATTAACCATTAATTTCATTAATTCCATTCTTTCATCCAAGCACATCCATAATGGTAGAAGTCGTTCGGGTATGGATCCTATTTCCGATCGAAGAGCGTGCCGTGTCCATTAAAAAGCACGCTTTTTGGGGACCGCATAGGTTGATATAGATTCCTAAGGGTGACAAATGGTGATAGAGTTGAGGCGGGGGATTATTCCTTGGAGATCTTGCAAGATAAGAAAAAGAAAAGATCCAAGGTATGTTTGATCCACTGACAAGTGGGGCCCACGAGCCGGCCACTTTACATGAGAAATATAATGTACTTTTTCATGTACGAACCCTACAAAATCACAAAACAGAGAGTAACTCATGCTGAACATTTAAAAATCAGCTGCATGTGTTAATCTCTCCATTAATACACAATTTCATTCTCTCCATTCTCTATCTAGAGCAATTATCTCTCGATATCATTAAATGAAGTTGGGAATAAGCAAGCATTTTTACCCTTTCTTTTTCCTTGGAATACATAAACATATCCTTTTAACGCATCAACTAATAAATGATATTCTTATTTTGTTTGGGCTTTCCCATATTTTAGGTTTTCCAGGGGTATAGTCACATAAATGATTTTGTGAAATTGAAAGCTTATCAGCTGAGAGATGTGTCTCTATATCTTTCTTTGCTTTTTTTTTAGTTTCTTGACCTTTTGGAATGGAATTGAATCATTCCTCACCGATCTGTAAAGCATTCAAAAAAGAAAATACTTTGAGTGGACTATAAAGGGAGAGAGAGAAACCAAGAAGGGCGGTCCCAAGATTCGGATTTCAATCAGAGAGAGGATCTCATATGGAATCTGTGTACTCAAACATTGTCAGATACAGGATTTCTAGATAAAGCCACTGACAATGTACGGCGATAAAAATAATATTCTATGAATATGATCTCATGTTAAAAGGAATACTTTTGTGTTTTAGATTTTTTTTTTGTTTGTAAATTTTGTCATGAAAATGAAAAATTCTCAGTTTTAAAAACAACTCTGTCTATGGATGCAACATGCAAGGTCGGACTAGAGTACACTGCAGATAAAACGGAAGATGAAAAAGGGGATATTGGAAAAAAAATTAACCAATTGTTTTTGGTTTCTTAAAGAAGCGTCATAAAAGCACAAAAATTAGCCAAAGTTAACTAGAATTCCTTTTTTTTTTCCAATTTTATGTACCAGTAAGGGCCACAGGTGTTTGCTAATATTAGGAAATAACAACCAAAGAAAATTATTGGAAAGAAAGAGCCTAAAAAAATAAGAAACAAAATAAAAAGATAGAAACAAGGAGAGGGTAGAAGAGAACTACAGTTTGTAGTATATGCCTTTGATGTGTAAGACCCCTGCTACAAGTCCCCAAAAGAGCACCTCCAACAAAACAAATGCTAGAGTTCCCCATCTTTTCGAGTTGCATATTTTTTGTAGGACTCCTTCTGTGAAGCTTACCTATACAAAATCAATGGATGTGATATTTCCACAGAGCAAATGTTCCATTATATTCTTTCAACATAAATAACATATGAAATGAAAGAGGGGAGTGAAATTACACATATTTGCAAATCCAATTTTTACTTCTCTCCATTTGACTGACCAATGGGGAGAAACATTTACGGTTTTTGCTCACTGTCAGTAAAAAAAACTAAGCGCTAACTATAACCTGAGTTAGAGAGAGAAAGAGAGAGCATACCAGGTTATTAGAAGGTGAGTCCCAGTAAAATCCTTGTAGGAAAATGGGAAATACTTCCGATGCAGCCAAAATAAATACTATCAGAGCATTCATTCCCATCCATTGAAACAAAACTAATGGCGCACTAATTTTTATAATATCAACCTGAGTTAAATTAACAAAAGGGAATAAGTAAACTTACGGACTGCAACTTGTGGGATCATCTTAAAAGAATAACAAACAACTTGTACTGTAGTGAACTAGTGGTTGCCCAATGCTTTTGGTCAATGCACCTTAAATTCAGATCAACCCTCAGCTGTGCAAATAATGTCCAATTGCCATCAATTTTGCAATTAGCATCAATTTCAAAAATGCATGCAACAGGTACTCAAAAATGCCTATTAAGATGTGCTATATAAGAAGTCATGTTGCCATAAATCCAGCTGATCAGACCAGGACTTCAGAACATAGAAACTTACTATGAAATATATAAATGTCAGTGCAAATCCTGATACCCCGGCAGTGAGAAACATGTAGCTGACTGTATACAATGGCTTGCTAAAAGGCATACCTAACAAAAGTATGACAATTATTGAATTATATTGAAAGAAGAATATTTTATCAAGTGCTACTATTGAACCTTGACATATGATAGATGCCCCTTTCAAAATTAGACATAATCTAAATCTTCTTCTAATTTCCTTTAATCTGCCAAAAAGAAACAGAGGGGGTAGTTTTGGCATCTATTTGATATGAGAAAACATTGACTGGGGTAGACCCGATCCTTTTAAGATTTTTCTGGATTACATGGTATTGTCTCTGTCAAGTTCCCAATGTAGAAAAAAACAATCATGACTCATGAGATTAGCTGTAATCTAATATTACCTAAAAGTTGCACTGCAAATGCTAAAATTACAAGGATCGAAGATGACACAGACCACAGAAATATTCTTTCAGTGTGTCCCTACAAAAAACAACAACTCATGTAGTATGTATTAAGTGAAAAGAAGTCCTTAAACTCTTAAAAATAGCCGGCAAATGGCAGCTCCAACACTGAAGACCTGAACTCCTTTTTGTGTTTCATTATTTCAATATAAAAACCACCCACAAAAGTAGAGAGGGAAAAAAAATGAGAAGGACAAAGATGGTACAAGTCTGGTACATGAGGAGCTTACAGGCAGATAATAAGTTGAGATAATATTGTCTACGTACCTTGCAATGGATGATTATGTGGCCAACATACAACCCAACAAAGCATGTCACAGCTGCCATCAATGTACTGCCGGCAAAAAACAACCCAAGATTATGGTTAGGCTGAAATAGCTGACAGGTACAAGTGCCAGACTTCTAGGATCAAAGTCTAATTCAGACACCTCCTGACCAATAACAAAAACTAAATTAGGTATCTGCAGGTAGATACCAAACCAGGCAGTTGGGTACACACCATTACATAACCATCCAACATGTACAGTAAAAATGAATATAGTAAATTAGTAGTCCTCATATAACACTGAAATGATTTTTACAGAGTATTGATACAATCAAAGCATACTCATCTGGGAATGGTCATTACATTCTAAATGTCACATATACAGTATCATGCTGATGTGGGTACTTTTCTTCAATGTCATTCCGATATACCTCAACTCTTAACCTTACACAAGCTCTCAGATTGTCTCAATTAAGCAATTAGACCAAAAAAAAAAGCACAAAATAAACAAATTAAATTAGGATTGATCACTAGTCATCTCATGGTAGAAAATACATTACCTTAATAAACCCTCGGGATCAAATGGTGCCAAACACCAGAGAGGTGCCCCTGAGGGGACAGGCCCATAGTCCGGGGAGTTAACACTACATTCCTGTCATCAAAGTTGCTCCATAAGAATCATCATACAAACAATGCTCATTGGAAATTGTTGGTTTATTCAACCTTAAATGTAAGATTACTGATGTCGGATTTATCGGTTCCGCTTGCAAATTAAAGCTTATTTAAGAATAGTTGCATCATTGAAGTGTAGTGTCATCGAGCTTCCTTACCCAACTAAGGACTAGGACCAGTTGTGCAATTGGGGCCTAGTTAAGTGCTGGAGGATAATCGAGGAATTGAGCAGAAGGATTAACTTATATTAACAAGGGAATATTTGAAAACATATTATTATTTTCTAATTTGTAAATTAAAAAAGTACTGCAAGAACCTTAGTTCTTCTATACACTGGGTGCATGTAGAGATGATTTTGTCCAAGGACCACCCGGTCTACCAATCCGACTGCATTGCATGGAGGGTCCAGGCTACCTCTCACTCCACATTGCACCTGAAATAAACAAAAGAGGTAAAAAAAAAAAAAAACTGCTACTATGGCAAACAGCAACCAGTGAAGTACAGCCAGTAAAATACACAGTAAAAAAAAAAGGATATAAAGAAGACAGGCTAAAGAACATACCAGTACAGTACCATTTGTTTTTAAATTGGTGTTATTGCTTTGAACTTGAAATTCCCAATCTGGTACATAGAGGCCCAATAGCAAACCAACATAAAGCATAGAAATTACAGCAGCAACAATCCTTCATAATTGAAAAGAGTGACAGAGACAGGAGAAAGAGAGAGAATCAATTAGATTCATTTCGACATAATTTCAGATTTACCCTCTTAGGTGAGAACATATCACCCTTTCAGCCTTCCAAAAGTTCCAAAAAAATAGTTCAAACAACGCTTCCCATGGTCTGTACTCTGTATCACATAGTTACTATAGGAGGACTCATTTTACAATTTACATGTACAATGTGTTAAAGTTTTAGGGGTTTTCATGAAAATCTACAGAGAACCAGGTTAAAAGACTGACCACTGGAAATAGTATTTCCTGACAAAAGAAATAGCAGAATCAACCGAGACATTTCTAACAAGCCAAATCTCCGAAATTGCCGCGAGGAAGTATCCTATTGCAATTCTCTATGTTGATATACAAATTGATAGATGTGTGAGTCATAGTCTCAATGCTATTCCTATTACAGCTAATCAAAATTTACTTGTTGTTTTTCAACCTTACTTGTAAGACGCCAAAGAAGCGAATTCGATCTATGTCAACCCCATAAGTCAGATTGTTATGCCCATGAAAAAACCCACCTAAGTTGAAAACATAAAATTCAAACAAAAAGGCATTAAAATTGGTGATATGCAAGATGGTACTACAATCGTCTAATTGATTTTAATCACTGTTGTTTCTCATGATATAATTTGATTGTTCTTCTGGTGATATGCAGTGGATTCCATGGTACAGATCTGACAATGAAGGCAAGATGTAGAAAAGACAGAGGAGGAGCTGGGAGAAAACCTTGAATAATCAAGCCCAAAACAAAGAGCTTAATTGTCCTTATTATCACCTTCTTTGTAGCACTTGATTTGTTAGAAATTTTCTGAAACAAAACAGAAGAAATAAAGCAGACAAATCAAGGAATAAAGTGCATTCTCAGAACAAACTACCCGTCAGGTACAAATATGAACCAGAAAAAAGCAGCCCGTACCAACAAATACCGAACTAAAATTAGATTCTCATGCTTGGTGCCTGGGCTCGGATAATAAATAGCCTACTAGGTAATTTTATGCCTGGTACATAAGCTACATGATGGTATTTTGACACCAGTATGGAATAACTGACCTTACCTTAAACACAAGTGCAATAGATACACCGATGATGAACAAAAAAGATGGCATGACATAATCTGCGAGGGTCACACCAAACCAAGGTGCGTGGTTGATTGACGGAAATGCCCCTCCAGCATCATCCACCAATATCATTAACTGAAATATTTTAAAAAAAATTTGCAACATAAATGAGGATCAAAGAATAAAGGCCTAATACATGCCAGTTTGGTGAGACACGGTATTTAATTTCATCAGACTCAATTAACCTTCATTATGTAATGAACTTAATACTCAATCCAAGTGTACCTTAATTAAAGCCCAGATGTGCCATTCTGACTCAATTCATCCACAAAGCTAAAGTTCAGGCACAACTCAACCTACTTATACTCTAATCATGCCTTTACTTGTGTGATCAAGGCCTAAATTCCTTCAATTAAGATTCATTTATCCTAATCCAGAATGAAATAGTAAACCGTGATCGAATTCGTATTGCCGTACATGTCAGCTCAGAGTTCAAGTTTACACCTTAGTTATGTATTTCCATTTGGCTATTCCATTTCAATTTTCTTTTTCCTACTTGTAATTGAACACATTATTCTTTTGGACAATTCGAGAAGTGAGAAGAGAGCATACAGCTACTGTGAGGCCACGAAACACATCGAGAGAAACAAGGCGAGGGTTCTTAGCTGGAACTGAAAGCGTGTCAGGAGGTGGAGACGCGACGGAGGCGGTGGCGAGTTCGGGTTCGGGCGGTTGCCATGGGCGTATCTCGTCCTCGATCGCCGGAGGTGGCGAAGAAGTCCGATGACAGGAGGAGATAAGAGGAATGCGCTCTTCATCGAGAGAAACAAGGCGGGGGTTCTTAGCTGGAACTGGACGTGTGTCGGGAGGTGGAGACGCGACGGAGGCGGTAGCGAGTTCGGATTCAGGCGGTTGCCATGGGCGTATCTTGTCCTCGATCGCCGGAGGTGGCGGAGGAGCCGGATGACTGGAGGAGATGAGAGGGATGCGCTCTTCGTCTCCGTCTCCTCCGGTGGTGGAGAGCACCGCAGGCACCATTTCGACCGGAATGTGGCCAGAGTGCAGAGGAGGAGGAGGAGGAGGAGAAAAGTCAAACTAGAATGGGGGTTTTGACTTTTGGTTTGACGATGGTTTCAGTTCACTAAACACGTGGATATCATTGTTGTTATTCGTATCTGGCTATTTGCATGTCAGGCTCCTAGAAAAAAAGGAAAATGTTACGCACATATTATTATTTATTATCATTATTGATTTTCGTGATACCAATTTATTTATATATATTAAATAAGTTATTATATATTAATGATTTTATTATGTATAATATTTTTATTATTTAACTTAAATATCATTAATATATATAATAACTCATTTAAATTGTATAATGATAATACTGTATAAAATAAATTTACATAATAAAGTCATTAATATGCATTATAATTCATTTAAGTTGCATAATAATAATATTATACAAAGAGTTTATATAATAAAGTCATTAATACGTATAATAATTCATGTAATATATCGATAACGGTATCAATAAGCGTATCTGTGTATCAGCTCCCAGAAAAAAAAAAAAAGCCAAAAACTGATACACGGATAGCAGATATTATAAGTTTTATTATATATATTAAATAAATTATTTTATAAATTAATAATTTTATTATATAAATTTATGTTAAAATAAATATTATAATTCCTAATTTATTGTCTCCAAATGTTATCCTCGTTAATTACTTTTTTTAATTTTGACGGCCGACTACAGAATTTGAATATTCTATTTTGGTTAATTGTAATGTGAGATTGGAGGGATGCGTCTCTTTAGTTGAGCTTAATTTCAAAATTTGTATCCAATCTTTTTTGAAAACGATGCTCTCTCTATCTTTACATTCTCTATTTAAATTTCATTATTTGTGTTGTAAATATCTTCTCTAATCTATTTAAATATCCTGATAAAAGAATCAATGTCTCATCTTCAATCGCTAACTTCAAAACCATGATTAGTGTTTTATTTTGATTGGGAGCTGATATACAGATATGCTTATTGATACCGTTATTATCGATACGAGCTTAATTATACACATTAAATGAATTATTATGTATATTAATGACTTTATTATGCAAATTTATTTTGTACAGTATTATTATTATGCAATTTTAATGAATTAAATGCATATTAATGGCTTTATTATGCAAATTCATTTTATACAATATTATCATTATGTACAAAATGATATTTTCATAATATTTTTTAAAAAAAAAAAACATCATCCTTTCTTTCTCTGAAATTTTTGTTAATAACCAAAAAAAATACAAAATTGCAAAAATAATGATATAAATAAAAAAATCTTGAAATTGAGAATTCTGCCAAATTATTTTGCGTACAAATAGTGGACGTTCAAAAAATTTGGCATACTGAACGCACAAAGTTCCATCATCGAATTACAAAATTTTTTATTTAATGCATATTTTTCATTGAAGACTAGAAACAAATTTGTATGTAACCCTAAATATGTTATTCTTACAAAAGAAGTTCAATAATTTCAAAAATTAAATATGATGGCATAAAATTCTAAAGATATTTTGAAAAAAACATAATATTATTATCAAAATATTAAAAAATAATTATGAAAATAAAATCTAATGTTTAAAAAAGAATACGAAAATTCGTTGACAATTTGAACATAACATAACAAGCAATAAATAAAATATTAAGCATAGTTTGCATGATTCAAATTAAATGTGTATTAAATTGAGGCAATTTTTGTAATGATTTTGATTCTTTTTTATATTCAATTAGAAATTATAGAAAAAAAAATATAAGATCTTTCATATCATAAAATTATTGATTATTTAAAAAAATTTTAATTGTATTTCATTGTAATTATAATAAATTCAGAATTATTCGCGAATAAATTTCGAGAATCCTCGGCGAATAATTTTCATTAAATTAAAAATTAATAAAAGTATGAATTAAAAAAGAGAAAAAGATGCAGCCAAAATATTTGCCTGATTTGGACCTCTTCTTATATATCATTTTCAATTTTTTTGTCGAAGTCCTTTCAACTATTATAATTACATAGAATTGAAATTAATTGATCAAATAAGAATCTATCAATAAAATATTTTACAAAAGTTACATCAATTCAATACATATTTTATTTAAATCATGCAATTTTTTTAATATTTTTAATATTTTTAATATTGTCAATGAATTTTGTAATTTTTTAACTTATATTTTATTTTTTTTAGAATTATTTTTTAATATTTTGGCAATTTAATACTATGTTTCTCAAAATTTGCATTACAAAATTTATTGAACATGATGGAAAGAAATCAATTAATTTTAACTATATAATAGTTATATCAAAATAATGATAAAAACTATTAAGATTTCTAACTACAAAAGTGCTTTATGATATTAAAGATCTTAACATTTTTTTTCATTATTTCTAATTGAATATAGAAAAAGAATCAAAATCATTACAAAAATTACATCAATTCAATACACTTTTTATTTAAATCGTGCAAAATATGTCTAATATTTTTCTTACTGTTTGATATGTCATGTTCAAATTGTCAATGAATTTTGGTACTATTTTCTAAATTTAGATTCTATTTGTTATAATTATTTTTAATGAGTTGGTAATAATATTTATTTTTTTCAAAAATAACCTACTTTTAAGATTATCAATGAATTTTGTAGCATCATATTTTATTTTTTAAATTATAAAACTTCTTTGTAGTAAAAATATATTGAGAGTTACAGACAAATACATTTCTAAGGTCTTCAACAAAAAAAAAATACGCACTAAACAAAAAAAATTACAATATAATGACTATATGGTCTTGCGTTAAAATACGCCAAATTTTTTAATGTGGCATAGTGCGCCAAATTATTTGACGAAATTCCCAGTTTGGTTATTTTTTTATTTACATGGTTCTGTTTGTGATTTTCTATTTTCTTTGGTTCTTAATAAAAATTTCGGTTTCTTTCCTCATTTTTTTTATTAAGAAGCCCAAGGCGTCGAGAAACATAGTTGAGAGCTTACGTGGCAATTTTTTCTTTTCCAAGGCAGCTCCTATTAATTCGTTATATATGCACCGATAACGACCTTCAGACCTCAAGAAAATGTCAAGAACAAGGTTGAGAGATCATGCGATGCTCTCATTCCTTATTCAAACCAATCCATGTCAATTTCGTTATTACCATAACCACCAACCACCCCCTTCTCACCTCTCCATCGCCTTCGTCGACGTGGTCTCATGCTCTCATTCCTTCCTCCTCTCTCTCTCTCTCTCTCTCTCTCTCTCTCTCTCTCTCTCTCTCTCTCTCTCTCTCTCTCTCTCTCTCTCTCTCTCTCTCCACCTTTACAACCTCCGTTATTTACAACAATATCTCAGCGCATCTTTCTTGGTTGTTTAATTGAATCTCGGTTCTCTTAATCTTTCCTCGATCTTGACATTTTCTTGTGGTACTTAATCATGCCCCCATTTCCCTGTTCTCCTTCCTCGTTCTCGTCTTGACATTTTCTCCTACAGTGAAGCCATTATTATTTTAATTTAATTTAGTCTCCGCCATTGTTTCCGTGCTTACATTTATGGATGTTGATCAGCAAAGCATGATGAAGCCAAGAGAAATTGATTTGGTCACAATAAGGGCTCAAAAAGCAAGTTAGTTTCTAATTCTCTCTCTCTCTCTCTCTCTCTCTCTCTCTCTCTCTCTCTCTCCCTCTCCATTACTAGTGCTATCTTGTAATATTGTGCCTCTTAATTTGAGTTAGGTTGATCTCATAAAAAGTTAAATGTCTTTTTATCGATTCAATCCATCTAATGTTCTTGAAATTTTCTTCTATCTCTACATTTTTTTTATATTTAGAATAAAAAAATTGCATAACCATTATAGCTGGTATGTGCATTTTCGGTTCGGTATGTTTGAATGTTTGCTTTGAACTATCTCCCTTGAGAAAAATACAAGCAATATAAAGATGAAATTGATTCATAAACTCAATTTCAGCAGCTAGAAGATATGAGGCGGCGACTTGGCTTAAAAACATGGGTGCTAGTGAATTGCCAGAAACACCCTCAGAGGAAGAATTTAAGTTATTTCTTAAAAATGGTATTGTTCTTTGCAATATGCTTAACAAGATTCATCCAGGAGCAATTTCTCAGGTTATTTACCATGTCACATCTTTATTCTTTGAAGAATTTTCATTCATGTCCCTGGAAGACCTTATAATACCGTGTATACAAGTCGACAAGTGCCTTAATTGTCCATCAAAAACAAGTGAATCTTCCTCTGTATCCTTCCTTACAAATTAGTAACTGTATTCTTTTTACATGGATTATGTGGATACATGTGATATTTCTCTTTATAAAATAGGGTTTATGTTTTGTTTGAGGTTTTTTTATGGGCGCTGATAAATTCTTGTTATTATTTGTTTTTCTAATTATTTAGTAATATGTATTACATATGCCCATGTTCTTCTTTGAAATAAGATGTCTACATGTGCAGGTGGTTGAAGATTCGGTGGGGTCCACTGCACCGGAAGAACTTGCAGCGCTATGTGCATACCAACATTTTGAAAATTTAAGAAATTTTCTAGTCGCAGTTCAAGATTTAGGGATTCCTACTTTTGAGCCATCTGATCTCCAACAGGCACGTTAACTTTCTCTTTTCTTTTTATGCATATGTTTCCATAAATTTTCTAAAAATTATACTATTGGTACTGGTATGGATGCCAGCCTTTCTCTTTGATTACCTATTTTCAAGGTAACCCACAATGTGGTCTCTGCTACTTCATACCAGTTTTGGGCTCTGGGCAGTTGGTACAGCCACTTGGTACTCGGATATTATGTTCGACGATGCCTTGTTTGGTGCTTTTCCTAACTCCTTTTTGAATCTTTGAATTTTAATGATACCAATCTCTCCAACTGAACCCTGGCCTCTCCTAAAAAGAGAAGAATATTACGGATCAATTTTTCTTCTGATTTTATTCTTTACGGAGAAATTCCTTTTATAAAATATTCAGGAAGGAACCAGTCTTGGTGTGGTGAATTGCATCTTGGCACTCAAATCGTATGTTGAGGTTAAAAAGCAACAAAGACCAATTGCACCAAAGAACCATGGAGAATCTACACCCTCTGGCCAAGGGAGATACTTTATGCGGAAAAACCCGGGACTTTTTAGGAGTTCTTCTCTTAGACATTCAAATTTGGACAAGAACAATCTAGGCACGGATTGCTCGATGAAGTCTCTGGAAATGGTAGGTAAGATAATTTAATTTACATTTTTTTTCTCAACATCATCACCACTACTGCTTGTGATATTCACCCCCAGCCCCCTTGGTAAGGATTCCAGAATCTTGGTATTTTTTTTTCTAACTTTTGTGCCGATTTTACATTAGAGTAACAAAGACGAGCAAAGTTCATTTATCTCAAAGAAAGAGGGCTTCGATATAAAATGTGCTTCCTTCGAGTGGCAAAAGAAACAGATCCAGGTAAGTATTACTTCAATTAATATCATTTTGGAGCTGTTGCATACAGTGACAGATGCAGTAATAGAAAATGGGGGTCAATTGACCCCTATTCATTCTCAAAAATTGTGTAGTTAAGTGTGTATTTAAACAAAGGTATACGAATATAAATTTTCTAAGACTGACTCCCATGGTTGCATATTTGCCACTGAAACCTTTATATTTTCATATTTGCCCATGTGACACTAGCAATTATAACACTCCAAAAGCTTGTTACATTGCATTACTGCCCTTGTTATGCTTGAATATGATGGAGCATTAACATCAAAAGGGTTTTTTGAGGATGAAATTCATAAAGTAAAAATACTTGGAGCAATAAGCAAATAAATGTTGGGAGGTATATTGGCAAAGTGGCTATATAAATTGAGCAATATGCAAACAAATACTTGTAGGATCTGAAACATGGTCTTCAAAATTTGAGAAACAGTATGGAGCATATTGGAAAGCAACAGCTTGAAGAAATTGCTCGACTTGGTACATAACCTTCTTGATTTCCATGGTTATTAATTATTCTTGTTCTTTTTTATTATCGTCTTACCTTTTATACGGACGTTTTCTTGTATCATAGAAAACCTCAGAAGTATCTTACATGGGACCTCTTCCATCCCATCTTATTTAAAAACACAAAATTTACTCTCCACCATCTCCATTAGTCATAAAACTATTAAAAGCAAGGCTGGTTTGGGATTTTTTTCTCTTCTTCTGATAAAGATGAGTAGAGGCATGTGTGTGTATTGGATATTTTTCAGCAGGGTTGTACTGGATATTTTTCATCATTTCTGAAAACCAGAAAATATTCGTTTAATTAGGAGTTTGTTCATTTGCTTATTTGCTTTTAGGAAAGCATTTGCATGAGGTTGCTAAAGTTGCATCTGGTTATCAAAAAGTATTGGCGGAGAACAGGAAGTTATATAACCAAGTGATGGATCTCAAAGGTGAAAATGGGATGTTTAACTTCTTTTATTATTTTTTTTCAAACCATGTTGATAGTAGCATCAAAACTTTGAGAAAGAAGAACACTATTCTTGCTTTGAAGACTGGAAGCTAATTGATGAGTTTTCCTTCTTTTGTTTTTTTTTGTTCTCATTGTGATAGGAAATATAAGAGTATATTGTCGCGTGAGGCCATTTTTACCTGGACAGTCTAGGGACCCAAGCACAATCGGGCAGATTGAAGAGGGGACAATTAAAATTGTGACTTCAAAAAACGGAAAGGAAGGGTTCAGAACTTTTAATTTCAACAAAATATTTTCCCCTTCTGCCACCCAAGGTTAGTAATTTTCCATTCTTTAAACACCAAATATTGGAACTTTTGAATTTTACAATAAGGCGTTTGGCTTATTTCTTTCAGAACTATACATTTGATAGTTTCCATCTTTTTCGCTTCTTTATGCAAGTTCTGAGTGACCAAGTTTAGAAATCCCTGTTGTCCATTGCCTTCCTACATGCGGTCTAGCTTCTTCAGATTATGATAATATGTCAATCAATAAAACGGTTCGTATCATTTGAGCAATGCTTAAGAGATTCTACTATCTGAGCATACTTTTAGGAGAAGTGTTCTTTGAGCATTAAAGAACTCTAAAATGTTATTGCAATAAATAGTCTTCCTAAGCTCTGTGACCTTTCGGAAGCATACTATGATAATTTCATTTGATTTTAATTTCTCTTATCTTTTTTCCTTTTGTAGAAACAGTATTTTCAGACATGCAACCTCTTATTCGTTCTGTATTAGATGGTTACAGTATTTGCATATTTGCATATGGTCAAACTGGATCTGGAAAGACTTATACAATGGTAAGTACTGATAGTAAGAGAGGCTCTTTTTGCTTTTTCCATTAAAATCCCATTAGTACATATAAAATGAAAAGGCAGCAATAAAACAGTTTAAAAAGAAAAGCTCTTTATCTGATACATGGTTTAAACTCCTGCACTGACAATAACAGCGCATCGTGCCATTTCATCTTGGAACCAACTGGAATGGCAATTGCCTAGTGCTAAATTGTTAATCAAATATTCCTTTCTGCTGGGTACTAAATTGTGAATTTTAATTATGTCTTTTGCTTGCTAATATATGCAGAGTGGTCCTAGAGAAATTACAGAAACAAGTATGGGGGTGAACTATAGAGCATTAAATGACCTATTTTATATTGTAGAGAATAGGAGAGAGAATTTCTCTTATGGAATCTCAGTGCAGATGATAGAGATATACAACGAGCAAGTGAGAGATCTCCTTTCCAAAAATGCACTCAATCAAAGATATCCTTTAGCATTTTATTTTGTTTTGGGTTCTTTTATTTAGTAGAAATTTTAGAATATGTCAATGTACGCAAATAGGACAAATTGCATTTGAGCCTTAATAACCATGGTATCTGATGCAAGACACTAAATAAAAACCACATTATTACTCCACAGGACATCCAACAATAGCTTCTGGATAATCCTTTTATGGTATCTCCTTTACTTTTAAAGTACATTAGAAATAAGAAACAACCAAAATGGACTTACTGTGCCTGATGCAAGTGTGATTACTGTACAATCAACTGCCGATGTGATAGAGTTGATGAAATTAGGCCAAGCAAATCGTGCAGTTGGTGCAACGGCTATGAATGATCGAAGCAGTCGGTCACACAGGTTAATCCTGAGCTTTATCTCTCTTTCAGATCTGTTTATTTATTTTCTTTGTTTTTCACATTTTGGAGGTAGGTGAATATATCTCCTGTTTCCATTGACACGGAAGCATCAGTATTTGATACATATAACTTACCAAAAAAAAAACAGTCCTTAGTTTATAGCCAGGGTCTCTCTTTCTCTCTCATGTTCTTTTTCCTTTTCTTTCAAATAATAATTCCTTTTTATTATTTATTTTTGGGTTAAAACCATGATATATTTTTTCATATATTTTTTGTGGTTAAACCCTTTGCATCTCCTTTCAACCCTCAAGAGCAGCTAGTTGGTTAAAAAAAGTTACAAATGTTGAAATTTTTGCTGATTATAGATTAGTTATTATATTACAATCAATGTGCGTTTAATTCGACCTGTCATTTTACATCCTTGCTTAAAATGGTATAAAAATAATTTGCACCAACTCAAAATGAAACTATTTTTGTAGTTGCCTGACGATTCATGTAAAAGGAAGGGAACTGACATCTGGCACGATCCTACATGGATGCATGCATTTAATAGATCTAGCGGGAAGTGAAAGGGTCGAGAAATCAGAGGCGAGAGGAGAGAGATTAAAGGAGGCGCAACACATAAACAAATCTCTCTCTGCTTTAGGAGATGTTATTTCTTCTCTTGCACAAAGGAATTCTCATGTACCTTATAGGAATAGCAAACTTACTCAACTACTACAAGGGTCTCTCGGTGAGCTCTTTCTTTCTTTTGTCCTTTTGGAGCAAAGTAGTTGATGCCACCAACTGTATTAAGAATTAGATTCAAAGTTTTTGACAGATAAACTGAAGAGAACCATCCAGCCAAGCAGTAAAGGAACATTCTGGGAGGATTGATTGGTCTTAGACTTTATGATAAAAGCACAATTAGAGTAGATGGAAGATAGGATATCAGATCACATTTTGCATATCCACCTTGTAAAACCCGACATTAAAACTCGTATCCCCCTTCAGTACCTTTTAGACTTGTAGAAATTCTCTGGCACCAAACAAAATACAACCTTTACTTTGCTTATACAAATTCTTTTTGTGAGTCCTTTTAAGAAACTATTTTTTTCTGAAACTCATTCCTACAGTATACAAAACAAAGAAAAACAATTAGCACAGAACTTGACATGAAGGAAAGCCGACAGTATCATAGAATACATAATACCCACAACCCTAAATGCAGAAAATTGCTTGTATTCAACAAGCCTTCTTTCCTCCCCATCTTTAACTCTCTGCCAAAACAAGCACAAAGAAATGCGAATGTGCATGACTGGCTTATCCTTTATATACATGTTTGTACTTGTTTGCTTGCTGATACTCATGGCTGGAGGCAAATGCAAAGCCTTTTAAAACTTGGCCATGGCGAATCCCAAGGGTGAAACGAGAAAGGAAGAAAGACACCGGAAGCATACCCCAGTAACAGTACTTTTGCATGTTTGGCTGACACCAGCTTTTTAATTTGTATTCGGTCATGCCTGACAAAAAGCTGCTGGAGCACTGGAAGGAAGAAAATGGTTTTAACTTAAATTTCACATGGAACAAAACCCAACTTAGGATTTTCAAACAAGTAAAAATTCCACCCTGTTTGCAATAGGAAAGAGTCCTTCATGTAGTGTTCCTAACAAGATACTTGATGTTTTGTTCTTTATTATTCATGGTTTTAGTTTGTAATGTGCTATTACCAATTTACTGCTACAAATTTTTTTAGGAGGGCAAGCAAAAACGCTGATGTTTGTTCATGTCAGCCCAGAGATCAATGCGCTTGGTGAGACATTAAGCACTCTAAATTTTGCAGAGAGGGTTTCATCAGTTGAGCTTGGTGCAGCACGTGCAAATAAAGAAAGTATTGAGGTTAAAGGGCTGAGGGAAGAGGTATGACTGCTTGACATTAAAGAAAAACACAAATCAATGGCTGGTTAACTGGTTTGCACTTTGCACATTGACTAAATGTTCGTGTAATCTGTCTAAAATGACCTCAAGTTGCCAAATCCAACCATTGCGTGTTCATTCTGTATAAATTTATATCATCCTCTTTGGCAGGTCTAATCAGATTAGGTTCAGGGTTTTACAAAAAGTGTTAACTACAGAATGATGGTAATGGCGATGTAACCAATAATGCATGTGGTTACAGTGAAGAAATAGCAATAATAACAACAAATACAATAATTGAAAACAATATCTAATGATACTAATGACAATAGCAATAGTAAGTAGAAATAATAATTTACAGTACACCCAACATAAGCACTGTCTGGTATGTACATTTTAGTGATGATTTATTTTTGTCTTTCTTCTTTCCTTCTCTTTGTAGTTAATTATAATATACAACATGGTAGGCTGCAATTCATATGTGCGCTTTGATGTCCTTCTGGTCACAAAGATTTCCCAATAATCATCCCATCACACTATCATGTTTTACTTTAGTCCCAAAAACTTCTACAAGTTTTGAGTTTGACACACTTTCAGAGGTCATAAGTCTTAAAACAAAACTATCATAACTAAAAGTTTAAATTCTTTGTTTGTCATAACATTTTGCTTCTATGTATTCAGGTTGCTCATCTAAAGGAAGAATTAGTAGGAAAAAATATGGAAAACGAGATGCTTAGAAAAATGATATCAAGTCTTAGGGTTTATGGGGCAGGCCCTGCTGCATTATCAAATAGGAGTCACAATGTACCACAATCCAAAAGTACCAAAGTGACAGAGGTACAATTTTACTTGCTTTTTTGTGATGAATACTTTGTCAATTTATGTGTAATTAGTTTGTACAGAAAGAAATGCATTCTTTGAATGCAGACATGAAACTCATTTTTTGTTTACAAGTAACAATTATATGCTAAGAACAAGAATTTGGCTTTGGCCACATACTAACCCCAACACCCCCCCCCCCCCCGGCCCCCCCACAAAAAGAAAAAATGCTTCGAGTTGGATAATTAGGTGCTGAATCATACGATAAGGGTCATTTTTTAGGATAACTTCTTAATTATGGTTCCACGAAACTGATTGAGGCCATTTTTGCAGTTTAATCAAAAGTTAGGGCTTAATCATAGTAGTAAAGGTTTGTTTGCATGATATTCAGTATACTGGTACATCTGGACCTTGGTGACCAAATTCTATCAAAACTTTGATTTTGCACCGGACATTTATACCAAAGAGATCTTTTTTTTCTTCATTACACTTTTTTTCATCTGGCAGGCTAAAGGAAGAACTAATCCATCATCCCGGAAAAAATCAAATTCTTCTTGCACAGAAGATAAGCTATCTACAGATAGTGATTCTTCTTCAACATGGAGAGGCAGTTCTAGTAGCTTTAACAACAATTATAATAATGCTCTAAATGACCAAGAGTTGTGCCCGGGTTTGGATGCACTTGAGATGCATGCGTCTGATCTTTCTTCAGACAATTCTCGCCACACTATTCCAAAGTTCGTAGAGAAGAATCCTCGTGAAAAATTAAAAAGAAGCTTATCTGACACGAGGTGACAGTTGTAACTAGTAGGATATGTTGCCAATATTCTTTTGTATATTGAGATTGATATATCTTTTTTTCTTCAGTTGGCTTTTGCTTGCTTGGCTTTATTATTTTTTAATCTATTAATTGAATATGTATACCCTTTTTTTTTTGGTCTTTTTGTTTGCTCTTTTCAAGGGAGTCTAAGATTTCAAGGAACCAGCAGTTGTTGCTGTCTCAAAGAGTTGCAAATGGATCCAAGCAAACTGTGATCCCAAAAGGAAGGCAGGCCACTACATCTCTCGGTACAAATGTAAAAGCTTTACCTACTACTGGTAAAGCTTGGAAATGATAAGATGTGATTCTTTCATAATTTCTTTTGTAGAAATGATGTTTCCTTTCGCTGCTATAGGAAAGTCACACATCCAAGGCAAAGGACTGTATAGTCGGTAACAAAAGAGGTGAAGCATACATAGGAAGCATAACGGCGTTGCACACTTTTTAGAATTACACTGAAAGTTAAGATATGCCAAAAAAAAATCTCCATTGAGGTTTCTGTAAGTTAAGATATTCAATTGAAGTTTATACATTGCAATTCTTTGAACATCATGTGTATATAAACTGAAATAATGAGAGAATTTGAGTAATTAAAATTTCTCAAGTTTTGTTTGTATACTATTACTGTTTTCTTTGGCGTCTTATTAACCACCCTCCCAAAATTCAGATGCACGAAACCATGCTGTTACAGTAGTACGCCGGATTATTAATCTAACTGGTACATGACCAAACTTTCCAGAGATCAAGGCATAAACTGTTGACCAAACTTTCCAGAGATTAAGTATAGGTATTTATAAAAACATTAATTTCAACATAAACAAGAACTGATCTTAGTGCAACTGGTTGGTACAATTCACCCCACCCATGTATCAAACAAACCACAAAATGCCACCAAAAGATAAAATCATTGCTTTAAGCACCATATGGTTTGACACAAAATTCTAAACTATCAGATTACCAGGCAGCAGGTACCAGATATTTATACACCAAATAGACAAAAGTTAAATTAGCTGTAGGGTGTTAAATTCATTTAAGATTAATGATATTATGATGTAACAGTTACACTAAAAATAAAGTATTATACAAAATATATGGAAAGATGATTTTGGTCATATAGAACCACCCACTGGTTACATATACATCTAAGCTTTTATTCTCTTACTAAACGATGGAATAATATTACCACCGCCCTCTATAAAACCCATACTCTCCTACAGAGTTTTCAGACCCTCTGTATTAATGATGCTGTGCAATAGTGAAGTACATTTTCTACAAGGTGTCAATGTCATCTGATATTGTGGAGAGAACGAGGTCTTGTACGAAGCGGGCCCTATGAGTTCTCTCCTCTAAGTCTTCTTTTGGCACCAGTGACTGAGAACTGTAGATTAAGTTTCTGGTGAGACATGCAGTTTTGCAAGGAATATGTAAACCACTACCACTAAATAATAATAGAAAGATCGCATGTCTCCTCAGTAACCAACTCAACTACAGTACCAGTCTTGATCAGATATCACACTGGTACAAACAAATACGACAATCACATATAGAAAAGCTTTATACCAGTACAACTACTGAAAGACATTAACTGGGTGGACTTAGCTTGCAACAAAATGAACCTGTACTGGTACATATACAACCACGAGTGACATGGATTGCAGTCCATTTATATGAATACAGAGATCAATACGCACCAGTTGATACCAGTATATTTATCCCCACATAATAAGCTTAACAATTTGTACCTTTGTAAATGTTTATCCTCTAAAGAGATTTGAGCAATATCATCCCCATGGAGCTGTCCATGAACATCTTGCACAGATCCCAATGCATCATCGGTGTCGTCGACTGCCACTGGTGATAACAAATTAGATACAAAGGATGATAGTAACGGGTCAGGTGCGGCACTAGACCCATTACCTATAAGAGACTGCAGGCTATCAACCTCCCTAATGCTAATATCCCTTAAATCTTTTCTTGCAAGAGAAATTGTAGAATATGACCCATATAAATTGCTTCTTCGGCTTCTCCTCCTCTTTTGAGCGTAATTCTTTCATTAAGGAAAATTCAGACATGATCTTTAAAAGGTAGGGTTTTTTGGGTTTGTTGCAACTCATAAGTATGACCGGATTCTTTTTATTAACCCCACAACACCATTACAAGAATCAAACAGAAAAATAAAGAAGAGAGAGAAGTACATTACTTTTCTCATGTTGGTAATTTGGCATCATGGACACTAATGAGATTCAAGAAATCCTTCGCTGTAATTATTTTATAAATACCTATACTTATAAAGCATTTGATTTGCACAGGAAAGGGTGTACGAGTGGAAATATATAAATAGAAAGGGGAAAGGATATCTTGTAGAAATTTGCATGGTGCACTACTATGTGTCCGACGATATCCATACCTACTCGAGCTACACAAATCGGACATATCTGCACATCAAGAAGATTAGCAACTAGAGTTAGCTTGGATTACAATAGAGCTTAATTTGAGCTTTAGTTGCACAACTGATGATTACTTGAGGCCAAATTGAATTATAAATGTCAATAAAACAATGTAGCATAACCAACATGCTACAAAACTAAGCTTTGATTGTGTCCTCAATTAACCAACACAGTACAAGGTGGTTAGCCCGTATGGACAGGGGCGGGCCCATGTTAGGGAAAGCCCAGGCCAGTGCCCACCCTTAATTTTGAAAATCAATAATAATTGTATATTTTTCCTTTAAAATTTGATAAATTAGGTACAAAATGTTAAACATGTCTAGGCTTAAATAGCTAACACTAAAAAAAATCCTCATTATTAGATTTATGCCTAAGCTTGTCAGACTCTATGGATCCACCACTACGTATGGACCTTAACATATATGGCCAAACTAAGCTTCAATTAATCCTCATTTGTCCAATGAGATTCCAAGAGAAGACAAGAAAATCAGAAAACATGTTTACAGTAACAATTTCAGGCTCAATTTCAAAAGTTAAACAAATAACATATACCCCATTTGTGGCCTCAACCGGGTGCTCATCATCTACGTGAAAGCACAATTCCATGGTATCCATTTCTACTCCGCAAAAGGGGCACGGTATCGTGTCCAATTTGAATTCCTCTTGCTCTAAATCCGCCTCTTCGTACCCCAAGTACATATCTACAAACCGAAAAGATCAAAGAAAAGGTTTTACATACTATTCTTTTACAATAAAAGAGTTGAACTTTGATTTAATTCCATCAACTATTTCAATTTTCATACTTAGCATGCCACAACCATGCTATTATTTATGCTTTAATTCCATCGACTATTTCAATTTTCATACTTAGCATGCCGCAACCATGCTATTATTTATGCTTTAATACTCCACAAATTGCATGAATCAAACCAAACAAGATTATAACCAGCTTTCTTATATCCTCATATCCTATCTTTTTATCTTCTAACAGTCACATTAAAGAAGAAAATAATAAGCAGGGAAGAGTAGAAAAGCACCTTTTTATACAAAAAAAATTCTCAAATTTAGCTCCTTTTATATCTCAAATAAAACAAAAAATTCCGAAGCTTCACTGGGAAACTAGTATTAATATATCAAATTAAGAACTAAATCCCCAAAATATTAAGTTCAATCCCACTTCTTCAGTACTATCCATATCTTTCAAATTACAAAACATAAATGCAAATCGAATCATCTTTAGCAAATTTTAGATTTAGTTTTTAGAAACTTCAAACCCTTCTCTCTCTCGAACGACCTACCCGATCATCCAATCCTCTAAACATAGACGCGATTATGAATATCCGAGCTCATTATCTCAAAATTGACACGCAGGAATTGAAATTGAAATTAAGCTTTGATTGGCAAGATACAACTCACCAAATCGAGGTCTTGTGGACCGCCTCGAACCGGAAAAAAGACGACTCCACGAATCCGAATCCATTGATGAAAAAAGAGATTCTTTTTTTTTTTTTTTTTTTGGGGGGGGGGGGGGGGGACAACAAGAAAACAAGGGAAAAAGAAACAACAATCTAAACAGCGAAATGGAAATTGCTTGGATTGAGAGAGAATTCAGGCGAAATGATCGAAGAGCGGGGTACAAAGACGCAAAGCTTTTATTCCTTGTTCTCTCTTATATTTGTTGTGGTTCAGACCAACTGCGTATGTATTTATTTATTTATTTATATTTGGGGAATTTCGGAGCAAAGAACGAGAGAGAGAGAGACGAATCTGACAGGTTGCTTCCTGTGAAATGGCGATTGATGTGTGATTGGGTAAGATATATAAATTTTACTGAATAGAAAAATACATAAAAGCTTTCGTAGCTCAGTTGGTTAGAGCACCCGTTTAGTAAGCGGGAGGTCTTGAGTTCGACTCTCAACGAAAGCAGTAATAAATTATGTATGGAATTTATCATTTTTTTGTTTTTTAAACAAAACTTAACTTTTTTTCTCTATTTTCTACACTTTATCTTTTATTTAATAAATAAAGAACAAGATCTGTATAATTGAGTTAAAATTATTATCATTTCTTTATATAACTATATTTTTCTAAATTATGTATGAGCAATCATGTATATTAATTATCATCATCATCTTTTTTCTTTTAAACGAAACTTAACTTTTTCTCTATTTTCTACACTTTAGCTTTTAATAAATAAAGAATAAGGATCTGTAAAATCGAGTTTAAATTATTATCATTTCTTTACGTAACTTTATTTTTCTAAATTATGTATGAGCAATCATGTGTATTAATTATCATCATCTTTTTTTTAAACGAAACTTAACTTTTTCTTTTTTTTTCTACACTTTAGCTTTTATTTAATAAATAAAGAACAATGATCTGTAAAATCGAGCTTAAATTATTGTCATTTCTTTATTGTAAAATCTGTAACTTTATTGTCATTATTGTAAAATCTGTAACTTTATTTTCTAAATTACAACTCTAGTTTTTACAATTTAGCTTTTAATAAATAAATAAATAACAAGTACATGTATAATCGAGTTTAAATTATTATTATCATTTCTTTATATAACTTTATTTTTCTAAATTGCAACTCTATTTTCTACACTTTAACTTTTAATAAATAAAAAAATGATGGGTTTTGAGTAAAATCAAATTTTTCTCAAAAAAAAATGATGGGAGTTGAGCAAAATCTGTTAAAACTTGATATAATAATTCAAGAAGACATACTAGCTAAAGGTTGAAAAAAAATGTATGAATGAGCATATATTTTGGAAAAAAAAAATGAGATTTTGATATTTTATATGTTTTGGAAAATTTTTGGTCTATAAACTTCCAAAAGAATGAAATTGATGTTTGAATATTTATTTGTATGAATTGGTTGTTTAAACTTTTCAGAAAAATAAAAATGATTGTCAATTTTTTATTGAATCAAATCAGTTCATAAACTTTTAAAAGAAGACTAAATTGAGCCTTCATTTTCTTTTAAACTGACAAATTGTTTTGAAACTTGAAGAATCATCTGTCCGAAATTAGAATGTCCGAAAAATTATACGGAGAATGTTTTAAAAATGACATGACGTGTCGAGTTATATTATGTAATGACACATTATGATATATTTTTCTATTATGTGACATAATTTGTGTATCGTGTAACATATTCTTATATAAGTATTTTAATTAAAATTGACACATCATGCGAAACAATTTTAACACTTCACATATAGGCATACAATAATATCACAATTTTTAAAAGAATGGAATGTCATGGAAGTTTGTTGCACATTTTTCATAATTATTTTGTCATATGATATAACAGAATATCATTTTTATCTTAAAAAAATAATAGTTTCTTAAGCATCTTTAAAATTTTATATATTTTGTCACATAATTTCAAAAATTCAATTCAAATATACAACTCAATTAAAAATTCTATCAATTTTGTTTACAAGTACAAAAAATGAAAAACACAAAAATCCCAATATTTTTCTCATCATAAACTAATTTTCAAATTTATTTTCACAATTTTGAATTATTTTCAAAGCTTTTTCAATAAACAATTTAAAATTTATCCAAAAAATTTAAACATAATTATCAATGAGACCTCTTTTTGTCATTTTTTATCATCACATTTCATTATGTAAAAATAATATTTTCATCACATCATATAATCGAATTACATTACATTTATCACATCCCATATTTAAGAAATTAAAAACATTCATTCCAAAAATATCAGCGTTCTTACAGTTACAGATTAAAAATCACGTGTGTCAAGCTTAAATTTGGAAATCCTGATCGAATCGGCTCAGGTAACTAATTAAACATTTATTTAGGGACTTGATCAGAAAAATTCGGTGTAAATTCCAGTATTTTTTGACATATACATAACCGAAATAAAGAAAGAATAGAAAATTGTTTTTAGGGTTCTCTCTCTCTCTCTCTCTCTCTCTCTGTGTGGAGTTCTCGACATATAAAGATCCGATTCCTTGCTTTTCTATATTCTCTAATCATCAGTTTTTATCTCACACCGATAATAGAGTTCAAATTTCTAGGGTTTCGATCTCGCTGCGACTGCCTGATCGCTAGGGTTACGCATCTCATCTCTCTCTCTATATCTCTAGGAAGATGTCGCTGAGGCCTAGCGAAAGGACGGAGTTGAGGCGGAGCACCTTCAAGGTGGCGGTCGACGCCGACGAAGGTCGCCGACGACGGGTGGAGAATCTCGTCGAGATTCGCAAGTCTCGCCGTGAAGAGTCCCTTCTCAAAAAGCGCAGAGAGGGATTGCAAAACCAGCAATTGCATTCTGCAAACGCTGATAAGAAGGTACGGTTTCTAGTAATATACATGGATTTTCCTTTTGTTTTTTTCTCATGTAGCGCGAAAGGAACTTAAATCTGATCGTTAGGCACTTCCGATCCCCTTTCTACGCTGTGATTTGATTTCTAGGCAGTAATCTTTTATGTAGAACTTTTTAGTGTGATCTCTAGATTTTCAGGTTTGGTTTCTTAAAATACGGGATTTAGTTAGCCTTGTTTGATTAGAATCGTTATGTAAACAGTCCAGGGCTCTAATTTGGCACTCGGATGGCCCTTCTTGAACGAAGCAAGGCCATTGTTCTCACCTTTCCGGTTGTGTTTTATGATTCTTTGTTGTACTTGTGTTCTTTGTCTATATAAAGAACTTCATATCTCTTCACTCTTCAGTAATGTTTTATACTGGTACTCCTGAAATGTGTTTAATGCAACAATGCCTTATACCTTGTGCAGTTAGAGAGCTTGCCGGGCCTGGTGTCTGCGGTTTATTCAGATGATAACAGTTTGCAACTGGAGGGTACCACTCAATTCAGGAAGCTTCTCTCCATTGGTAATTTTTTCCTGAAATAATTTATCCCCTTCTATTGATTATTTTGAAGAAACACAAGGGAACTTTCAATCTGCGTTTCAAAAGCGTCGATTTGCATCTCACTGAAACCGTGTATACTTAATGTTATCTTTATGATTGTAATCAGAGAGAAGCCCTCCCATTGAAGAGGTGATTGCAGCAGGTGTTGTCCCTCGACTTGTGGAGTTTCTGACAAGGGAGAACTACCCTCAACTCCAGGTCAATTTCATTATAAAATATCACGTTGTGCAGTTGCTATATTTATTTAGTCCACATGCAGTTTTGAAACAAGAATTATCATTGTATCACACATATATAATATATAATTTTTGTAAGAAAAGTCCATATTGCAGTTACCTTCCTTTACTCGATTATTTCATGATCTGTGCGGTCTGTGAGCGATGCACAAATTGTATTTCTTTTGATGATGTTTTCATTGGAAAATTGCTTGCGTGCTTGTTTCTTGAATTATGCAATGAGTGTATGTTTTTACCCACAATACTTGAATATTATTTTGGGGCAGTTTGAAGCAGCATGGGCCTTGACAAATATTGCTTCAGGCACATCAGAGCACACCAGGGTTGTGGTTGAGCATGGCGCCATCCCTATCTTTGTCAATCTTCTTTCCTCCGCTAGTGAAGATGTTCGAGAACAGGTACCTTTTTGGGTCCTTCCTTTTATTTTGGTTTTCCTGGTTATGCCAGGTGTGGATTGTGAAGATTGAAGTGTAGACATTCTGCTCCAATAAGCTAGTTTTTCAGCTGTCGAATTTTTGTTGGCTTGTATAGCTGGTTTCTATTGGTAGGGTTGAGTTTTTGGTTTTGAGGGATCCTGTAGTGCTATCAGTTGTTTGTTAGCCAATCTTTAAAAGGTATCAAAATGAAAGGACTACATGTGCATAATGTTTTTTTTATCAGATTTGAAAATTTTAAAGTTGAAAAGTTGTTTTGATAAAGCCAGACTGATTGTGTGTTTTGTACAGGCGGTTTGGGCATTGGGAAATGTGGCAGGTGATTCACCAGCACTGCGTGATGTGGTGCTTAAACATAATGCATTGCTCCCTCTGCTTCTCCAACTAAATGAGCATGCCAAGCTGTCTATGCTTAGAAATGCCACCTGGACACTTTCCAACTTCTGCCGTGGCAAACCTCAGCCTAGTTTTGAGCAGGTTTGCTTTTCTCTTTTACTTTTTCTCAACACTTCAGAATGTGATGCACACTCTACAAGTAATAAGAGAGATATCTTAAGTCACCATTGCTATTTCCTTCACAATATATTCAAGCAAGTGCTGTTTCCCCAACATATATAACAGTAATTGGCGGGTACTTATAGGTATTTGTTGGGGAAACCTAAACATGAGGGTGGGAATAAGCTATAGGTGTTCTTTTCTGTGTGTTGATATTGGTGAGAATGATACTATCATTTTGCTTTTATTTGATTGTTCTTAAAAGAGCTGGCATAGCTATTATAGGAAATGAAAATAGAGTGATTGTTTCTCCTTAATTTGAGGAGTCTTTATGTTTTTCCAACAGCTTGTGTCAATTTCAGTTTCTTATTTTATTTGAATGGGCTTAGACAACAGATTCTCTTTTCCATTATTAAAATTAGCAATACAAGTTTAGATTAGGTCATGATAGTAAAAGTTGGGTAGCTTGTTGTGCATTCTGAATCGAGAAAGCTAAAGTAACTTATTTATTGTTGTGTCTTTAGGTTAAACCAGCATTGCCTGCCCTTGAGAGACTGGTGCACTCAGGTGATGAGGAGGTTCTAACTGATGCATGCTGGGCCCTTTCTTATTTGTCTGATGGTACCAATGACAAGATCCAGGCTGTGCTCGAATCTGGTGTTTGCCCGCGACTTGTTGAGCTTCTGATGTCAGTCTCCTCATCTCTCATCCTCTTTGTTTTCAGTCTTTTGTACTGATTGGATTTTTGTTTACTTGTATCAACCACCAACATTGTCTGATGAGACAGACAGAACATATTACATGTTAAAATGAACTGTCTGATGTTTTTTTTTTTGACATTTGGATCCTTCTTTCAGGCATCCATCACCTTCAGTGTTAATACCAGCTCTGCGTACTGTTGGCAACATAGTTACTGGTGATGATCTCCAGACTCAGGTACGTTCTCTTTTGATTTCATCCTAAGAATGCTTAATTTACATCAAAGATCTGTGTCTTGAATGAAAGTTGGACAATGATCATTCTGTTGTAATCCAGTGTTGATTGGCACTTTCCTTAGTTTAAACTGTTTAAAGATAAATTTGTTGTATGATGCAGTTTGTTATAGAGAATGGAGCACTGGCATGCTTGTTGAACTTCCTGGTGAACAACCACAAGAAAAGCATCAAGAAGGAAGCATGCTGGACCATCTCCAACATCACAGCTGGCAATAGAGACCAAATTCAGGTAGTATTAACCATATAATTCTTTTTCATTCCTTTCACTCCCAGATTGTAGATAAGCCATCAACTACAGTAGGGAACTGCTTTTATCTATTTTTTTGGTCAAGAGTTTTGATTTCTATGATTACGTAACATCAATGGTAGGGTCGGACCGGGAGATTACATACCTGGCTCTTTATTTGTGTGCTTGTTGTGTGAATAGAAGTGCCAAAAAAACTGTAACAAAGAAAATTGTAGGATGACTTGATATTTTTTAAAGTATCCGAAAATGAGAGCTTAAGCTTTGTAGGATACTTGAGACCATTGAGAGGAAAAAAATGAAAATTTATTGTCTATTGTGATCCTGGCCCAATTGGTAATAGGTTGTATAAAGTTAGTTTAGTGTGTCGTATCAGTTGATTTGTTACGGCCTTATGGTTGGAATGTATATATACCTGACTGTATATTGCATGCTGAAATTTACAAGTTGCCATAAGAGAAGAACTATGTTGTGCTTAGAGATTGTCTAATGAATGAAACAGGCTGTTATAAATGCTGGAATAATACATCCTTTAGTGGTGCTTCTCCATACGGCAGAATTTGATATTAAGAAAGAAGCTGCATGGGGCATCTCTAATGCTACATCTGGCGGAACTGCTGAGCAAATTAAGTATGCTTTTCAGCATTATCATTATTATCATTATTGTCATTGTTATCGTTTAACTGAACAAGAACCTCCTCCTGTAGATTCATGTATGTTGGTATGTTGTGATTAAGCTTAAATAGTAAAGTTGTAAAAGTTAACTTTAGTGAATGGATGTAAAGAAAGGGAAAATAAATGGCCAAATAAGGGAGCTTTGAATTTATTTGTATTGAACAGGAGCTGGTCATGCCAGAAATATACCTAGGCAGTCATATAACTTTAATTCATAATATATTTGTTCTCCTGTACCTACACCAGAACGTAATAATTTTCTTAATTTGTTTTTGAACACAGGTATATGGTTTCCCAGGGATGTATTAAGCCTCTGTGCGACCTCTTGGTCTGCCCTGACCCTCGCATTGTCATTGTCTGTTTGGAGGGGCTTGAGAATATCCTCAAGGTTGGCGAGACTGACAAGAGCACCACAGATGTCAATCTGTTTGCTCAGATGATAGATGATGCTGAGGGCCTTGAAAAGATTGAGAATCTGCAGAGCCATGAGAACTCTGAGATCTATGAAAAGGTACCTTGGTTATTGTTACCTCAGTGTTTGATGAGGAATTGACTTGTAACATTTTTATTGACACATCAGGACAACATTTATGTCATTCAATATTTTTAAATTTACAACTCCAAATTACAAAAGTGAACTGTTGATCTTGTTCAATATTACTAAAAAAAATGTGTGCACGAAATAAAATATTGCGTTTGGAGTTCTAATAAAACAGAAAGACATTCAAAAAATCAGTGGCTTGGCTGGTTTTGTTTAATTTTATTTAATTCTGTCCATTGATATTTTCACCTTTCGATCTAGTATCAAATGATCTCAAAAATTTGTATTTTGTGGTAAACAACTACTACATGTGATATTGAACAACATCAGTGGTTTAAATTTTTATTTTAAGATTTGAAATTTAAATTAATAATGTAATATACCATTATGCCATGATGTGTCACAAAAAGTTGTCATGTGATTCTTTCTCTGTTTTTTGGGCTTTCTTGTTTGCAAAATTGTGTGCTAATGCGCATACTCCTAACAGGCCGTGAAGATTCTAGAGACATACTGGCTTGAGGAAGAAGAGGGAGAGGGTGGCACTCAGGGTGCTGATGCCCCAGCTGGTTTCCATTTTGGGGATGCTAATCAGCCTCAGGTTGTTCCATCTGGCGGTTACAACTTCTCTTTCTGAGGTACATTGTCATTAGTATTTTACATTTTCTTTAGAATCTTGTATTGTGGTTCTGTTATTGTTGCTTTACAAATCCACGCCTGTTCAACATTTCTTTCAATGCCTGGAATTACTCTCAGTAATATAGCAAGTCCTGTACAAGTATACCTGTCAATTACAGTAACAGTATTACACTTGCATCATTGGCTTTATTTTTTCCCTTTCTAAAAAGAGTTAATCTAAGTAGAAACACACCATTGGTTCAAGTTGCAATTTTTGTTTGCAGGCCATTCGGCCCCGTAAGAACATGCAGTGCAAAATTAGCTTTCCATGGTCCATATCATATAGTGCAGTTGTTTGAAATGAGAATGAGTTGCAATTGAACCTGTTGTGTGTTGTAGTTAGTGGCCTTTTGATCTGGCCAGGGACAAGTGGACATCAATTGGGACCAAGTTAAATAATTCCTTCTTATGGTATGAACTTTGTTACATTTTGTAGATGATGGCTACAGTTTGGAGATGGTAAAGGAGCTGTGTCCTAGTTATGTTAATGTAGGTCTCAAGTTGGTGAGTCATGTCACGGTCAAGTCCCGTCTCCAATTGGGTTTGTTGTCATGTCAGTCCCAGTAAAGGCATACGATGGTTCTGTCAGGTCCAGAGTTTTGTCTCATGGGTGCATCATTCTCTGCATGTGGGTTGGTCTGGTCAATGGTGTGTGGTATGGATGTATGATGGTCATTCGTCCTTCGTATTTGGCTGAAAGTGTTTATGGCAAAGTTCCCTAGTCTCTCTTTGCGCAGGATACACAGATTGATGAGAACATAACATAGCCTTCTTGTATCCTTTTGGAATTTTAGAAAGTTGTTGGGGGGTCTAGGTTTTGTATAATTGGTTTGATGTCTGTTGGATCATATTTGTCATGCTGGAACTCGTGTTATAATAGAGTAAGTGTGGCAAGAACTGCTGGTTGGATGTTTTAAGTTTGTGATGTTTCTATTGGTTTATTACTGAAGATGAGTTGCTTTGTTTGTCGTTTGTTACAGTTAGTTTTCTAGAGTAGTTTCCTAGGTCATAGCTACTATTCAGTTATCCTATAAAATTCAAAAAGTTATAAAAGGATGTAGGCTTAAGCATAATTCTCATCATAGTATTGCATAAATTGTTGATTCTGTCATCTAATATGATGTTAGTGTCCATTCTTGTTGCACGGAAATTTTGTTAGTGATGTTTCATTGTATAAAATCTTAGATCACTGAGAGATGTTTAGCATTTAGTCAGCATTGACAAAGTTGTGTTTTGTATAACTAAGAATGCATTTACAAGGACTTCATTATCTATTCTACTTGTTAAATCAATATACTTTTTTTACCCTTTTATGGTTTTTCAGCTCTGTAGTTGTTTTGAATGGTAATTGCTGCTATGGAACAACATATATGTGGTTTCAACATAATAGTCGCTTAACAAAAACTACGAAGTCGTGAAAAGCATTTTCATTTAGTTGGGCTGTTTAAATTGTATGTTTATTTGATAAGTGCAAATGAAGAGCAATTGATTTTATGATGCATTTCATTTTCTTTAATTTTTTGAAGTTATGAAAATGCGTCGAGTATATCCGTCCTTCAGAACATAAATTGTGATATGTAAATTTCCCAAAGAAAAGATCGTAATATGTACACATGAAATCAATGTGCCCGGCCACCAGCAAAATTTTGGTGCCCACTAAAAACGAAAATAAAAATTAGGTCTCCTGTTGCATTTACAAGCTCTCTAAATGTATATTCTCTGAACTGCCGTATGAAAAACAATTACGGTTCCGCTATCTTTTGTCAATCGCAAAGACGTACAAAGAGTGAAAATTCTGGATATTATTACTACGGTTTGGATGGAATTTTTTTTTGGTTACAAGTTCGGATGGATGTTGACATTGACAATGCTTTGCGAGTCAAAATATTACTGTTGACATCGGCACCTAGTTTGGATAAGTTGTAGGATCGGTTGCAATTTGAAAATCAATCTGTAATTTATGGAATATTTTGAAAAATCAATTATTCAATTTTATGGGCATTTTGATTGCTGTTGAAAGACTTTTACATTACATTATATTTGATGTATAGCATATTTAAAACTAAACTATTTTCTTGAATTTGACACTCGTTTCAGAAATTCCACATTCTTCAAATTAATATGGTCGTGCCAAGAGGTGGAAATTTCGTCATGGAATCAGCAGGCCACTCATCTAATGGTTCCAGTGGATTATTAATTATCTGGAAATTGGGGGCTGAAAGAAGAAATCCCAATTATTTCATCTCTTTAGAAAAATATAAGCAACAATTTAAATTTAAGATAACCCATGAGAAGTGAAACTTCACCTGACTGTGTAGCTCGGTATAAAAATTGCATAAATTAAATTCCATGTAACGAGTCATCATTGTATATTCTCTTCCATCTTTGTTGTACTAACTCTTTTTAATTATTAATAAAATTCTCTAAGTAGGTCTTTCGCCTACCTCCTTCCAAAAAAAAAAAAAATTTTCTCTTTGCTTTCTCCTCTTAAAAAACTATAAAAAAAAAATCAGCTTTTGACATAGTTTGAGTTTTCCTTGTACTTTGACAGTGGTTGAGAGAATAGGACAAGTGTGTCTACTAAAAAAGAAGAGACACAAAATGGAAGCCGCCGTTTTAATTTGTAATTCCTTTTTTTTTTTCCTTTGCTTTATTTGTTTGTTTTTTTTTAATGAGAAAGTACATAATTCCAGAGTTTATGCAGTTTGTATCCTTTCCTACAAACAAAACAAACATCCTTTTACTCAACACACCATGACCCATAATGCATTTTTTGAGGATATGTATAAATTTTTATGAGTATTGAGAAAATATCATTTTTTTATGTGGTCCAACATTTTTTTTTAATTATTGGAGGACTTGAATTCAAAGAGTTGGAATTATGCTCCTCTATTTGTACTGAATTTATTGGAGACTCCTTATCTAGAATTAGGTCATGCGTTCAATCTCTGATATTTAAGATCAAAACCAAATTTATGTTAAATCAGGATTATTTTTCGAATTTTGTTCCTGAAATTTTTTATTAAAAAATAAAATTTTAAAATAAAATAGTTTTGAACTACAGACTTACATACAAGGAAAAAAATAAATATTTTTTTGAAAAAAAATAGTACTACATATAATTAATAACAAACACAATTAGTTATATACAAATCTCTATATAAAAATATAGAAAAAGTTCTATCATCTTAGAAAATATAAAATAATATTTAGACACGACAAACATATTATTAAATAAAAAGAGAGATGAAATAACATATGAACTAGTTGATAAAAAAAAAAACAAACTAAACATCAATATTGAATGTGAAGTAATAGAACTAAATTTTTTTTAAAACTCAACCACTTTTATAAAATATATATATTATAAATTATTAGACCTTGCAAATAAAATTACGTTCCATCAAAATTAATATGAATCGTTAGATCTGAAATACCCAAGAGAACAACTTTAAAAAAAAAAAAAGAAAAGAAAAAAAGAAGCCGATTTTGTATGTTGTTCTCTTGTGAATTGAATTCCAAACTTTGAATGTTTAATTTTGCTAAAAGAAAACCAGACCGATATTATCCTTGTTGGGTAATTATAAATAAATTGATAATTCTCCATTTTATTTATTATTTTTAATTTTTAATTAATTTTTTTTAAGGTTGAATGATTCCCATTTTGTGTATTGCTTTCTAGACTCAAGCCGTCACTTCTAGGGTTTGTTTTCTCGGACAACCAAGAGAGTTCACTTACGTACCGATCTTATGTGGCACAAATCTTCATATCTTCCATATTGCTACATTTTTATTTTCTTCTTTTTAACAACTACCCATGAAATTTTTTTTTCTAAACAGAAGATTACAAGCAACCTTTTGATTAATTTAATAGCATTTATTTAATTCATCCCAAAACCGAATTAAAATGGCGTTACAAAACATCACAACAACACAGAAGACAAATCGGTTGGCGTCACAGTAGATCCGACAGGTTTGCAAATGTGGTCAATAGTCAAATGGAGAAGAATTTATTGAAGAGCGGCGGAGTAAGCAAACGTGGGAGATAGAGGCGCATGAAATTTTATTTTATTTTTTCATTCTTTTTTCATTGTTTACTCTCTCAAAATCCGTATCTGTTATTATTTTAAAGTAAAATGTTTTGAGAGATGTTATGGGTATCAAATTTATTATTTATATAAAATATATTATTATTGATATTAATAATTTTATGATGTAATTTATTTTATATAATATTTTATTATTTAATTAAATATCATTGATTTAAATAATAGCTCATTTAAGTTAAATAATGAAAATACTAAATAAAAAAATATATTTTATACAAAATTAATATTTGATAAATTATTTTTTTTTTACTCTCATAAGATGCATACAATATACAAGGTCATTGAATCTAGTAGAATTAATATAATTATATTTTTTTTGGTAATATATCTAGTAATTTACAGCAATGCTGTATTTTAATTGATAGAGATTGTACATATAAGGGAACATATGAATTACGATTTACCATTTCCTAGTATTTTTTTTGTTTTCTAATTTTGTATCTTAGTTTCTATATTTATTTCAAATTATTATTCTAATATTATATAAGAGAGAAGTTTTCTATATATAGATGAATTTTGTCTAATTATTTTTTCAAACTAATTCTACCATGAATCATAATTTA
This sequence comes from x Bolboschoenoplectus mariqueter, assembly GCA_037678475.1. Taxonomy (NCBI): domain Eukaryota; kingdom Viridiplantae; phylum Streptophyta; class Magnoliopsida; order Poales; family Cyperaceae; genus x Bolboschoenoplectus; species x Bolboschoenoplectus mariqueter. The sequence goes on along the minus strand of CM075258.1, from coordinate 1,410,606 downwards.
TATTATAGACGAAAAAATCATATTAAAATTAACGATTATATTTAATTAATTGTTAAAAATTTTGATCCACTGTATAACTATGTGATCTATTAACCATGATATTGGAAAAAAAATATGTTAAATTTTTTTTTTTTTGAGAATATGCGAATATTAATTAATATCGGTTAATTTCACCGCCAAGCGACTTTAACTGTTAGTGTCAGAAGACGAATATACCCACGCGAAATCATCAAATTATTCCGACAACGGTTCAAATAAAGGGGTATTAACGTCATTTCATATTTTTAGCCTAGGGTTTGTTTGGAACTCGCTTGAAACAAAGGTTGCTGGCGACGGTGCGGCGGTAATGATTCTAATCGATCCTCTGTTTCACTCCAGTGTTGTCATATGTGTTGCTGATTATTTCAGTAACAAACTAACAATTAAGATAGCTACAGTGACCCGCTACATATTCTCTACCAGATCTTTTTCTTAATTGTTTCTTTTTGATTGGTTGATCAGTTGTTTTGTTCCAAACACATCTTGAGCTGTCCCACCGCAAGATTTTCAAAAAAATTAAAAATTAAAAAAATAGTTGAATGACTAATTTTTTTCTAAATTCAGGTCAAATTTTAAAATATTATTTCATAATATTAATTTGCGAGAGATTGCAAATGTCTTAATTTAATATTATTGAAAGGAAAAAAACATCATTTAGTTTTATACTTTATGCTTTTTGAAATGTTTTCGTTATTCCTAACATCATTTGCGTCCCAATATTAAATTCTAATCCTAAATAAGGCTTCCATTTTTTTATTTAATTATTTCACGGATAACATAAGTACATTGTTTCGATTTTTTTAATTTAATTACCTGTTTTTAATTTTATTTTTCGGGAGATTTTAATTAAGAGAGCGCTTATTTTCTGGGTACAAAGAGTACACGCGTAGCATTTTACTGTATTACTGTAGGTGTTTGGTGTTTTGCCATATCATAGGATTTTGACGGTGTATTGGGCTGTACGTCGGTTGTATTAGGTGTGTTACACCTGCGGGTACATCCAAAAAGAAAAAAGAAAAAAAATGAAATGTTCAAATTGCTTGAATTCATTGAAAACTTGGGCGCCAAGCCGCTTCTGTTTTTCAGGCAATGTAACAAAAATGAAACATATTTAAAAAAAATAAAAATTTACGAAGAGTGCATTAAATTATTTCCAACTAAATAATAATAATATTATCTTTCAAAATCATCTTTTGATGGCGCCTCCAGAGATTTGGTAGTTACAATCGAAGTGACAGGACTGCTGGACCATATTAAAATTTAGGAAGCGAAGAGGTACAGTTTATCAAGTTTTGGGGGGGTGAATTTGAAAAAGTTTTAACCCAAAAATCGAAAAAACCCTAAATTCACCCTCCAAATCTCTTTCCAATTTCTCTCTCCTATAAAACTTGCGCCTCTTTCCCTCCACAATTTTCCCTTTTCCCTCCGCCTCCTCTCCCCTCTTATCCCTTTATTAGATCTCTCATCCTCTCTCTAAACCCTGACTACTTGGATCACAGAGCGGGAAAATCAGAGATTTCGTCTATTTTCGTGAAATATTCAATATTTTCAGGATACTTACTACTAGAGTATAGTTTTATTTTTCGGATCCTGATCGCGATTTGATCTCACTGTTGAGTGAGCGAGGTAAGATAGTAGCGGATCTATTCAACTTGATCGATCTCTGTTCTGAGGGGTTGCGAGATCGATCTCCTCAGGGGAAGCCAAAGCTGAGATCAATCGATCGAGATTGTGTATTGGAAAGGGATACACAAGAGGAGAATCAGATCAGATCTCTACATTTGATATACATACAAGCTGAGAGATCGATGCCATCTATGGATCTATCGGATCAAAAGGTACGCTCAGTTGTTTTACCATCTCCTATTCCGAGTTCATTTCAGATCTATGCAACAAATACAGCCAATTTGTTTAAGATCAATTTGTTTTCGAATTATTTCGTTGCGACGGCGTTATTTTCCCTAGAGTGTTACCTTCCCACTTTGATTTTGTCAACTTGAGAAGAACTTTCCCGTCGATTTCCGATCACATATATATTCCATTGATCAATATTAATATATTTTTACCTTTCCTGAGACTTGTATTGTGTTGATTCTAGCTAGTTATTCGTCACGTGAAAAGAAAATAAGATTCGATCTTCTTTCTAAAGGACATGTACATGTATCTGATTCGAGATTTCTAATTAAATTAATTGAATTAAAAACATGTAGGCTACATCGGGAGAAGAGCGAAGCTGCTCCATTTGCAACACGACAAAGACGCCGCTTTGGAGAGGCGGTCCCTCTGGCCCAAAGGTTCCTTTTCTTTTATTTTCAATAAATTAATAAATAATGATTTTGCACTGTACATGGAGGGACCTTGATGAAAAAGAAATCCAGTGGTTCCTTTTACCAAACGCCCCTCTAATAAATTTTTTAAATCAATATATCGCTGATAGTATTCTTTTCTTTTCCTAGAAATGTATCTGGTTGATCATTCCCTTGAAATCGTTATTTTTTCTTCACTTAAAGTGAAGTAACAACGTTTCGGTGATTTCTTATTAAAAAAAATGCCCAAATTGCCCCCTTCGCGCCGTTATTTGAGATGTCACTTTGGAAGGTATTTTGGGTATTTTCTTGAATGGAAAAGGAAAAGGATGATTTATGAATGCCAACCACAATACTTTGTTTTAGCTGTTGTGCATGTTGTACACTTGGAATGTATTTTCCCCTTTTGTCTTTGTCTTGCCAAGTGGCAATATAGGATTAAACACAACTAAATTTTTATATATTCCGATAAAGTTGAATATTCTGTTATAGTTGCTGATTTTCATTTATCCCTGTGTGTGTATACAGTCTTTATGCAATGCTTGTGGAATCAAGTACAGAAAGAAGAGAAGAGAAGCTCTTGGTCTGGAAAGTGGAGGGGTAAAAAAGGAAAATAAAAGGAGAGAGGAAGAGTCTGGAGTTGGTGGTGAGAAGAAGAGCAATAAGAGTTCTAATTCTGAAGGTATTTCTCTAAAAAAGCTAAAGATGGTAGTAGGTTTGGAAGGTGAAGTAGTAATAAATAAGAAAAAGAGGAAAATGATGATGAAAATGGGAGAGGAAGAGAGAGCTGCTATACTGCTCATGGCCTTATCCTCTGGTTGTGTTCATGGTTGAGACTTTGAGATTGAGATAACAACAAAAAAACATTTGTTCAAACAAAATGAGAAAAAGTTTTCATAATGGGGGTTCTTTTTGGAAGAAGGATAGAACAAAGGAAGTGTGAATTGATAACGGGGTAACATTTGTTACAAGTTCAAGGGTGGATTTGCAAAATTGGATCATGAAAGTTCGGCTGTATCCTGTTTTCCCTCTTTTGTTAGTGTTCTTTTTTTTCTTTTCCCTTTTTCAACTTTTCTTGTAACCCTGCCCCCCCCCCCCCCCTCTCTCTCACCTCCTATTGGAGTCATTACCCGTTACTGTGTTAGGCGTAAAAGTGGAAACAAAGAAATAACCCCCCCTCTTTGTAACGCTTACCATGTCGAGACATGGTCTATGTATTAATTAATGATGTCGAAATGCGGTATGTTTGCTGATGTTTGAAATTGTAGCAATTTTATTTTCCTAAGCTGGGTCCCCGTTCAAATTCCAAATTTGAAGCGTCACATCAGAAATTCTCTCTGGTTTGAGGCTTGATCTTATAATAATAATTCTATTTGTGTAGCTGATAATAGCCGTTGATTGTTGATTAGAGTTCTGTAGGGATTAGAGAATGATAACAGCCGCTTATTTTTTATGGCTGCGATTTTTCCTGAATTTTCCAAACAAAAGAGGATTTGGATTCTGGAGCGTTTCTAGTGGCTGGCGCCATTTTTTTTGTTTTAAAAAGTAATTTCATGCAAGGAATTAAGTGCAATTAAATTAATATACTCAAGTAGTTAAATTATATTTCTTAGAAAAGATGTCATTCTATTAATTTGATGTCACGTGTTATATATTCATGCAAATAAATAAAATTTACTAAAAGTCGTAACTTTATAGTCTTCTAACATTTAGTTAATGATTACATAAATTGGTGATTTCTCTATCATTGCTTACATCAGCTAATTTAATTGAAATTGACGCTGATCTTATTGGCTGCACAATAGGAGGATAAAATGTATTAATTAGGAATAATAAATATACTTAACTTTTTAACTATTTTTTGCCAACTTTTTAAAAAAAAAAAGTCTATTGTTGCATTATTCAAGCGGCATTAATAATGCAAATGTTCATTATACAATATTCAGGTGTCAGATATGTATGTCTTGGATAAAAATGTGCATTTTGCAATAGTAAAATGTGAACAATATAATAGACAAAAATATATTCTGCACCGCCCGAATGTACATTTTCGATGCTGGAAAAATGAACAAGGAAGTTCAAAACAACTAACAATATATTTATAACTGTTAGCGCTAGTAACTAGTAGTGATGAATAGTAGCAATAATCAATAAGAATAGAAATCAGCTGTTCACCATAAAAACCAGCTAACAATGAAAAAAAATTATATATTGGTTATTCAAAATTATTCACAATGCCATGGTTAGTTTTTGAAAAAATAGAACAAGCAACAGTAGTAATGCTAAGATTTGACGTCAAATTACAATAACCATGAAACAAAAACAAAAACGAACATGAACCTAATAGCAATACCTTAGCATTGCTAGTACTGCTTACCTAATTTATCAGAAGATGGACAAAAAACCATTGCAATGCGATAATACAGGTAGCGGTAAGCCCTTCTTACAATTGAAAAGGAAAATAACATAAAAACCGATTTCGAAAGATAGGTAGGAAAATCACATCTATCACTGGTAGGAAAAATATGTTATAAAAAAAATCGTACTTCCTCTTATTTTTCTAATTCTTCTGTTTACATGCTTAGGCATTACCATACATCATAACTCAGAAGATTACATACAAATGAACAGAATACAGAAAAACAAACAAACTAGTGCATTCTTTCGCAATATAAAGAGAAAAAAAGGAAATGAAACTCTTTATGCCACTGGCATTATGACCTCTTGATTTATTCTAAATTGCTGGTCAAAGGAGCTTCTTCTTCGTCGGGATTGTCTAGCTCTTGTTCTACACCTTTTACCTTCATTTTTTTTAATCCACCATAAAACAATACCAGTCTTAGTTATATCATCATATGTAAATGAAGCACAAGAGAAGAATTTAAGTTACGAGGTTCCAAGAAAAAAAAAAGAAATAAATGGAGCCAACAAAAGATACTTCTTGGAAGAACAAGGTCAGTTTAGTAAGCGACTGTTCTTACTGTACCGAACAACATACAACTAACTGCATTTCCTTTAAGGCCGAACATTTAGTTTTTGAAATAAAAGCTTCAAACCAACTCACTTGCGTAACGATGTCGAATTTTGACTTCACAAGAATTTTTCTTAATAATTTTGTTCATCTAGCTCACAGGGTAAAGGAAACAAAAGCATAGTAAGCCTAATCAGCAATAAGCTGCATTTATAATAATAAGAAACTAATTATACCTCAGGGACATAATGCATGAGCATGTTTTCTATGCCAGATTTCAGAGTCACTGACGAGCTGGGACACCCGCTGCATGCACCTTGCATCCTCAGCTTTACTACACCCGTTTCTCTACACAATGCAGCAAGCAAGGATTAAATAAATACAAAGATCCAAAATCAATGAAACAGAAACTAGCGTACAGTAACCCTAGTAATGTGCCAGAAATTGCTAGATCTACCAATGTAAATGAACCAAGTGAAATGGTGCTAAAATCTAATATTTTTATATTTTTCATCCTTCCTAAATGCCCACGTAGCATGTTGATGAAAAATGATGAAGAAACTGCAAAAAATCCTTCTTGCAAGTTCTTTTACATCTGTTCATGGATGTGTACAAGCAACAAAAAAGAAGCATGCCTCTGTGTATGTGTATATACATACATACATACATACATACATACATACATACATACATACATACATATATATATATATATATATATATAGAGAGAGAGAGAGAGAGAGAGAGAGGTACTCATTGAATCCACAATATTCGATGTCGCCACCATCATCTTGAACAGCGGGCCGGATGCGGGTCTCCAATAACTCCTTTATCATTGCTACAACTTCAGAATCGTCCTTCAAGTTCAGATAATGTATCAGTTCAATTTTTGATTAACATATCCAAGTGGGACTAATTTGATACTCATAGAGCCAGTACAATTTTTGATTAACCTCATGAATGGCAGTATCCTTGGAAGCGGCTACTTCAGCGTCATAGAAAAGTGCATTTCCAGAAGAATAGAAGTCCATTATTGCTGCGAATATTTCAGGCTTTAAATGATCCCATGATACCTCTTCTGACTTTGTCACCGTCACAAAATCGGACCCAAAGAAAACCCTCATAACCCCTGTTTTTTTTTTATTAATTAACAAAAAAGAGAGTGAAACATCACACAAACTGTTTTTGGTTTCAATTACATTAAAAAATGGTTAACCATGCACTATTTTGCTCATCCTTTCAAGTGGGCACTGAAGGATTTAATCTCACTTGTCAAGAAATACTGACAATTTACATAATACTTTTTGAGAAATACTGACAAAATGACTAGCATGGTCAAAACTTTTGGTTCAGTAGACCAAAAAAATTTTAAAAAGACCGGTAATGAACAGATCAAACTCATTTATTTATTTTTTTTGAGGAAAGATCAAACTCACTTATACATTTCATCCCTACAGGAACTAACTGCTACTAATACAGCAATCCTTGTTTTCTAAATATGTGTTTAAAATTACACGAGGGAGGGAGAGAGAACCATACCATCAATAGCGAAAAGGGACTTAGCCAGAGCGGAGCTCATAGCAGCGCGAGCATTAGGGAAATCAGAACTGCCCACCTCCATAACAGGTTTACCCGGATAGAACATTAGAGAATGCGGGTTTGGTGTGTCTTGTGCTTGTATGAACATGGTTCTCCTCTGCTCTACACGCCAGCATAATAAAACCCAAAATAACATTTGAGGTTAGTTTCAGATGCTACTGTACCAAAAAGGATTAAAATTTTCTTTTTCGGAAACTTTCAATTCAACACTATTTTAACTCAACTAAACCCTCATTTTGCAAGCCTCAATTTGTGCACCAAAATATGTAATTAAGCAGGGACTAATTATGTAATGGTTAAACTTGGTTGAGTAACAACTGTTCTCATATCTCCACTAATTAAATTATATGGTATTATCACCTCACCTGTGCCTGAGTAACAAACAACCAGTTAATTCGCCATAAATTTCAGAAAAAAAAATGCCCTTTATTAACTCCAAATTATGCAATGGTACTTTAAGTGAGCTTTAAATGGCTTCAATTCACAACTTCATTTGAATTGAGCAATTAACCCTAAGATAATACATCCAAGTATTGATTAGGAATTTCAAGCTAGATCCTTTGGTTTTTGTCCGAATTGATCTATCATTGAACTCACCTAAGCTCCCAAACAACTAATCCAGGCTTAGATTGAGCTCAAGGTTGCTATCCAAATCAAGTCATCCAGCAAGGTAATAAAACTATGCATCTACTCGAAGCTAACAATCGGATCACAACATGATCAATTCAAATAAAACCAAAATTACATGCATCGAAAGAAGAATAGAGAAAGAGAACTTATAAAAACCACCTGTCAGTGTCAATCCGATGGATGAAGCTGAAGCCCATGGCGTACACTTACAGGGACCGAAACGGGAAAGCGTAGAAGAACGAGGGATAGAAAAGAAAGAAGAAGAAGACGAAGAGTGCAAGGAGCGAGAAAGAGGAAGGTGTCTTTCTAGAAAGTTCCTTCTCGGATTGTTCTTCCCTTCCAGCTGGGATAACAAGCATCTAGCATTCCTCTCACGCACAAACCTCGCTATTCCTCTCATCGCCATTGCGCTCTCTCCCTCGTCTCCTCTTCTCTTCTCTATTAATTTTTCAATTCCAGCCTTCCAGGGTACTTGTAATTTTTCTTCTTAGGTGAATAGGTGGCGTGTGATGCTCTCTCTTTATTTTGGGCTTTCTTTTATTGGTTTTTTTTGTATCAATCTTGGCCCAAATTAGCAATCGAGTAAAAAATATGTCTATCTAGCTTTGGAGTATAATTTTGGTATTGAAAAATTTATACACGATTATTTGTTTGGTTCAGTTAAATCCAGAATACAAAATTTACAACAACAATTATGTGCAATTTTGATTTAATTAAAGTTCAGAAAAAACTTCAAAAGTAAAAAATATGTTCAACTTTATTACATTACTATATGGGCACAATCCATTAATTTGACTAATAATTATGTGTGTGTTGTGTGTTTTAATTTTCTACTAAAACCTTTATATCAATTACCTAAAATTAAAAATATTAGGAACCTTTGGCTACATAACTCTAAACCACTCAGTCACACACAATCATAGAGTGACTGAGTATTTTCTAGTTATAGACAAAAATACCAATACAAATAGGGAGTAATTAATGAATATAAAGTATTATCGTATAAAGGAAATAATTCATCATAAAACAGGTGTACAATCACACACATATCATATTTGTACAAATAGATAACATAACACAAACTTTGTTACAGAGAAGAAGCCAAATCAAACAATCCAAATAAACAGAAGCCAAACTATAAAACCATAAGAAAGCACACGCAAACAACACAAAGCAAAACATAAATAAAAAATTAGGGTTAATTATATATATAATTATGCCCATTGGAGCTCTATCCTGAATTTCCAGGTGCTCAGGGGATCGTTCGGGCTCATATTAATGACACTGGTGTATGTGGTGCATCCTCCAACTCTAATCCGAATGCGGTGTGTGGTCATTGCAGAGTCCTTTAAAAAAGAGCAACAAAGTGTCTTTCTGCAACTCTTTCCTGAACTGGTTGCCTCGAACTTACGGCATGGGGTGGTTGTCGTACAATTGAGCGGTGATAACACTATGTCTTCAGGGCAGTTGAACACCATGACCTACAAAGAGAGAGTTAGGCGGCGGGGGGGGGGGGGGTGGTATGGTTAGTAAATCCTGCCCCTTTCTCATGAAAAAGCAAGGAAAGAAAGAATCATATATATGTTCTATGACATAGATGTATCAGGCAAGGTCCCAGCATAAAAAATGTGCAAATTGATCAGCCGGGTCCATTGATTATTTAGATTTTACAGAGAACTTGTTCTGAAAAAAACTTTTTTTGTTGAAACTCAATGTAAGAACATTACCTAGATTAACATTTCTGGAAGGGACTTAAACAAAATATAATATGTGTGCGATCTTTAAGGTAACTATTAATCTACTTTAATACAAACATATGCAATGAATTAGTAGCTAAACATGCTGATTAATTTTTAGAAAATGTACATATATGTATTGTACTTGTTAATAGTTATTATCTCATTACGCTTTGAGATGTTAAATGGTAAGGCCTAATCAAGCGTCAGACTGCCCTGTTTTATGTCAGATGATATGCATGTGTTTCTTTGGATTGTCAGTACTGAGATGACGAGCATATTAGCCACTGGATCGATGCTAAGGATCTGATAGAACAAGCCACCTAGAGAGAGGAATTGAAGTGTGTCGTCAATGCAATATAGTCTATAATTTGGGTTACCGCAATCAGAATTCGTGCTTAGAGGGAAAGGAATTTCAAGTCCCCCGCAAGGAGGGCATGATGGTTGAATAATATTTGATGAATATGCAAATAATGGTAGGGTTGATGCATAGAAAATAGGGTTACTAAAATTAGTGGTGTTACCATTGTTATTTGGAATTTCTCTGTATGCAAATTTGAGAGAAAGAGTGGAGATCCATATTTATAGTACTCGCCACTTGTGTGTCATGCGGTACAATGGCCAATTATCCGTACCGAGTTTGGTACTGTTTCGTTTCTGATGATCCAACTGAAGCTGTAATATAATAGTGCCAAAAATTGTGTCAATTTGTGCAAATTTGCAATGAAGGCATGTACCTTCCTCGCTCTTTTTCTTCATCCTTTTTTCTTTTTGAAGTTTTAGTTGTTCTTATTATCAAACCAAAAGTTTCTGTTGTTCTCTCTTATTTTGTTCCCCTAAATTTTACCAATACGAGATAGAAAGAACGAAAATTCAAAGGCAAGATGAGGAAAATTTGCGCACAGATAGATATAAAAACTACAAAGCAGAACCGTTTGTAGCATTGTTACTGGTTTCAGTAAAAGCCGAAATATAGGCCAGAATAGCTATTCCTGTTTTCTGTGATCATAATCAGTGTTGAGCTTAATTATGGTCCATTAGTGTCCTATTACTTGTTATAGGTTAGGTAATCTTTACTTTTAACTATATATGTTGAATGTAATATATTTTTTTTATGAAAGTTGATGATGAATACGAGTTCGTCATGAAGGCATGATCCATAATATTTTATAATTAATGCGCACTTAATCTAAAAACAGTCTCAAAAAATCAATTACATCTGCTGAGATTCCATTGGCTGTATATTCCTTTTTGATTGATTACTATACATTTCTTCGAGTTTTGTCACCTTTTATAATAAAATATTTTTGATAATGCTATCTTTAGCTGTTGCATTAAATGTCCTTTCTTCTACAAATATACCCGTTTCAGTGATTCTGGTAATTTGGGATGAATATTGAACCGTTTCCTAAATGTATGGAACCACACAAAAACATAGATAAAAGGGTTTCGGTTTATTAACTTAGTGTACTTGTGCTCCTATCTAAAGAAGCAAAATTAAAAGCTGGTGTTTGGTTCAGCAATTTGTGCTGGAATTTAAACTGAATTGAGTATATACTGTCAACTGATCAATGAGTTTCAGAAAATGTATTCTAATTGAAATTATTTTGATTAGAGTAACCAAATTATTTTGGTATCCTTCACAGATGGTGAACGACACCGACACCGCTACCATTGTCCCTCTATTAGGAACCAAATTCAACCAGTAAGATATATTGTAAGGAGCTAGATGGGTGTCAATTTTAGAAAATTTTTTTGGTTGGAAGAGTTACATAAAGATGCTGTTACATAGATAGCATTTAGATTTAGAATAAAGAAATTGAAATTTGACATCTTTAAATGCTGAAACTTACTGATTAAAAAGATCTTAGTTAAAAAAAAAGAAAAAATGACAACAAAACATTATCATTAACGCATTGTAGGTCAAGTATGAGTTAAATGTATTTTCATTAGGTTAAGAATTAAAAATGCACCATATATATGTATAAAAATAAATGGTTGTTACTTGAAACAATAGCTTCAGATAAAAGCCATAGAAAAATTTGTAGATGAGAACTGATATATCAAGTTCTCATCAGAGCAAATCTTTCTTTTAAAATGTTTCTTACCATTAATTTATTCTGGTCCCCTCCCAAAGAGACTAAAAGAGAGCACTTTGCTTGTCTACTTTTTTCTGCATATGTGTAGTGTTTTATTTTCTAGAAAAAAAGAATTGACTGATGTTGACTGGAGCTAAGGGATGAGATATAATTTGAGTTTGAACTACCTCATTTCTCAAAATTAGAAAGTTAATGGAGACTCAAGTGCCCAAGTGCTTATATAATTTTAAAAATTAAAAATTTACCAGTAAAGTCTTCTTAATCCTCTAAAATTTTGGAATTTGTATACAATGATTACTAGAGCATAAAACATTTATCAAGATCTGTTACTACGGATCATAATTAGTGAAAATCGTACGTCTAACACATATGATGATAGAGTTTGACTCTCTATGTTGAGAATCAGATTCAATTTCCGCAATAAACATGTAAAAAAAAGCACATATATGTTGGGATTTACGAGAGCCCTAATTTCAAAAAAAAAAATCATGGTTGTTTGATACTAATATCGAAAGGAGTACTTATATATAAAATGATTACTGTATTGTATATTGTTAATTTTATGATCAATTATAGGTGGTCAACATGGCTCAATTAGGCTAATTTGAGTTCAATAATGTGTCATATATGTATGTAGACAAGAGCTTCTAGAAATGATAGGCAGAATGCAACATATATAAAGTAACCTCATCACAAAAAGAAAGTCATGAAGCTTTTTTTTTTTTTTTTGCAAATAAAGTTATTAGTATTACAAATTGGGGGATTTTCAGGATAGTCAACCATGGCAGTGCACTGGGACTACATGACAACTTGATTATTATTCTAGATACCACTTTAAATTGATTGTTTAGAACTCAATTCGAATCATTAAATTAACCGAATCTCGTCACCTAATTAACACGGACGAATAATTGCGAAAGAGATGACGTCATTAGACGATTTGAGGAATGACAAAATGATAACCAAACTGTATGGATACATATATATGTATATAGGTATACATATACATACATATATATATATATATATATATGTGTATATATGTATATATGTATATAAGATTTTGATATGAAAAATGGAAAATTTCGGTATTTTATAAGATTTTGATATGAAGAATTTATTGAACAATTTAGATTTATCGTTTTGAGCCGTTTTGATAGTTTTGTTGAGTTAAGTTCACCAGCCTCTTGATGAGCTTAAACTCACGCTAGCTTTACTCTTTCTCTTTAATTATTATATATATATATATATATACTGGTATGTGATTAGGGGGTTTGCTTATAAAGAATTAATTGGTGATCAAAGATAATGGCATTGCCATCTCTGACACCTGATATATTCTAAAACCCCACTTTCTCATTAGAATTAAATTAGATAATTATAATGCATTAGACTGTGGGGGACACAAGCCAAAGAAATAAGCATCTTTTTCTTGAAAAAGTACAGATGTATCATACATAATTATATTATATATAATGCACCATCATATTGTTCTCTCTCCATAGATATTTATGTACACGTGTCATTCATAGAAACTTCATTTTTTTTTATCCAACAAGGACCTGATAAATTACAAAAGATCTAGTCCTTAATTAATTTCTTTCATGATCACTAGCAAGCAGCTACTTTGAGAAATCTTTACATAGCCAACAAATAGATGATAAATTAGTAAATTACAAGTTGATGTTGAGTGTAAAAATGTCAGCTAGAATGAAGATTTATATTTCCAAAAATTGAAACAAAAACATCTCTGTAATCTTAGTTTGGAAATTATACATCATTCTCATTAAAGGGTGTCTTAAACTAATTTGAGTATAACAACTGTTCTCAAATCTAAAAAAAAATAAATTATCTGGTATTTGCACCTCAACTGTGCTGAGAAAAGAGATAACCAATTAGCGCCTAAATTTTGAAAAATGCCCATCATTGACTCCAGATTAATTATTCAATGCTGGTTAAGTTCTCTTTCAATGGCTTCAATTCATAACTTCAAATCGAAACTGAGAAATTGGCCACTCGCGTGTACCATTAAGTCTTGATTAAGCATTCAAACCAAGTTCCTTTCATTTTTGTCCAAAATAATCTGCAATTATCCCTACTTCTGCAAACAAACCTCAACTGAGTTCCAAAAGAATTTACAAAAGGATATGATTTCTCATAAATACACCAACCATAGATGTATTAATTTCAAGATATCCACCATTTTGGAAAGGTATCACTAAGGTTAAAGATATTGTAAAATCCTGGTAGTGGCATTAGTGTTGGCCAAATATGTAGTCAGAAGATTGTACTTTAAAAACTAGAATCCTAAATATTCTAATTTATTTTAAGTACTCTTCTAATCAGCACTAACTGTAGCTTAGAATTGAAAATGCCAATTGTTGGCCAAATATGTATTTTAAGTACTCTCCATTGATATATTTTTTTCCTTTAAAATGCCAATTGAAGGTATTTTAGCTGAAGAATTAATTAAGAGACCTAAATCTTCAACTTATTAATTTTTACTCTTTTCCCCTAATACCCCTAACATTATTAAGTGGAGACGGACCCTTAAAAGTGTTTTTTTTTTACTTCTAAATCATGTTACCAATTATTGTAATTTGGTGGTGACAATAATAGTTAGAGATGCTGTGATTTGGTGGTGATAATAATTAGGAGGGGATAATTGTAAATCTATTAGAGCCGTAGGGGCAAGTACAGCTCTAACTCTTACTGGTCTAAAGCTAAAGGCAATGATTCATTTTTCATTTTTTAAAATTGCAGCTTGTTCTTTCAAATGTTGTTGATAATTTACCAGTGTAGATAAGGGTCCCAGTAGACCCTTATCTATGTGGGGCTAGTTCTTAGGTTTGGAGAAGTACATCAAGATGCTTTATAGGATTTGAGTGCTTTGTTTGTTTTTCTATGCGTTTAAGCGGTACTTAATTTGCTGGTGTTGTCAGTTTTCTGGTATGTGAATTGGTATTTTGGTAGGACTGGTGGATAGCTTTGAACTGGTTTTAGGTTGGTACTGGTTGGTACTGATAGTTCTCATACCTAGTACATTTGTAGTTTCAAATAGAAACTGGTGGATGTGGATCCCTCCCTCCATTTTCTCCCAAAAAGAAAAAAAGAAAATGATTGACCACAGATTGCCATGCAAATCTAGTCATCACAAAAGGAATAATAAAACAAAGAGAAGAATATATGATCCAATCATGTCATATTATGTATCCCGTTTCAAGCCAACAAATGAATCACAACACATGGTAAAGCTAATTAATTAAAACCAAAATTAAATGTATACAAAAAATCAGAGAACTGAACTTATAAAAACACCTGCCAGCCTGAAGTCCATACCATACAGGGACCCAAAAAAAAAGTGTAGATAAACCAGGGGTAAAAGTGAAAGAAAAAGAAGAAGAAGATGTGATCTCTCAATATGGGTTTTCCCTTGAAGTTTTACCTAAGATGGGTTTTCACTTGAAGTTCTTTGGCAAATTTTTTGATATTTTTCAGAAAGTGGAAATGATGAGAATTACACAAAAATGAAATGAGAAACTTTTTGTTGGTAATCTCTGGCGTCTCCTACATGGAACATGCATCATTATATTGGACATTTTTTTTTCTCCATTACAAACATACTCCTACTCTCAATTTCTAGTACTTAACTATTAAAATTTTAAAACATTTAATGGGTTGAAGTCTAGTACAAAAGTACAAAAACAAATAAAATAAAAGTCCAAATCCCTACTAAGTCCAACTATTGCTAATCCATAATAATTTATCAAAAGTACCCTAAACTTTTAGAATTAACGTCTATTGGATACTTCAAGTGCATTGGACAAAAAAACCCATCTACAAAGCTTCCGGCACAAATCTCGATGTTGCCGCTACAGTATCTAATATAATTTTCTGTCCACTTCAGAGAATATGGACTCAAACTTTTAGCATATTCAAGATCACCCTGAAAACCATCTAGACGAAAAGGATAAAAAAAAAGAATCAAAATTTTTAATAATTATTATATTTGAATAAATTACAGTTGTTAATTTTGATCTGACTTCTTGTATACCTAAAGTTCAAATTCTGATCATAGCAAATTTTGTCTATTTGTAATTAAATAATTGTTCTTCTTAGACGGCACGTTATTTCTATTTGGGCTAAAAAGAATAGAAAAAAGTAAAAAGCCCATTACTCTAAAAGAGCTTTATGTATCATTTATTGGGGTTTATCATTCTTGGCCCAAATTAGCAATCTCCTTGTTTTTATTTAATTCACACTATAACTTTTAAAATTACAAAATATGTTCTCAGTAAATTTGACAGCCAATATCAGTGCCACTATATATTATATAAATGGGCACCATCCATTAATTTGACCACAAATTATGTGCTTTATATCTCTTTTCAATTAGATCCTTTACATCAATTAACTACAAGTAACATTTTATATATGAACCCTTGATTTCAAAAGAGTTATATATTCTTCTTTCCTATTGGAAGCAAGGAACTTAGAGCGAAATTTTGCTACATGTGTATTTTGTATCTATATTCAACAGTACCAATATGAAGGAAATGGGATTAATTAATGAAGAAAATTACATTATACAAACGAAGTACATTATCATACAATCAAATACAAGCACCAATATATTAGGGACATAAACTATACTAACACACATGAAACAAGAGGTCAAACCATATATAAAACCAAAATAAAACAAGCACATTGCAAACTACAGAGCCGCATATATAACATGATATATATACCATATATAAGTCCAATTAATTAGGGTTTATGCCCACTGGAGCTCTATCCCAAATTTCCAGGTGCTAATGGGGTCGTTTGGGCTCATATTAACGACACTAGTGTATGCCGTGCAGCCCCCAACTCTAATACGAATGCGATGTGAGGTCATTGCAGAGTCCTTTAAAAAAGAGCAACAAAGTGTGTTTCTGCATCTCTTTCCTGCCCTGGTCGCCTCGAACTTACGGCAAGGGCTGGTTGTCGTACAGTTGAGCGGTGAATTCACTATGTCTTCAGGGCAGTTGAACAACATGACCTAGAGACAGAGAGTATTGGGTTGTGTGGGGGGGGGGGGGGGGGGGGGGTTGGAGAGAGAGTGTAAATCATCCTTAATTTGTCAAGAAAAAATGGAAGGAGAGAATCATATATCACATATAGATACAGGTATCAGGCTACCAGTACAATGCAAATAGGCAAACTGCGTGCGTAATATGCCTATTTCCTATAGCTTAGCCATTAGCGAGTTTTTATTATTTTTATGTGGTTATAGTTTTGTGTTCGTATCTCCAGGTGCATGCGCTATTTAGATTTCAAAGAGCCCACCATACTTGCACACTTGTTTGTTAACTGCAATCTTTTGATTTAAGGGAGCTTACATTCCCTAGAACATTTCTGGAGGGGAATTAATATTAATAATATAATATATATATATGTACTCTAAAAGCTAAATAGCTATTACACTAGCTTAAATATATACATACATATGTAACAAACTAGTAGCTAAATATGCTGATTAATTTTAGAAAATGTATGTTAATATACTTGTTAATTAATACTTATTACCTCATGAAATTTGGGTGAGATACCCTAATCTTTTGTTATAAAAAAACAAACTTATTACCTCATTACGCTTTGAGATGTTAAACGGTAATGACTCATCAAGTGTCAGCCCACCCTGTTTAATGTCAGACGATATGCATGCATTTCTTTGGATTGTCGGTACTGAGATGACGAACATATTAGCTGCTGGATCGATGCTAAGGACCTGATAGAACAAGCCACCTAGAGAGAGGAATTGAAGTGTGTTGTCATCCCTGCAATATAGTCTATAATTTGGGTCACCACAATCAGAATTTGTGCTTAGAGGGAAAGGAATTCTAAGTCCCCCGCAAGGTGGGCATGATGGTTGAATGATATTTGATGAATATGCAAATAATATTGGTAGGGTTGATCCGTAGAAAATTAAAGTTACTAAATATAGTAGGGTTGCCATGGTTATAGGTTTAATTATTAGAGTTTCTATTTATGAAAGTTTGAGAGAAGGAATGCATCACTAGAGATCCATATTTATAGCAATAGCCAGCCATGTACCATACCATTTTTGGTACCGTTTCCCTCTGAATTCCAGCCAAAGCTACATATAATATAGAGTAAAAATTCGTGTCAATTTGTGCAATGCAAGCATGTCTTCCTTATTTACTCTTCTTCTTCTACTTCAAAATCATTTTTCTTTTTGAAGTTTTCCTTAATTCTTATTATCGAGCATAATGTTTTTGTTGTTTTCTTTTCTTTTTTTTATTTTACAGTTATGAGATAGAAGATATAAAAATGGTATACCATTTCAGCATGTTTCGGTTCCATGCCAAAAATGAAATGTAGGCTGAAATATCTATTTTTGTTGTGTGGTCCTAATCAGTATGTGTGGAGCTTAATTATAAGCTCAATAATTTATATGGTGTTTTATAGGTAAATCTTTGCTTTTTACTATGTGGAATGTAATATTTTATATAAAAGTCGATGACATGTATGCGTCCGTCTGAAGGTTTGATTCATAATATTCCATAATGCGCACTTCCTCTAAAAAGAGACTCAACAAATCGATTACACATAGCATGGTTTTCCGTTGTATGTATTTTCTTTTTGATAAGTTATTATCATAATTTTTTCGAGTTTTGTCGCGTTGTACAATAAAATATTTATGATAATATTATGTTTAGCTGCTGCATTAAATATTTGGAACAACACGATAACATATTTAGAAAAGTCTTTCTGGTAACTTCATGTACTTGTGCTCCTAGCTATAGAAGCAAAATTAATAGCTGGTGTTTTGTCAGCAATTTTATGCTGAAAAATTAAACTGAATTGGGTATGGACAACTGATCAACAAGTTTCAGGAAATGCATTATTTGATTTTTCTTAACAACTAATCCAATACTTTTTGAGTATTCTCAAATTGACTTAAAATATAGCTACAGGAAATTTGTAGATAAGAACTGCTTTCCAAGCATTTTCTTAAAAATGTTTCTACTATTAGCTTTGGTCCCCTCCCATAGAGTGCACTCTGATCTTCTACTTATTATTTTTTCTGATATATATATATATATATATATATTGTTTTTAAAGATTGACCGATATTGACCTGAGGGAAGGAATAAGTGTAAACCTCTGGCTGAGATAGAATGATACTTGTGATTTAATTACTTAGTACCACATTAGTGCCACATATCGGTACACATAGGCCACGACAATTAAAGCTTAATTTTTAATGTACCATATACCAGTACATCACAGTTTGCAACATAAATAAAAAGTTTATACATGATATCATACTAAACTATATATCCAAAAGATATTATCTCCTAGCTAGAATTCAATTCTTAATCTTGATAATCATCATTCGCTGTAGTCTCTGTCAGATTGCACCTTCAAACCAAGCTGTTCTTCTTATACCAATCTTGGCTGGATTGAATCCACCTCTTCCTCTGAATTCTCCATTAACTATTCTTGTAATTCTAAATTTTTATGTATGTATTTTATTGTATTGACATGCATTTATCACATGATATTTGAACTTCATAAAAATAATTTCCAGATTCTGTCCATGTCTCTGCCTACTTACATGGACTAGTTGTAGCTTCAGGTAGAATTCCTTACATTATTATGATTAATTAACGTGTTAGATTAATAACTCAACAGGGACATATAAAAGGATTATGTAATGTATATATATTGTTAGGATTTTGCTATGGTGTTTCGTTTTTAGTAAATATGGAAATAAATTAAAATTAATGCAGTACTAATTATTTTGTTTTTTGTCAATCAATGTTTCATATTTTAGATATAAAAAATCAAATGACTATAATGATAGAGAACATCACAATATAATTACATGAGTAATACAATAGTAAAATCATATTGTTAATCTATGGCAAACTATAGATTAACGCTTGTTTAATTAGGCTAATTTGAGATATATGTGTCATTGAGACCAAAGCTCTAAAAATTATAGCCAGAATATATGCAAGATATAACAAAAAAAATCACCAAAAAAGAAAGTTTAATTAAGTTTTTTTTTGTTTTATTTAGGTAACTAATTTATTTATAGTCTTACAAAGTTCCCATGATATCTCTATTGTTTTTGGGTCTTTTAATTCCAGACAGTCAACAATGGCAGTGCACAGCTCCTATATAATAACTTGGTTCTTCTAGATATATACCTCATTACCTTGTTAATTTGTTTAAAATTTAATTATATCATCAATTAGATGAACTGAATCTTATATATCGTCACTTGATGACATGGAGGAATTGCGAAAGAAATGACATCTTAAGCGCTTTGTGGAATGACAAAATGAAGCCAAATTATGTATCGGTAGCTAGTGGCATGCTTTAATTAGTTTATATGCTGAGAGGTTTTTCTAATTATAAAGAAGTGCTATTAATGATAATGGCATTGTCATCTCTGAATTGCTTTTATTGAACCACTCATATATATGCCAAATCTCTGGCACTCGATTTTCTCATAAAAATTAATATATATTGGATGGATTAGGCTGTGGGGGATACATGCCAAAGAAATAAGCAACTAATTGCTTGAAACAGTAAAGATATAAATAATGCACGGCCATTTAATTTATTCTCTCTCTAGAGACATTGATATATACGTGTCGCTCGTAGATCGAAGATCGAAAACTTCCTTTTTTTCTCTTTTTTTTCTTTTCAAAGAAGGTTTTGTGTGTGCGTGTTGGGGGGGGGGGGGGTCTAAGATGGCAGATAGAACGAAGATTGATTCACATTTCCCCTAGATCGAAACATAAACAATAACAATATCTTTTCTGTGATCTTACCTAGTTTCAGAAAGTATACATACATTCTGATTAGAAGTAGCTGGTCGGTACCGAGAATTCGCCACTGGCATGCAAAACACCAAATTTGTAAAGCAAATTCTGTTAAATCATTGAATTCTGTGCTGCTTTCTGAACCTGAAAACAGGTGTTAATTATGTTCCAAAATTTGATGAACGAATTTAGAAAACAGAAAAGCTATGTTCAGACCGGTTATCTCGATCGTGAATTATAAAAAAAACATGCAAGTAGCTGTACACCTTATCTAGTTATCTTTGTTAATCACTGGTATATATGCATGTACAATAATGTAAAGATCAACCGAATCCTTGTTGATCCGGCGGCCAGTGCGCTGTATATATCCACAAGGTAAGCTGCCTGATCAAGCAAATATTGTTAGGTTTACACCTACCAGTATTCACTGTTTGTAGATGCAGCTGATGATGCTATATCGATGTACAGCAGCATATATCACTGTTTGTAATTAAAGCAACATGCTTTTACAATTTCTTTTTGAGTGATAACTGCACCCCTTATTCGTATAACTTATCTGTACCTCAAATGTGTTCAATATTTTTTTTTCAAAAAGTATTTAGACCTTATATTATTAGGGTTTTAAAAAATTAAAACGTGTATTTTAAACTATTCAACATAATTTTTAATTTAAAATTTAAAACATAGATTTTTGAAAAATATTTATATCTAACATTAGAATGCAGATAAGTGATTTACAAACTTGGATGTAAAAGTATTTTTTCTGTTTTTTTTGACAAAGTAGGAGAAACCCACCCCAATAATCAAGTGTTGTGTAGATACCAAACACAACTGGTATCTGAGTATCTAACAATGTTTTTATAATATACATGCTGGTACATAATTAATTAATTAATGGTAATCAACAACAACAATCGTCATGGTGGGCCATATTAATTGAAACCTAGATATTTATTTGGTGAAAACAATGTTATTCAATTTGAATTGGATCTTGCAATAACATCTGAATCCCATCTGCCTAATTTTGGGGTCTCTTTTTGTGCTATGATTTGTTCTAATTTTTTAAGATCCCCACTACTAATTGCGTTAGAAAAAAAAAATTAATGAGAAGTCACAGGTTGAAAACTTTAGTGCTTTACAACTTTACCTAAAAAAAGTAAATCATAAACCGTCAAGGTATACTATAAGTATCATGATGTATAGAATTTTAGAATCCTAATAGATATTCTGGAAATATAATTATTAGTCATGAAAGAGATCTAAGAATCAGATATAATAATAAAGGTAATGTTTTCTGTATGAGCAGTTGTATGTTAGAAATTCAAATGAAAGATTTTTTTTATGGACATTTAAAATTGAGTGACTTTCATCCAAACAAAAATATTTGAACTTCAAAATATATCATCCCAAGAGCCAATAAATCCAGTTTAAAATTTCAAAGTTATATCAGGGGAAAAACATACTAGTAGTGACCATACTGACAATATTTAAAAATAGTTTGCAATCAGAATATTTTTTTTTAAATTATAGGCTTAGTGCAAATAGTGATGACTGATGACAAAGGCGCAAACTCAATTCTTACGAGAGACATTTGAAAAAAAAAAAAAACAATACATGTTAGAGTTAGCAAAAGCTTTTTTTTTTTTGAAGTAATATTCTTTGCTTTTGTTTTTATTTTTTATTTTTGGGAAGCAAGAGAGTTAACAAAAATTTCTTATTAAAAAAAGTCAGAACTTTTTTCAAAGTAAAATAGTTGGATCAAATATTACATCATACAAAACTTGTAATTTGCATAAGAGAGTATATATGTATAAATACATATGTATAATGCCCCTTACATTGGCCTTCTAATACTATAGAGAAAACACTCCCTTTATGCATTTGAGTGCACATATTTTTTTTTTATGAGATTTATTCTTGCATAGATCTGCCTAACACCAGATATATATAAAGCTCCTTCTAATTAAGCACACATATTGAATAAAAAAAAATTGTTAACAAAATATAAAATTTCTTGCACTTAATGCGACATTAGAAGTAGCACTTATCATGTATATGCAAAAACACTAAAAGAGAGAAAGCTATACACAAATTAATAACTAATTGTGAAGAGAATGTGATTGATGTATGTATGAACTCAGCTACCATGCAGAATAAATTAGGAAAAAAAAGAGAAGGGTTTGTTGAGGAAATATTGAATGAAATTAATATGCTACCTTTTGCATTTGTACTATTGTGAATTTAAAAAAAAAGAAGGGCTAGTATGAATTTTTTTTGCTTTTTAATAAAGCGTTGATTTCATTGATAATAGTTAACTTATCAATCTCGATAATGAATTTTCTAAATTGGAAAAAAAGTGAAAAATAGAAAAAAGTTTATAGATATGTTTTTGAACTTATATATTAAATTTGTTTCAAATTCATATATTTAAATGTCATTTGATATTCCATCAAAGACTATCAATATTATATGAAATTTATAATAATTCAGATTTAATAATATTTGATGAAATATTAAATAATACTTAAATTGAATATAATTTAAAACATGATCAACCTATACATTCAAAATATATATATAATTTTTTTCTATTTTTTATTTTATTAAAAAATATTTTCTATAAATTTCCATCTCTACCAAACGAGAGTTTCACATAAGGAGCACCAAAATTTATTTTCCCACAACAACAAGGCCTTAAACAGTTTTTTTTTCTTTACCTTTTGTTGTGAAGATATTTCTATTTTTGGATTGGAATAAATTTTGGGTCGATAATAAGAGTCCAAAATGGCCTAAAAAAATTAAACTACTTTCAAATAAAAAAAAACTTATATTAGCAAAAACTGGACCTGTTTTCTTAAAGGCCTTGTGGGCTTTCATCCATAGCTCTTTATCAAATTTGTTTTTCTAATTTTCTTTGATTCTTTTGTTTCTTAATTTAAGTCTTTAAGATTATCAATTATAGAAGTTGTGTATAACATTATGGCTAATTCAGGCCTAATTTGTTTCTTTTGTCTTTTAATTTGTTGCCACTATTTGCTTGTGTTTATACTCACAAAAGTTTAAACACAAGCTCTCAACACAGAAAGAGGTTCTCAATTGCATTGAATTGAGTCCAAATGGATAGGTTTCAATTTGAGTTTATAGACTAGAAAATAAAAGTTTTTAGATGGTAATATAGAGTTTGGTGGTAAGCCTAGCAAAATATATATGTATATACATACACACACATATATATACATATGTATATGTATATGTATATGTGTATGTATATGTATATTAGTTTTGTAAAAATATATTTAAAAAGTAATAAATGTTGAGTCTAATAAGAGTTTTTATATATACAAAAAAATATAGAGGTGGTGGTTTTTTATGATCAGTTTTTTCGGAAAAGAAAGAGAACTATCGACCGAAAATGATGTCGGTTTTTTTTTTTGCTTGAACTAAAATAAAATTGATTGAAGGGGATAATTAATAGAGCTTGGATAAAAAATATCAATTGTTATTAAGAATAAAAATGATATAAATGAGATATTTAAAATAATTTCTGCATATAAAATATTTATAAAGGAAAATAGTAAAAATAAAACGTGTTTATTTTGACAAGTGAATTCTATAAAATGTATTCTCCTCACGTATGAAGCATTTGGAATTATTTCCAAATAGTAATAGGTTGTGCTTTTCTACGGAGTCAATTTCATGAAAAAAATTGATAGAGGACGTAATATAAAAAATAATTTTATTTTATTTATGAGGAATAATGAGATAAGAAAGAGATTTTCATATATGATTTGTTTTTTTTTCTCTTCATATCTAAATGACAAGACCAAATAATAATATTTAATGATGAAATTAATTAGGGAGATGAGATGAGATGTACATTTGACTAAATAAATAGAATAAATTAGACATTTAAAATGATAGGTTACAAAAAGATAAATTATTATGATAATTATTTAGAAATATTTACATAACAATTTCTATAAAATTTTGAATTTTATTATTTACCCCATATATAATCATATCTTTCATACAAGAACTTAGGCATATCCAAAACAAAATATCATCTAGCAAGCATCTCAAAATCCACATCATGTCAAAAAGTGTCTCAAAATACAAACATTTTTTTTATAAGCCAATCAATTTTGTTATTTATAACAAACATTTTATAGTTTTTTTTAATTATTAATTTTTATTTGATTTTAATCACACCAAAATTCATCAATTAAACAATTCAGTTGTTGTGTATTCGCTCAGGTCAGATAGGAAATAGGATATTTTAATTTAAAGTTGGTTGTTGTAACAAAATATATATCAAATAAATGAAATTCATATAATATGTTATACTTATAATTGTAATATTATATGCACCATAAGGTATTAGTTAAAGACCGGATATCAAATTCTTAACACTTTTGAAAATAATTTTTCAAATTAATTCAAATCAGATTGAAAATAACAAAAATCATAAGTAGTATGTTTTTTTTTATAAAACATAGAGCGTAAAGTTAATGTGCTTTTAGAAGTATCGGATTTCTCAGTGTCCTTAATTCAAAATCGTTCAAATTGACTTCAAATGATAAATTCAAGTTGCTCAATAAATTTTTTATATGAAAATTTTATAAGATATTAAAATTACTTCATCAATGATAAATACATACAAGATAAAATAACGTAATAAAACATAAATAACTATAAGGTGTTAAAACAAACAAATAATCTTACTCAAAGATATTTCTATTTTTTAATATATATTATCTTTAATATCTTTTTGTTTGATCTTGTACCCTTTATCCAGATCCGTATCCACTGTTATAAAATTTATGATACATAATTCTCATAAAAATTTTAAACCGTTCAATTTAATTTAAACGATTTAAATTTAATTTATAAATATATTTTTATTTATATTTTAATAAATTTTACAAATTATAAATTAAAAAAATTTATGACACATTTATTCTACAAAATAAATTCGCACCGTGTATAAATTCCACTTTATCCCTCATGATTCAAATATGTGACAGTGACAACCAACAGAGACCGCCATTAATTAAATTTAAAACAACCCAAAAATTGGTTACATGAAATGTCATGCATGTAGAGTTCTAAAATTGTGCGTGCCGTGTCAAAATACGGCGTGCCACGGCATGGTACGGTACGGGAGGTTAATTTTTTTTTGGCGTGCATGTCGTGTCGTGTCAAAAATAAGGAGAGGACGGCACAGTACGGATAAGGCACGGCACGGTTAAATCACGGCGTGCTACACATACCGTGTCGATTCGACACGCCATGCTAAACGTAACGTGCCTTAATTGTGCCGTGTCGTGTCGGGTTGACACGCCGTGCTACACGTGCCTTAACCATGCTAAACGTGTTTGGTGGGAAAAAATTCAAAAAAATCAGAAAAAAATATAAAAAATTCGGAAAAAATATTTTTAAAAAATTCAAAAATTATTTTTAAAATATTTTATTTTTCAAATTTCCCCCTCCTTTTGTAATCCTTTTACAAAATCCCGTCAATAAATTACAAAATTAACCATTCGATCAACATTCAACGGCCCACAATTCGTACATACTATGTCTATCCGTGCTAAACGTGCCTACCCGTGCCTATCCGTGCCGTGCCTATCTGTGTCTATCCGTGCCTACCCGTACCTACCAGTACCTACGTGTGTTCCCGTGCCGTGCCTATGCGTGTCCCGTGCCGTGTCGCCTCCCTTATCCGTGTGTGTCGTGCCGTGTCGCTTCCCTTATCCGTATATGTCGTGTCGTGTCTACAATGAGAAAAATCAGATACGGCACGGATAACAACACGGCACATATTGATACGCCGTGTCGTATCATACCGCCTCTGACACATACCGTATTATACCGTATCTTAACACGCCGTATTATTTTTAATTCCCTACCTGCATGCACCTCCGTTGTGCATTTAATGCTCTGATAACAACGCTCCCATTCATTGCACGATATATTCGTGCAAGAATTGATTGCATGATGCTGACGTCACATCCTTCGTAAGAGAACTTAGGATTCTTTGTGGCCAATTCTGTACTTACTAGTTAGTAGTTACTACCTATATACATCTAGATTAATTCCCAACTTTTGGCCTTCCTTCTTTTTTTTTTTCTTTTTTTCTTTTTTTTTGCTTGATGATGAACGTATAAATTTTTCTCATTTTGGTCATAGAATATTAATTCACGTCCTTTTTTTTTGAAATTCTTTAAACATACTAATGCTAACTATTTGGAGAAAATAGAAGAAATGAGGCATTTACTTCATGTAACAAAGATAAATAAATAAATGAATAAAAATAGAGAAATTATTCTTACATCTCAAATAAAAATAAACAAATATGAGAATTTCTTTTGATATAAGAGCTCCCATTAACGCTGATATTTATTTATTTATTTTTAAATATTTTTTATAGGACTTAAATTTGCATTTCTTCGTAGAAATGTGAGACCTATTACTACTATACTAAACTTAATTACGTGTGGATTTTATTTTTTTTTCCCCATACAATTACATGAATGTGACTCACAAAAGTGGAGCACTACTTGTGATGGATATAACCTGAAAGAAAAAAATAAAAAAATAAAAGAAGGCACAAAATCTCAAAAATTTGCTTTGAAAGAAACCTATTTAGTTAAATTTCAAGGTGGTATGAATATAAAAAGAGAAATTTGGGAATATTTGGTGGAAATTGGATCCAGCTGAGATTGGAGAAATATTGAATGCTTCTGAATATTTGACAGTAATTTTAAAAGGAAAAAAGTACAATTATTTAATTTTTATAAGTTTTGACAATTTCCAACAACTATTACTGTACATTAAACATGAAAAAGGAGCATAGTAGACACGTAAAGTTAGTACAATTAAAAAAAAAAATGACAAGATGGAGGTGAAACTCTGAGCCACAAAATCATGCAGTCTCATTTTTTTTGTTATTTTGATGGAACATATGTTATTGATACTGTCATCGATATATGTTTGATTATATATATTAAATAAGTTATTATGTATATTAATTATTTTATTATGTAAATTCATTTTGTACAGTATTATCATTATGTAATTTAAATGAATTATAATGCATATTAATGATTTTATTACGCAAATTCATTTTGTACAATATTGTTATTATGTAACTTAAATGAGTTACTATACATATTAATAGTATTTAAATTAAATAATAAAAATATTATACATAATAAAATCATTAACATGCATAATAACTCATTTAATGTATATAAATAAGTCCGTATCGATGACGGTATTAATAATAAAATCTCTATAACATTTTCCATTTTTTATTGGATCTATGACCTCACCAAGTCAAACTAAAATCTTTTTTATTGGTTGTTGTGGATAACAAAATTAATCAATCAATTAAGTCAATCACCATCCTAATTAAGCAGAAGTTAAACTAATGTATAATCAGTTTTTAATATTATACTGAGTGGCAAAATTACTGAAGCAAAACAAATATGTATAACAAGGCATTCTACTGATAAAATCTGATAAAATTAAAAATGTTTTCTCCTTA
The DNA here is from genome assembly GCA_037678475.1 of x Bolboschoenoplectus mariqueter. Lineage (NCBI taxonomy): Eukaryota > Viridiplantae > Streptophyta > Magnoliopsida > Poales > Cyperaceae > x Bolboschoenoplectus > x Bolboschoenoplectus mariqueter. The sequence continues at coordinate 1,382,831 of CM075258.1, read as the reverse complement.
ATTAACTCTCTGTTTGGTGAATAAAATAAAATTAAAACGGAGTAAGTATTAAATCACTTTAAAACATTGATGTTTGATAGCAACGACGTAAGTAGATAAAGTATTGAGAATAAAAAATATTAAAAATTATAAAATTTGATGATTTAACTTTTAATTTATTTGAGCTTAAATCGCTTACGTTTAATATATTGAAATATTTTTAAATATTTAAATCATTTATAACAATAAATGCGGATGATAACTTCACATAACTTCAGATATATATCTAACTCGTGTGAAAGGTACACGGATTGTTGTTTGCTGTGATTTTATTTTTCAAAAAATATACTTTTAATGATCTTTTAGCTTTGTATATTAAGTTTGATATATTGAAAAGAATTTACATGTGAAAAATCAAATTTAAGCAATCTATTATAAAACCAAGTATATTCTACCCCATTTTGATGTTTAAATATTGATGTATAATATATATCTAATATAATTTTTTATGTAACTGACGAGTCTACTCAGTTATGTCTGAAATTAATAAATTATTAAGACAAGTCCGTATTTCCTTTTTAATTTTTTTATTATTTTAATTCGGGTTGTTGGACAAAACTGATCTGATTTAGAATTTAGAATTTTTTTTAAATAAATCTAATCTATTTATTTAATTCAATAGCATGAATTAAAAATAATAACGCCTTACTTTTCTCAAAATGAAAAAAAAAGGTGCTGAATTCTGATTTCTGATCCAGACAAATCAAAACGGGTCCATCCAACCCATTTAGAAAATGATATAAAAAATTTAATACTTATCCGACTGGATTCGATCCGACCCCATCCCCATCCGCTTCGACTCTTTTGACGCCTCTACGCACCAGAATGGGGATCGTTCCAACGCCCATCGGACTATATTTTTGTCCGATCATAAAATCACCATCGGATCATCAAATCTGATAATTCACACGATTATTAAAGCGTAGGAGGGAAATGTTACGCGAATCTTGATGCCATCGAACGGTTAATGTCCCATAGGATCAAATTTTGGTCGGGCAATATATAGCAATAGGATGTCTCTTTCAGCGGTGTGTTTTCTTTCCTCCTCTAATACTTTGTATCCTCTCTACAAAATCGGAAGGAGATGCATGCACTTTGCCGGTTTGCTTTTCAAGCCGGTGTAACTCTCTTTCTCTCTCTCTATCGCTCTGAAACAGAGCGAATTTCCTCGTGCTTTTATTTGATATCGGTAAGATATTTCTCCTCTTTTTTCTCCATATTTTGAGTTAGAAATGTTCTGATATCCACACACAGGTTTTAAGTATCGATTAACTGGTAAATGCTTAGTTTTTAGTCATTCTCTCCGTTACGGAAATTTGTGCTGTTTGGGGGGGGGGGGGGATTGGAGGAGGGCAATTAGTATAGGTTTAGCTCAATTTCTAATTGATTAATCTTCATTTGTATTCTGGTACTTTCCTTTCTTCTTAGTTATTGTATCCTTGATATTAGTGTCATCTCCAAATTAAAATCTTACACAATAAAAGAAGATCGATTCTAATTGCTTAATTCCAGTCCTGACATCACTTCATCTTTGGCTTTAAGTAATTTGATGAGCCTTAAGATACTGTTTTATAGCAATGTCCAATTCCACCATTTCATGAAAAACCATAAGGATGTGCCCACAAAAGAAAAAAAGAAAGAAAAAAATAATTATGCGATCGGGCTCCACTTGATCCATTTCAGTAAAATGAGCATAGCCCACCGGCGCTTGAGGTCACTTTGCGGGAGTGGCTCATTTCAGTAAAATGAGCATAGTCTAAGTTTAACTGTATAAATGATGGTCAATGGGACCTTCAATTTTTGTTTAATTACGGGGTATGGAAAATCTGTACCATGGCAGACTGATGATCTACCAGTTTCATATATCAAAAGATATCTTTATGAGAAATATACATTCGCTTCATCTAATCAATTAAGGCTGGCGAAACAGTTTTGTATAATTTGATTGTTTTATTTAACTTTTATAGAGTGTGGTTGCAAGAATTTGGGTATCATTTATCAGTATTGCTTCCAACTCTTGGCAAAATAACTTGAGGAAAATATGCATTTGTCTAATTCTAAAGCTGCTGTTAATTGTAACTGTTAAACTCTTCTTATAATTTACTCCTCTCTTTTTAATCTTTCTTAGATTTAGATGGATTACTAGAATGATATTAGATGGATGGTTGTGATTGCATTGAGCCGGTGTGGTCGGGAGAAGAACTATTGGTCAAGTACCAATACATATCAGATTTCTTCATAGCTCTTGCTTATTTCTCTATCCCCTTAGAACTTATTTACTTTGTCAAGAAATCATCATTTTTCCCATACCGGTAAGCTCAAAGCCACATATTAAATTCGGAGTGCTAATTGGAATATAAATTAGAATAACATAATGTTTTGCTTATTTTTTTGTTTTTCTTTATCTGGGTTTTGTGGTTTATTGTGGCACAAAAATCTCCCTGTGACTGTACAAGTACACTTCAATTAGATCCACATCTGTTGAGCTAACTCATAATGTTACTGGGTTATACCATTGCTGGTAAGACCACCTTTTCTAATTTTTAAAAAAATATTCCATGTTGGTGTTTCTTGGCTTGGCACTAAAGCAGCTCTGTCACTACTGTCTGGGTTTAAACTATATTTTACTGGTAAGAGGATGGTCATATTGGTATGGCAATTTACAGAAATAATCTTCTTTCTTTTTCTCTTAACTGCAGGTGGGTCTTGGTACAGTTTGGGGCATTTATTATCCTATGTGGGGCCACTCACCTGATCAACCTATGGAACTTTGCTGCACATTCCAGAGCAGTAGAATTGGTGATGACTGTGGCGAAGATTTCTACAGCAGCTGTCTCCTGTGCAACTGCACTTACGCTCGTTCATATAATTCCAGATTTGTTGAGCATAAAAACAAGGGAGGTGTTTTTGAAGAACAAGACTGAGGAGCTCGACAGAGAAATGGGTAAGATTTTGAAGTTTGGAATGAAATTACAAATGGAATTTGATTGTAGTAAGATAGTTTGTAGAAAGGAAATAGGAAACAAAACTGGAATTGGTTTCTTGTAATATCAGAATCAAGACTGAAGCAGAAGATGAAATGAAAATCAGAATACCATGCATGTAGTTATAAATTGAAGTCAGAAATAAGAATTTAAATAGGATATTGGAAATCAAAGCAGACTCAGATTTTAGTAGAACTAGAATTGAAACAGGAATTGCGATTAGATTCTTATAAATAAAATTCAAATTAAACCTGGAATTACGACCTTGTCAAATCAGCAACCGAGATCAAACGTGCAATTGAGGTATATAATCAATAATGAGAATTGGATTGAAACCAGAATCTAGTGCAATCAGAAATGATATGTTAATGTGGGGCCAATCTAAGATTTCGGCCTCAGTTTGTATGTGACCAATCAGATCCCTGTCAAGGTCACCAATATTCTTCCCAATATGATTTAACACAGCTTAGTTAATTTTATTGGTCGTACTGTTAGAGATTAGTTGAACATATTTTTTGGGTTTAAGCATATTAGATAGCAGCAGGCTGGAAGGCTACCAAAGTGGTAGCTTGGTCTTAACTCTCGATAAATGCAACAGGTATAATACGTACAAAGGAGGAAGCAGGAAGGCATGTACGGATGCTGACCCATGAAATACGAAGCACACTTGACCGTCACACAATTCTTCACACAACTCTAGTCGAGCTCGGTCGAACCCTAGACCTTGCTGAGTGTGCTGTGTGGATGCCTTCTAATTCCAGTAATGGCACTGGTAAGCACCTCCAGCTGTCCCACACACTCCACAACCGTACATCCCTTGGAGCCACTGTACCAGTTAACATACCAGTTGTACAACGGATCTTTAGTACCAACAGGACTGTGCCAGTAATGCATACCAGCCCATTGGCACAGCTGAGGATGGGTGGTGATATAATTGGTGGGGGGAAGTATGTGCCCTGTGAAGTGGTTGCGGTACGCATACCGGTGTTGCATTTGGTGAATTTTGAGTCAATTGGTACAGTGGAGCGGAACTATGGGGTTATGGTACTGATGCTTCCTTCGGATTGTGCAAGAAAGTGGCGACTGCATGAATTGGAGCTTGTTGAAGTTGTGGCTGACCAGGTTTGTTAATCTATTGAACCCTCAAGAAATTAGAAATGTCTAGAGATGTCCCTATGCTACTATATAACACAACGAGAGCTGATTAATGTAAACCTTGCTTTTGTATTTACTAAAAAAATTAAGCTTTTGTTTTTGATGAGATGCATTTCAATTCTTGCTGACAGTACCAGGGTTGGAATTTACCGATACTGAAACATATCAGCAACACACATATAATATATCATATCATAACATCTTTGGAAACACCATATTGCTTTATCCTATGTTATTATCAGATATGATACTCTTCTCTGTATTTATGCATCATAGGCAGAGCTGAGTTGGTAATTTGTTTAGGGTGGGGATCCATTGACAACTATTATTTTGACAACCTTGACAATGGATTTTCAAATAATTTCAAAAAAAATCTTACAAATAGAAAATTGTTGATAAACATTTTCTTTAACTTATAGATTGATGTGTTTCAAATTTCATGCAATTTAAGTATTATTTGATACTCCATCAAATATTATCAAAATTACATGACATTTACAATGGTCTATATTTAACGATCTTTGATGGAATATCAAATGACCTTTAAATTACATAAAATTTGAAACACAATCAATCTATAAGTTAAAAAATATATTTGTCAGCTTTTTTCTATTTTTGAGGAATTCTAAAGATTATTTCAAAATTATTTAAAAATTGGTTGTCAAGGGATCCCCTCCCATTTGTTTATATCACGAAGAAAAGCAGGTTCATGCAATTTCTGATGTTTCAGAGAGTATTTATGGAACTTCTTCCTAATTCCTCAATAAACAGAATTATTCTTTTAAATATAGGTTGCAGTGGCTTTATCACATGCAGCTATTCTGGAAGAATCAATGCGAGCCAGGGATCTTTTGATGACACAGAATGTTGCTCTGGACCGTGCTCGCCAGGAGGCTGAGCTGGCAGTGCGGGCTCGTAATGACTTCCTGACTGTCATGAATCATGAGTTGCAAGTTCCGACACAAGCTGTCATTGCCACATCAGCAACCCTTCTAGACACTGAGCTGATGCCAAATCAGCGCACGATGGTTGAGATAGCTTTGAAGAGTGGGGAATTATTATCTAGCTTGATATATGATTGTAGCTTTGAGCTAAAAGTAGCCCCTTTCAATTTACATTCTACTTTCAGAGATGTAAGCGCTCCTTTACTTTTGCTTTTGTTTAGTTTTATATCATACTATAATTGGTCTCCTCATGTACAGCATGAATGCTGGGTGGTAAGTAATGTCATTTGGTAGAATGTTGGTGCAGGGCTCATTCCAGTCTAGCAGAAAACATACCAGTATGTGTTGATTGTAGAGCTAGTACTGATAATTGTTTATTTTGGTATAGATATTCCTTTGGTATATGTCGTTACATAAACAGTACAAGTACCCAATCATGGCCCTAATACTGCCCATACTCAGTGCTGTGATTCGTGGTTGGAACTCTAAAATAATAGGTTTGGATCGACAAGTATGCTCCAATACTAAATACCTAATATGTGGTCATATTGTTTTTGTTTTTTAGGTCATCAACTTAATAAAGCCCATAGCAGCCTTAAAGAAGTTATCTATAAATGTTACCCTATCACGTGATTTACCTTTAAGTGCAATTGGGGACAACAGAAGACTTGTACAGATTATATTGAATGTGGTTGGAAATGCAATTAAGTTCACTAAGGAGGGTCAGATCTGCATAATAGCGTCTGTTACCAGGTCAGGCTTGATGCCAGATCAGTTTGTATCAGGTTTCTACCCAGTATATTCTGACCGGCATTTTTACCTACATGTACAGGTTTGTGTTTTCAACATCATTCTTTTGCTTTTGCTTCCTAGAACAACTAATATTTAAACATACACACCTTTGAGAAAGTCTAAAATTTAAAGATGGAACTGGCACAGGTGAAAGATACGGGCTGTGGTATCCCCCCTCAAGATTTACCCCATGCTTTCACCAAATTCGCACTTGGCCATGGCACTGGAATCGGGCTAGCAATTTGTAAAAGGTATGTAATAGAAAGATTTACTGTACTTGATTTGGTATTATTTTTGTTATGAAACATGAACTCTACAATATTGATAGATTTGGTATTTAAGTATATTATTGATACATTTTGTATTGGGAGTGGTTTCTCAATATTCTGATTTCTTGGGTTCTTTGGTGTTTGATTGCTTGATGGTATGTCTAGTGTAAATTGGGTCAAGTCGATGCCTAATTGCATAATGGGGCTAATTGGGGCTTGTCGTAGAAATACACAAATTTTATGAAGGTGAAGACCAACCGGGCTTTCATGAACTCAAATTGGTTATCTCAAGATTGCAAAAATATGACTTTCAGTTTTTAATTTTTTTGAAGTTCAGTGGCCGAAATGACCACTGACAAGATTTTTTATATAAAAATAGAATTTACAAATTACGTAATAAGCATAAAGAACAAGTATGGGAAGTGAATAAAGCAAATGAATTTTAACACTATACTGGGGGTGATAATGTAGTGTATGAGGATGTATTGTGCATTGGTTTCAAAATATAGAAACTAGATTTGAAATATGTAATTTAGTAATTTACATGTATTATATGACAGTAGTAGGTGGGGCCACTATAGGCTACAGCAAGGGAGAATGCAGGTTTTAATCCTTGAAACTTAGCCAAAATAACAAGTCTGGTCTTTAAGCTTTGCATTGCCCAAATTGGTTCACATCCTCTTGAAAATGCATATAGTAGTTTTGTTACTTCCGTCTGATAGAGCCACAAATACTGCTTATTTTTCTGTTTCTTTTCCAGTCCCTAGTCTTCTGTTTGCTCTTAAAGTTTCTATCAAATTCTATATCCCTCCATTTTTGTCACCACAGCTCTCTCAAACTGTCTGTTCTTGTTTCCATCTCTCTCTCTTCCACCCCACACCCACCCACCTTGTCTCTTTATTCAAATCCTTGGCAGCAGCTGCCAAGTGTCACCCATCTCTCTCTCTCTCTCTCTCCTGTGCGTGCGCTAACCTTCGTAGGACACACTGGCATTGTCGGGCCCTTGCATCAACTTGCTGCATTTGACCATTTGACTTTTGTCTCATATTTTGGGCAGCAGCATGGAGTGCTCCTGGGTTATTTGGGTTATATCTTGTTCTGGGTCAATGAAACAGCCTATGCGTTTTCCCTATTTTTTTCTTCGTTCATTTTGGCTTAACAACATAAAGCTCAGCAATATGTTTTTTGAGTTGTTCCCTCTCACTGGTCTTAACTCCTTGTCAGGCCTCATATCAACTCATCATACTAGGTCTGCATTGCCTGTGTGAATTTTGGGATCAAAAGCACAGAAGAACCTGTTGTAAGTTAAATTGCAGTTGCGCCAACCTTCTCAACTTAGATGGCTGAAATAGACTGTCTTTAGCTGAACTTCATCTTTCCATTTCCAGTTACACCAGACCAAAGACCCTATGAAGCTAAACTAAAATGAAACTGAGTCATTTGTTGCACAGTTGAGAAGACACTGAAACTGAGTTTACATTGGGTTAAATTGATCCATAGTTGCATGATTAAGAGCTAATTTAAGTTAATTGAGTTATACTGAAGTGGGATTGCACAAGTCAAACTTGATTGAGGCTTAATTGAATTATATTGGATGTTCCTTTTGATGAAAACATCAATTGTGATTTTCTTTTCGGTCTTATTGTGTTTTACATATATTGTTATTCTCAGGTTTGTGAGCTTAATGGACGGGCACATATGGCTAGAAAGTGAAGGTAAAGGGAAAGGCTGTACTGCTACATTCTTGGTAAAACTAGGCATTGATGAAAACTCAACGGCTCCTGCCCAGTGAGTTCCTACAACAAATTCGATTTGACCAAAGAATGATTAATTGGCCAGGTGAGTCCTGCTTACTCGCGAGGAGAACCAGGGCCAAATCCTTCTAATATCAGCTACTGAGATCTGTGTAAATACATTACAAAAATAGAGAATTCAGGGGCATTTTTTTGAGTGTGCTATATATCTGGTTGCCTTATTTTTTGCTATTTAATGCAGTCTAGTTATTTTGGGGTTTAATCCAGTACCACATGTTGTATCTACGAATCTGTGTAACAAAAGCATTGTAATTATAGTTCCAATATAGTTCCAAACAATTGTAGCAGCAGTAGATATCTGATAGATATCCTTAAGCATTTCTAGGTTTTTAATAGTGGATTTGATATTAGGTTACTTTGTTTCTGAATTAGGGTATGTGTGGATGCTCAGTTTTCAATTGTGTAAAACTCCATGAAGGCGATATTCTGTGCCTATGCTTGTATATATGCTCTATGGTTCTTGCAAGAAAAAGTAACACTGAATTCATGCATTACAAAATCATACGTAAAGATATCTATTGATGGACATATCCTATTCTCTCAATAAAACAATTCTGGAAGTGCAACAAAATAATGAAATGATTTTCTTTCTGTTTCTGTATCGGACAAACATAATCCAGACATTATAGTTACAACTCGTTAGGCATTTTATGAGAGTTTGTTTCCTTGTTATTTAAATTGGTACCAACATACCATCAGTTTCCTGTTAATCCAAACTCAGAATCTTACATCCTGCTTTACATCTTTGTGATCTTGAATATAAACCTCAAATTCAATCCTCAATGTACATGCATACGCAATTCTCATAACCCAACCCTACCCAAAAACCTTCCACCAGCCAAGTAACATGAGCAGTAACTTTGCTAGACAAAACAAGTTTGAAACAATTGTCCTTACATCCCGGAAAACCGCAATACCAGTATGTTGGTATTTATACTATTATTCTGAGTTAAGGGAAATAAGAAAACTAAGTAATAGAAGAAAGATTCAATATCAATATGTTGGACTGATCCTGGTACTGTATAGTGAGGACCTTCTGAGGAATAAGGTACTGGTGTTGGTGCATTAATACCAGTTGCTAGAGAGAATTCTACAACAAATGCAACAGAGGCCAAGATGTCTATATGCTGATCAAATCCTCTGTATTCGGCCCAGTCAGAATCTTTTATATCCTATTACAAAGGATCAAATGAAACTAAACTTAGTATAAAAAATATTTCTTCAAGTTTCATGAGGTTTGTTTACTGTGAATTTAAAGGAAATGGAAGATTAATTAGAGGGAAGTTTTCCATAATTCCATTTGTTTATGTATTGGAGCTAGCTGCTAAGCTTATTTTTACCTCATAGCTTCCAAATAATATTGAGGTAAACTAAATATTTGGCTTAGACCGTCTTCGTTACCTACTTTTCATGTAGTAGTATCTAATATATTTGGGTTAAATATTACTATGTATTTTTCTTTAACTCCACTTTGATCTATTGGTCTATGATATCAAGCAAAGAATTGTTTCAAAGAGGAAGTTTTAATTAGAGAAATATTCCAACAACCACACTATGTATGTTATCAGTAATCAGTTGCTTTTTCGGATCGAAGGAGGATTTGAATTCCCAAATTTGACTCTATTATTTCAGCATGATTTGCAGAATGATTGAATATTATCATTTATTGATTTTACAATTAGTTGTTCATTTTCGAGTTGATGCTAATTATAGCATGTTTAGTTTCCATAAGTTCAATATTTTCAAGCAAAGTACTTTGCATTAAAAAGCTTAAATGTATTAATTCTAGTAAAACGATTTCTATGTTCACTAATTCGAATCAACTCCCAACGAGTGCAATATTCTATATATGGCAATTTGTAAGCGATGAAGCACATCAAATACGTAAAATTCTGTTTATTTGGTCTAATACGGAATATATTTTCTATTCTAACCAAATTCAAAAAATTGTCCCTCTATTTTGAATTATCAATTATGAAATTTCTCTGTTATCATATGCTTTTGTTCAACCATGGTGAGCCGGAGCCCATGAACGCAGTACAAAAACTCGTTTATCTTCTACAAGATTTAGTGAGATTGCAATCTTTTTCATAATTGATACATAGGTGAAAGATTATCACACCAAATAACCTGTAGGATTTTAACCGGGTCAACCAAAATGTCTGTTTTCTCCGGACTGTACAATCGGTCAACAACGGTTGAGATTTCCCGTAGGTGCAAACAAAATGGTTGTTGTACCTTACCAGATCATCATCTAGACCATTGAACTCTTGTGCAGCGGCTGTGATTCTGTTTGGAATTTGGATTTACCGCACTTTTTATCGGTAGTGCACTCGCTGACTAAAGCACTAAAACGGAAACACAGAGAGGATAAACATGGTGTACATAGAATAATACCGCTCGAGAACCTCGGGATTCACAAATAACTTTGATGTGAGGTTAGGATTATCCTGTAATTAACATTGCCTTAAATGCATTTCTGAGGTGATAAATCCTTTTGCTTTTTAACAAGAGGTTATAAAAAGGGGTCAGGGAGTGAATCAGTCAGTGTATCATTTAGAGAGAGAGAGAGAGAGAGCAAGGCAGCCACTGCCAATATTTCAAAAAAAAGAAAAGAAAAGAAAGAGAGCGAGCGAGTTGGCAGTGGTGATCATAAATCGTGAGGACGGAACAACGGTAGAGGTTCTCCACAGGTAATGTGTATTTGATTATTTTATTATCTTTCTTGTTTTTCTTGATTTTTTTGTTACTTTTGTTTCAATCAAAACCCTAAATGGAAGAAGAGAGTGTAAGAGCGGGTAGGCGGCGGCGTAAGAAAATGTAGGATCAGAGATAGGATGGTCATGCATGTCGACAGGCTTATTGAGAGCAAGAGAGATAGCCACACATGGAATTTACTAAGCTTAAATTTGAATATATATGCTTGACACTTCAAAAAAAAAAAGAGACAAAATAAATTTTTTTGGGTGTTTTAATATATAGAATAAATAAAGTTTTTATTTTTCTAACCCCCTGTTCTAAACCTATATAATGAAAATTCAATACTTGTTCTGTCCTTAGTTTTTCTATAGCAACCAATACAAAAAGAAAACCATGATTTCTTTGAGTATTTTTCTTTTTCTTTTCTTTTTTCTATATATATATATATATATATAACCCACATAAGGAAATATTTCTTTCCAATTCACTCGTGGGCTCAGATATCTCGATCAAGAATTTTGTTTTCCTTTTCTCCTGATCGATATGCGTGAGATTACTGGTAATAGATCCATCCAGTGCAAAACATGTTGTGTGCTCAGATTCTCTTTATTCTTCTTTAATGCAGTTTGTATCAAACTGTCATCAAGCTGAGATACACACAAATTCATGGAATTATCTTTGATCTTGTTTCTTGGAGCTAGACATGATAGATTTACTTGTACATTTACACAATGCAAAGTATTTACGTGTATTTTGCTATGTTAGGCCTTTTTCTTATGTTCAAAGCATGCATTGCACCGTTGTTCCTCGTCTTCTTTGCGTATCTTGGTGTATGCTAGATATTTTGATAATTTAAAATCTATTGTTTTGATACCAGCTGATTCGCCGATCATGGGCATCTCGACCGTCTCGACATTGCGAAAAGAGCACAGTCCTTACTACACAAGGATAAAGAACACTGAGCCTTCATACCTAACAGATACAAAGAGACAGAGCCCTGAATCTGATATTTCCTCAAAAATAGAAGATACAATAACTACAAGTACAAGGTAAGATTGCAAATTTTTTGATGTGGAAGGGTTCTCTTTTCAATTTTTAGTTTATAGGAGGACTTATCCGCAAATGTTACTTGTACAAGTGCCGCCTGGCTCACCTCATTAATCCATCAGTCCAAACCCCCCTTCCCCTTTTTGTCAATGGACCGTTGAAGCGTTGTCTTTTTTTTATTTCCACTGGGGCCCACTTATCAGTGTCTAGAATACGTCTACCTCGTATTTTTATCTCATCTATGGTCCTACAATAAAAGGACGCGTGCGCCTCGATCTGCGTGCGCACCTCCGCCGCTGAGTTCGCCGGAGAACCAATTCTAGAGTTAGGGTTTCGGTAACGGCCGTGCTTTCCCGGCTTATTTGCGCGTCCAAGCAAAAGTCTAGGATTAGGTTAGGGCTTGTTGTATATTGGAAGTTAGGGTTAGGGTTTTGTGTGCATATGGGGCGCTCGCGCGGCGTCGCCAACCAAGGGGACGACGAGACCAGTCATAGGTATCTCCTCCTTTTTGTCTCTAATTTTATTGAAGGTTATGTTGGGAAAATTGAGGTATCAGGTGGAGGTGAACCTTTGATCTCAAGCTAGATAATTTTCTTTTTTAGGTTAATCATTGTTGTTAGTCGTAAGGTACAGCTACTCCCAACAATTATTTGCACTGGGATCAGTAGAAAATTACTGTAGGAATTTTGATGATACTGTTTTTGAATACATTCAGTTTTGTTATTTCAGAGTAAACTTACAGTACAAAGGAAAAAAGATTGGGTAACATAATACTTTCTAATGGAATCAGGGATTATCATCTCTGATTATAGTAAAATTTCAGCGAGGTTTGCTACTGGTATTTTACTGGCTAGTAGGCACTGATTCAGTTGAAACGAAACATGTCCCCTTTGTAATATTTGTTGTTTCAATTTTCTTAGATTCTTTTCTTTTTAGTTATATGATTCAGGATAAATTGAGGCATTATTATATTTATTGAGGGGGACATATTATAGGAAATATTGGACACCTAATTACTATTTGGAAATTGAGAGAATTGTTACTCTGGTATTCTGCTAATTTGTACCTATTGAACTTGAAATGTCTGGTCAATCATTTGTCAGGTTTCTGTGATATTTTCGACTTGTACCTTTCTTTTTCTTACTAAATACTGGCAAGATTGTAATGGAATTGACTGCATCCATTCTTTTACTTATTATAATATTAAAAAAAAATTCTCTTAGGTCGAAGAGAAGGAGAGTCCCTTCAGCTGGAGATGCCTTGGAGAATATAACAAGTAATTGTTTCTTTTTTGTATTATATCTCTTGTATTCTATTCTTTTTGTGTATTTCTGTATGTCCCCTCTTCTCTTCTGCTTGCTTTCTTGGAGAATCCGTTGTATTATTATTTTTCAAAGCTTTTGTACGGTCATATTTTAATTCTGTCAAACAGAAATTAGGGCTTTCAAAATTTCTTAAATATTTTTTGTTTTTCATCTTTTATTGCATGCATTGTAGGTCAAGGTGGAACAGATGGTAAAAAAGCACTATACCACTGCAACTATTGCAACAAGGATATTTCAGGGAAAATTCGTATTAAATGCTCAAAATGTCCTGATTTTGATCTTTGTGTGGAGTGCTTCTCTGTTGGAGCAGAGGTCACACCACACAAGAGCAACCATCCATACAGGGTCATGGTATGTGCACATCTTCATATACCTGTGGAAATTATTATTTTTTTCTCCAAGTGCTCAATTGATGCTAAGTCAATTGTGAGCTAAATTGAAGTTCTACAAAATTGTGCAATTTTGTCCCATTGTTGTTATGCAATTCATTGATCTCCATTATTCTCTCCTGTATGCGGTATGTAGTATTTGGAGCTTACAATTGATGGTGGCTGAAACTTAAATTTTAAATGGGTTTGGATGAATGAATTTGTTTCCTATTCCGTCTTTGACAGGATAATCTCTCCTTTCCCCTAATCTGTGCTGATTGGAATGCTGATGAGGAGATTCTTCTTCTAGAGGTGTACTATATTCATTGATTGTTTAAACTTGACTGAACTGTAGAACTCTACCACTATTATAAGTCTAATGACCTTTTTTTTTTGCCATATGTCCAAATTTATTAGTATTTCCACACACCAATTTTGATTTGTTTGCTAATAAAGTTAAACTGTAAGGTTACTTCAAAGGGGTTGTCAAATGTAAACAAACTCACCTTCTTGTTTCTGATAAGCCCTTGGGAGCAAGTTTGTTAAGTTTGAATACAAGATCAATCAACTGTGAAGCAAACATTTTTTTTTCTTTTTACGTAAATAAAGCCCTTTTTCACTTGGTATATTCCTTACGTGTAACCCAAGAATATTCGGAATTAAGCGTTTTTTGCTTGGCTTGACCTTAACATTCAAAATTATTACTTCTTTTTCAATGTTAATTTTATTAGTCTCATTAGATTCATGTAATTGTTGACAATTTGACTACCAAATTGAGTACAGTTAAAAGTTAGAAAAACTAATGAATTTTATTTGTTTATTCATTATTTTGGAATAACACTGTTTTTCTTCTGTTTTATCATTTTCTTGTGTAAGAAGGGGATTGAGATGTATGGACTTGGGAATTGGGCTGAGGTGGCTGAGCATGTTGGTACAAAAAGTAAAGCGCAGTGTATTGACCATTACATGACTGCATACCTTACTTCTCCTTGCTTTCCACTACCGGTACTCCCTCTTTAAATTCTGGGAACTGTAAATTGATGCTTGATTGCACAATTTAGTGGTTTATTGAGGAAGAATTGGATAAAAGTGAGGTTAAATTGGATATTGAGGCTAAATTTTCTCAATTGAATGTTCTGGTAACCTTTTTTTGGTGGAAAAAGTGAGGGAAACCGCCGGTTTTATTGAAACCAAAATGATTATGTCAGGTACCAAAACAGCTGGTACCTAACACAAACTAAAAAGTTCCTTTTCTTAAAAGAGTACCTAAGAGTTCTATCCTGCTAAGAAATATAAGATATACCCAAGAAAAACATCAGCATTGGCACCAAAAGTACAAACTGAACAATACTAGAAGTTTTAGAATTGGTAAATCTCCTCTGTCTGTATCCTTCAGCCATGAATGGTCTAGGGACTCACCTTAATTCGGTTAAGCCAGGTTTAATGTAAAGTAGTGAAGCCATAGAACCCTGAATTATGATTCTCAGCTTAAAAATTGTAAACTTTATATTCAAAATTTTTTTTTATCACCCTCCAGGATATGTCTCGGGTCAATGGTAAAAACAGAAAGGAGCTTCTTGCCATGGCCAAAGTGCAAGGTGAGGCCAAGAGAGGTCTGTTACTTCGACTGTATCTTTTTTTAATTTTTAATTTGTAACTTGTAATTGCACTTGCTGATCGTTCGATGGATACCCAGGATCATCGTTGCTTGGTGAAACAACACTTACAGATTCACCTTTTTCTCCTCCGAGGGTCAAGTGAGTATGCTTTTTAATTTTCCTAATTTATATGAACCTTCTGCTTTTTTTGTAGTCTTTCTTGTCTCATATTAAAATTATTTATCATTGGTTCTGTGGATCACAGGGTGGAGGATGCTATTGGTGATGCTCTTACAGGGAGATCTCCTCCCAATTTAACTTCTGGTATATTTTAATTCTAATATTTCATAACATTATCATCCATTGTTGTTAGTTGTCATTTTATGGTGATCTTACTTCATGCAGGTGCCAACAAGAAAGCATCTAACATGGGACATCCGAAAGACAGCTCTGATGGACCTAGACCAGAAGGTAACCAAACAGCTGAAATGTGTACAAAAACGCACTCGCAAAAGGGAGCACCCTTGCTTATTTTTCTGCAAAATATTGAAATATCCCTTTCAGTAATTCAATGCTAGGAAACATCATCAATATCTATAAAAGCAGAGAGGAAATAAATTAAGTATATTTTTACTAAGCCTGAAAATAATGCTATGCATCCCACCCTTGTACAAAGGATTTCTGAAGTAATCCTTCCATGTTCTTGAGGAAAAAAGAGTGCTAGGTTTATTATATCTAAATGTACCTGGAGAGAAGGGATGCATGTTTTAACGGCGTTTATAAGAGAATACTTGTTTGGAAGGCTTAAATATAATAATTCGGTTTTTTAGTGGCATATGTAGAATTATTCCTCAAGTAGGATGTACACAAATAGAAGTCTTCATTCATGAAAAGGGACCTACAAACAAAATAAGGGAAAAAGAATGATAGAATCACAATTTTTGTTGTGGGGCAGATGCACACATGGATAGGAGCGTGGGTGGAAAGAAACCCAAGTACTCTGGTGAAGAGGGCCCATCAATGGCTGAGCTTAGTGGTTACAATGCCAAGAGGCAAGAATTTGACCCAGAATATGACAACAATGCTGAACAAGCTTTGGCTGAAATGGAGTTTAAGGACACTGAAACTGATGTTGAACGCGAGTTGAAGCTCAGGGTGCTTCGCATTTACCTGAAAAGGTCTGGTTTACTTTTTTGGTTATGGTTTTGAGTAGTAATTGGACTGAATTGGACAGAACTCGGGGGCTAATTAAGGATAATTATGATACAAGTCAGGGGTTGATTTTGCATTTCTGCAAAAGTTGAGGTCTTTGAAGCGAAATAGGCATAAAAGTGAGCAGCTCAATATTATTTCATGCTATGATGAGTTGAAATGAGTTAATTTGATCCTAATTGTGTACTGGAGGTTCATTGGATAAAAATTGGGAAGAACTGTAGCTTTAGTGTGTTCTTGTTTTAATTGTCAAGTGAAGGTTAACGCTTGGCCATACTATTATGGGAAAGGAAATTGCATCCGAGTTCACACTGATGCATGAAGTCATAATTGCACACCTGTGTGTATATTTCTAATGGATGTTGTATTTTCTTGTACTGTGTACTGTACTTGACCGAGACAGATGTAATTATTATCTTTATTGATTATGTATATGCAGGCTGGATGAGAGGAAGAGGAGGAAGGATTTTATACTTGAGAGGAACCTGCTGTACCCGAACCCACTGGAAATGGAGCTGTCAAGTGAGGATAAGGAGATTTTTGAGCGGTACAAGGTCTTCATGCGTTTCGTCACCCCAGAAGAACATGAAAAGCTTCTCAGAGGCATTATTGAAGAACGCAAGCTGCGTAATAGAATCCAGGAGCTGCAAGTGAGATATTACATATCTTTCTTTTTAATTCCCATTTAAATACTCCATCAATATATATTTTTTTTGTTTGTTCTTTTCCTTCCAATTACAATTCAGCCACTAAGAGATGCTGCCCTAGATCTGACTGATTAATTAGTATAGTTGGGTCAAAAAAATAGTATGCAGAGTTGGCAAATAAGCTAGGTGGTTGCTTGAATACATTTTAGGTTGTTCTTTTTTAATTTGATATATGTTTGAATGAATACAAACTGAAAGGTTCTGACGTGTCTCATCGTGTTAAGAAATCATCTCTTGGTTGACCTGTATGTGTTACTCCAAAAAAAAGGTTCAAGTCCTTGCTCAATCAGTATCCTACATAGCATGTCCCTTTATTTTTGGTTGAAAATCCTGTATTAATATAAACATTAATTAATAGACTCAATGCGGAATTTTTTTCTTGCGTCAGGCTGCTCCTAGTATCTTAATGAAACAGATTACTTTTTAGCTTGTTTGAAGAATTCATCAGCATTTGCATTGTGGTTTTTGAATTTATAAATCCATAACTAACCTAAGTTTGATAAAGAAATTATATTACTAGTCGTAATTCCATCATGACCTTAAAACCATTTATAAAGATTCCAATGAAATTGAACTCCCTTTATCACTCTTAACCTCAACGCGAGCTGAAACAAACAATTGAGGCCCAAAGATGAAGGAGCGACTTTGCTAAAAAGTTGGTTCTGAAGAGTTGAGACAAAAAGATGCTATTTCAAAACAGTATGCATTGCTGAAACAAAGAACCCTGATCGTTTTCTAAAATATAGAATTAAATTGTTGGTGATTTTTCATATAATTTTTGTGCTTCTTACCAGTTAAATTCATTAGTAGTTCTATAATATTTTAAATTAAATTAATAAGTGAAGCTCCCAAAATACCAAAAAACACAGAACATCTGCAAGTAGTTGAAAGAGAAAAAAAAGAATAGATATATAATTAGTTTTCTTGAACAGACAATTATGTGCCTGGCTGGTATGATACTGAGTATGATACTTCATGCTTCTGGGTAAATTACCTGTCTATTGTAGCATTGGTGGATTTTTGGTATGATGCCATGCTGGTGTGCCAAGTAATCAGATTTACATTCCGATTGTCTAGTAGTCTAGTAGCAAATTTTTATTTGACATACAAATATCCCCTAAAATATATTTTTTTTCTATTTTCCAGATATGCCGTGTAGCAGGATGCCAAACACTTTCTGAGGCAAATGCGTACTTGGAGCAGAAGCGCAAGAAAGAGCTTGAAGCAAGCATGCAGAAGTCCAAAGAAGCTGGTGCAGGTTTAAAGCCGCAGGTGCAACATAAGGCCCTCAACCGGCCCAATATGATGAAAGTTAGCGGGGCCGAGTCTGAGGGGGGGAGCCCCAGGAGCACGGTCCTCGATGCAAAGAAGGGAGGTGGTACAGAATCCCCTGTGGGCTCCACTGGAGGCTCTGCCAGGTCAGGATGGGAGGACTGGGACTTGACTGGGCTGCCTGGAACTGACTTATTGAGTGCAACTGTAAGTAACCTTTAATTCTTTTTCCTTCCTTTGCATTCTAAATGTTTGCATTACAAGGTACTTCAGTACAAAGAAAAAGAGAAAATTATTGTCCCAACAAAAAATTATCAGTTTCCCTGCAAACTCCTGTTTATGAAAACAACAAGAGGACCCTTTGATTGGTCTTTTTCCCTTTTCTGGATGAAACAGAGAGTTGTACGGGGGAACATATGTATACTATATATAGAGTTTATCTGGCTCTGTACCCTCTTCCTTGGGATAGAAATATTCTGACCTGAGGTTGAAGTTTAACTATGGTCTTACCAGCAAAGTCTGTTTCTGTTACATAGGTAAATTCTTTTAAAACTTCTTTGTTCATGCATTTAGATTTTGCTCTCTTTACAGGAGAAGCAGCTGTGCTGTCAGGCCCATTTACTACCGGTTCACTACCTGAAGATGCAAGAGGTGATTTTTAAAGAGATATTCAAAGGCACAGTTCACAAGAACTCTGACGCGCATGGTTTCTTCAAGGTAGAAGCAGCCAAGGTAGACCTCGTCTATGAGATGGTGGTTAAGAAGCTTGGCCATATTGACGGGAATCCCCTTGCTTAGGTTCCATAGTTATGATTCTCGCTGATCATATTTTATGGTCAAGTGATGCTTAATTTGCATGATGGCTAGAGGTACTTTTTAACTATCTTGTCGGTGTTGTATGTATTATAACTAGTAATCTTGTTTTGGGTTGGGGGGGTGGGGGGGGTAGTGTTTCTATAAACTAGATCAACTTTTTAATGTTTTATGATTTATGTTGAGAAACTTGTAATATTAAGCAGTACCTCTTTATCTTGAATGTTTGCAGTAATCATAATTATTTTTTGGTCCTTGAAATATCATGAGTTGTAATCATATTTCGGGTTGGTTTCATCATATGATTATTTCCTTTATTTGTCTGACGGTGGGTCAATCTGTTTGTTTCAGATTAACACTATCCACAAATTGCCAATAGCTTTTTCCAAATTAAGTATCAAGTTTTCTGCATAATCAAACGTTCCAACCATATAGGGGTAATTTTTTTATTTTTTTTCTTCTCTTTTTTCAGTTTTGAACCGATTTTAACCCAATGTGCAAAGAAAAAGGTCAATCACCTTTTGTCCACTCTTTTTTTTCATTTTATATATTTGTTTATCTGTTAACTGAAGCTACATAATTTTTTATTGATTTATGTAGATTTTGTAACATCTTCATCATTAACAGTTATATATTCTTAGTCGACAGGAATACAAAGGGTTAGAAAAGGGATGGAATGCAAATGTAATAGAGTTCACCATGCAAATATGTGCATCGTTGTACATGATTGAACTTCTGGATTGTGTACTTTTCAATTACTTAATAGTTTGCTCATTTTAAAGCATAATATTGAGAAAATTTAGTCATTTAACCTACATCCTAAAAAAAGAAACGAGGTATAGACACTTCATTATGCTTTCTTACAAAATATAGGAATGTAGATTTCGCTGAGTTCTTTGATCCCTTGGGTTAAAGACAGGTCTCGGAGTCTAAAAATCATCAAATGGAGCAAACAAAGAACCATCAAAGATCCTCATTTGTTCTCCTCAGTAAAAAACAGTATAATTACTAGCTCACAAGCCAAACAAATTCTCTGATTTTTTTCAACTACTAATTTTTTTTCCTCCTTAACAATACCTATCTATTTGTCTAACTGGCTAGCACTTTCCTTGATGGTTTACTTGTTAAACAACGTACTCGTGCAGGAAAGATAAATCTTAAGTCTCAAAATACATGACAATTTTTTATTGTAGCTTGAGTTGGTACAAAATAAGTCAATAAAAATTGATCAAACAATAGCCAATGAGTAATATGACAACTATATTACAACGTTAAAGCATAAATAGAGTGGCATATTCCTGCATCATCATTGAACTTTTGGATTGTGTACCTTTCAATTACTTATAGTTTGCTCATTTTAAAGCATAATATTGAGCACATTTAGTCAATTAACGTCTATCCTACAAAAAGGAACTGAGGTATAGAAACTCCAGTATTATTTCCTACAAAATACAAAAATGGAGATTTTGTTGATATTTTTTTATCCCTTGGGTTAAAGATAGGTGGTGGCACCTTAGGAGCCTAAATATTAATAGCTATACAGATGAACTATTTAGCCAAAAAAATTGAAGGCTTGAATTTATCATATAGTGCTGATTTGTAAAATGCCTTCCTAAATAATACTCAAATTAGCTGAGGCACCAGTTACGACAAAGACAGTGGACTTTTGCAAGTGATGCCATGTAGTCATCCGACCTATAAATAAAAGTAAATTAAAGTAACTAAAAGGAAAATAAATAATGGAAATTAAAAAAAAATGGAGGGCGGAGAATTACCTTGAACCATAAAGAGAATTGGATGCTTTAACAATGTGCAATTTTGCTGAATTTGCATCACCCTACATTGACAGATTAAGAAATTAGCATGGATTACAAAATCAGTATATTTAAATAGTATCGACTCAAAATTTGGTCTGCATTTTGGTCTTTTTATTTGAACCACAATATAATATATTACACCAATACAGTAAATAAATTGCCCTTTTTGTATGGTACATGATTCAAGAGCAAAATCATATGAGTACTAGAAACAGCACAAAAAAGGAATGAAGAAAATAGAAGTAAAAACACAGGAAACATGTTGAAACTGAGACCGATATCAAACAGATACAGAAACTGCCATGGCTGGTACATATTCATTACAAGAACTTGAACAAATGCAGCTCAACAGTACAGTCAGTACACCAGGAGAAACAATGATAAGACAAATCTCAAATCATCAAATAACATTTTTTTTTACTTAATGGTTATATGCATATGATGTTTGTAGATTACCAGTGATTCATAATAAAGGCCTGCATAGAGAGAAGCATAGAAGAACTCATCCTCTCTCCCGCTTGAGAAGTTCGAAACAAGCTTACAAAAAAATTAAAAGATTAAAATAAATACATTGATAAAAATACCAAACTGCAGTACAGTAGGAAAAAAGCAGAAGCAAAGTCAATGTTACTGAACCAAAGAGAATTAAAGTTTGTACTGTCAACAATACTAAGCTTTAGAAGGGGATTTAAATTCATACAGGTACAGGACAGCCTTTCTCCTCCTTCCAAAGTAAACTGATGAAAGAATAGCAGATCTTTCTCAAAGAGCTACCATACTGGCACCGTGAACACATGTCACTTATGTTCAAAACTAGTGAACATAATTGTGTCACTTATTCTGCCCCAAACAGCCAAGTAAAACATACTAGAATAACAATAAAGTCAAGTTGGTACGTAGGGCAGCTATATGCTGTTCCGAAACATCACAGTAACAAGATTTTAATTTAGCTCAAGAACCAGACATTTTCTGATAAATTCAATGGTCTTGATCAGTTGAGGTAAGCACCAGTGAAATCAAACCTGTATTCCAACAGAATGACAACATAACTGTATTTTTGTTTAATCCATTCCTAGCCTAAAAGAACTAAAATAGTATGGTTGGATGGCAATCAAAAGGATAAATTATAACAGAATATATTGTTAAAAGAAAACAAGCACATCAATACCATTTCGGGATCCCCTCCATTTTTGAACAGAAGATAGGCTTCATGCATGACTGGTCTTCGGTCCTGACCAACCTAAAATAATTTTTTAGTTCAATTTTTATGAAAGATGAGTAAATACGTAAGATTCATAATTTCATTTTGGCTGTGGCACATGAGAGGGCAGATATATGTTTACATAGGATAAAGGAAAATGTTAAAAGAAAAGAAGGAAATCTAAAATGTTAAAGAAAAAAAGGAACTTTAAATTATGTACACATCAAAATACCTCCAAGAAGCGCTTTCTTGCATCTGTAACCCCGAAAAGTTGAGATTCACACAGATAACACCAAATTGACTCTTCGGTATCATTTGGATTGGCAGCAACATCTAACCTAAATTGCGCTGCTCCTTCTTCAAATCTACATTTCATGTATAATAAAGTAATTATACATAACTTGGAAAATGTAATAAAACTACAATAGTAGTTATGAATCTTATGATGATGTATCCTTTTTCTTTGACAAAGTAATTATGATGTTGTAAAACCTCAATTTAAGCACACTACATGTATTTACTGCTGACATTATTGTATTTCATAGTGCATATAAAATATATTATAAGATATTTTGAGATATTCCATCAAAGACCGTTAAATATGGACCGTTATAAATGTCATGTAATTTTGATGGTCTTCGATGGAGTATCAAATAATATTTAAATTATATGAATTTGAAACGCAATTGATCTATAAGTTAAAATTATGTTTATAAACTTTTTTCTATTTTTAAATTTTTTTTTGGAATTATTTAATAATCCCTTGTCAAGGTTGTCAAAATAATAATTGTTAATTGTCAAGAGATCCCTACCCAATTCTTTTTATCACTGAAGTAGGATTTACGAATTTACCTACTTGTTCAAGTAGTATAGAGACAAGCCTCTCTGCCAGAGGTCTGAAAATGAAGCAGTACACAACAGCATTTCAGCATATAAAATCAGCATCTCAAACCTGATTAGAAATTGAATTTCTATAACAAAAATAGAAAAGGCACAGAGGAAAAATTGCATACACGCCTTCTGTCTTGGATCCAACTCAATAGCACGATCAAACTCGATCAAAGATCCATTCACATCCCCCTAAATTACATTAAAATACATAAATTGAATATGTAGGAATACATTTGTAAGGTCACTAAAAGAGAAAGATTGATCTGAACTCGTCAAGTGCTGAGATCTCCCTTCCAAGAGATCACTCGTGTAAAATCAGTAGATCAGGAGCAAATCGATCCATATGAAACACAAATTACGAGAAAAATAAAGAAATCGATAAAAAAAACATTACCTCTCTGAAGAGCTTCATGCCTCGTCGAACAGCGAGAGCGGCCTCGCGAGCTGATCCTCCGGGCCCACCTGTCAGTGCGTCCCATATAGTTGAGGCGGCGACCGGCAGGAAGAAGAGCCGTCGAGAGACGAGAGAAGAAGCGATCGTCGTGCTGTGGGACCCGGAAGTCAGACGGAGATGGTAGAGACGACGAATACTGTTTTGGTGTGGTTTTGGCGCGCGAGGGAAGAGCAAGGCTGTCTGAGGTGAGCAAGAGGTGGCCATTGGCGCGCTTAGATGGATAATTTCTTTATCTTTATATTTTGTTTCCTTTTCTTTTCTCCGACCCTGCATCAATTTGGGCTCGTTTTTACGTTTTTCTTTCAATATCCTTTATTTTTTTTAGTTTTTACTATCCCGTTAGTTCCCGTTACATGGTCCTGATTAGAGTTCAAAACATAATATGTTGAATAGTGGTATATTACCTGACATGTCTCGTGTATTGTATTTTTTTCCCGTGATGTATCTTTATTTAAAATTAATATGTTACGGTACGTTATGTAAAATTATTTAGGTACGTTATTATTAAATTTATATTTTAAAAGTTATCATATATCGATTATTTTTATATATTATATTTATAAATAAAATGTGATTTACATTTTGTTTCATGAGTTATATAGTTATATTTAGAAGTGTTTAAGAAGATGTATCTGATCTTAAACTACATAACTTTAAATAAAATAAATAAATGCATAACTCCAAAATGTTCACAAGTCTTGAATATTAGCAGGACACTAATATATCATATAAGACTGTCGTATTGATTAAAAGTACGTTATAATTCTGCAAACGTTGATAAAAGATTATCATTTAATAATACGAAAATATGAAAAACTTCATATATTGAATAGACCTAATAGATGAAACATTATATGGATTGTATTTGTATCATTAATATTTTTCATCGTGTCTTTGATGCTATGATTGTTACATATATCTTTTTCACATGAGAAATGTATAACGTAATTATTATTAAAAACTATTTGCAAGAAGAAGTGATAAAAATTATAGTTTTTTATAGGTAACTTATGTGAGGAAAAAAATATATGTCAATAGCATCATTGTCACTCATTTGCAATGAGAAATGATATTTTTTGGCACCTTAATAAAGTATAATTATAAATGGATCTAATATAATTGAAGCGTAGTTATAATTTTATAATTTGCTTAATAGAAATCAAGAAATAATTATAATACAAAAATGACAGAATCCTACTTTATATATTAATCAGAATATCATAAAGCAAAGAATGAACACAAGTAATGATAAAGATTACATTACTGTAAGGATCACATTTTCGTAAAAAGATTACTAAACGTCTATGTTATTTGGGTAGTTGTAATGTATAGCTAGAATATCGCTTATAGTTTATGAAATAAATTTTTTATTCCATTACCAATATAATATAGATCCTCAATATAAGTCACACCAACTGAACTGAAAATAAAAAATAAATAATATGTTACATGACGTGACTAACTAGTAAGAAAATAAATATATATTAATATGTGCATATTATGAGAATAATATAAGTTGCACATATTATAATAATATATGAATATTATTCTGGGATATAAATTTATTTCAAGCCCAAACTCAAAACTTATTTTAGCAAATTGAGAAGAGAATAAACCCAAAAAAATATGGATTATAACCATTAAATTCGTGATTGCAAAATGGACATATTTTAAGGTAATTTTGAATAAGCATTTAAAGGAGCAAACACTAACCATTCTGGGTATATGACATATAAATTCTATAGTCCTTGGAGTTTAGAATCCAATGGTAAAAGTTTCAGTCCGTTTAGAGTTCTCTAGCAAAAGTTACGACAGTTTTAATAACTAAGAGTTAGAAGTTAATGTGTTGTTTCGAATTCTGTTCATATTTTAATTGCCATACGAATTTTAAAGGGTTTAATCTCATATTTAATGGTTGTAAGAAAAATGACCTGAGATGCATCACTTTTGGTTCTCTCTCTCTCGAGTTTTTAGAGTTTCCTCAAAAATATTTGCTAAAATATTTTGATTGATTATACAATCGATTAAGAGACATGCGAAAAGCTAGATGTGGATAAGAGGTCGCTAGCATGAACTTGATACCATTCTTGTTTCGGATTCAAGGTGAATCGAAAAAGAATTAAGTTACATTAGAGATCATATGTATGATATAACAACCCCTCTTGTAGAGATATGTATGTGATTATGACGTAGATAAATTAACAATAGAACGATCTTAGATGTTATTGGATTAATTTTTTTAATCTTATCCAATTCGCATCATGAAATCCTTCAGTCATAGCACTATATATGATACATCACATTATGACACGTTATGTGATCACATAAAGATATATCTGTTATTTCAAATATTTTTTAGTTTTTAATACAAATATGAAATATATTTTTTACCATAAAAAATTTCTAATATTTTCTAACACTTTATAATAAATTTTATAATTTTTCACATATTTAAATAATTTTTAATATTTTTTTCAATGAAAAGGTAAAATAAAAAAAAATGATGTGTTATATGTGTCACGTCATGTCACGTATTGATAAGTTACGTTATAATACGACGTGTTTAAACATGCCGTGTCTTATACGTGCTATGTCATAAGCGTGATATTTTTGATATGTCATGTCATGTCACGTGAAAAATATATTTTTGTCACAACACAGCACGTCACGTGACGAGACACGCCGTGTTTTTACATGGAATATCATGGCACGTCACGTTTTATATTCACTTGTCCTGATCATCTGCTGCAATGCATAACGTACAGACGAATAGATTATATAGGATTTTTTTTTATTTATTTTACGTGAATCTTAACGTAATCGGATGAACAATACGCTACATAGCTCTACGATGCAATATAATAAAGGATACGAATTTATATTATGCTTGTCGTTATACTACACTTCTTTATAAGTTATAACACTATCTTATATATTTTTTTTCTTTTTTCCTCCTAATGGACTCTTTTAATCAATAGATCTAAAAAAACAAAATATTTTAAGTACCTTAATCAATAATAAAATATTTTCAAGCCAAATTAACGCTAAAAATGTTCTTCAATTTGGCATTGATTGTAATTAAAAGAAAATAGAGGGCCTCACAAAGAAAAGAACAAAAATTTCTTTTTGTAATGGTATTTACGCCAACTTTATACCGATGCCAATGAATCAGTATTAAAATTGAATGAAATTGTGTAATTAATTAGACTGATACGGTATTGATATATTGAATGAAATTGTGAATTTGTGTAATTGAAATTTATACAATATTAGAATTGAATGAAATTGTGAATTTGTGGAATTGTGAAATTGGATGAAATTTTGCAATCAAATCCCTCACTTTTATACTTAATTAGGGGTGTCAATACTTGATCCAATCCAATGGGTCGATCCGGCCAGATCCAAACCAAACCCGAGAGAAAATGGTCAATTACAAGTTAAGAATTTTGACCTGTTTTGGATCGAGCCGGGTTGGGTAAACCCATTTAGTTGTGTTTTTTTGAATTAATTTATTTTTGTCTCTTAGATTTTCAAGGTAAAATTGTTTCATATTTTATATAAATAACATTTTAAAAAAAATCATCAGATATATACTATTGTTGTTCAGACGTTCTATCCTTTATCATGTCAGCAACATTATTGCCAAGAAGCTAATGGACATAATTCAATCATTAATTTGTTCATATCGGATCATAGAATCTATATATCTAGGAGGAGAAAACTATATATATACACACTCAATTATTTTTTGTTGAATAAATTAACTACTACAAGATTAATTAATTAATTTAATTATGTCATTCTCTATTAATATCTTCTAACAACCATATAATTTTATTATCCCATGCTTCCACTATCCTATAAAGAAAGAAGGCAAGTACTCACAAGCAATTTTTTAAAGAAAAAAAAATTAATGCTTCATTATCTCTTCTAAATGTTAATACTTTAAGTCAGGTACAATGATTAATTCAATTATATACCTCTTAAAGTATTCTCTCTGCTCCCACCTGTGCATATATTTTTCATGGATGTGGAACTGAGCAAAATTAAGTCATTTGCAACTATATAATTTTGCTACATTGCAAAAATTCCAATCATACCGGCTCGTGCATGCACGATGAACGACGCGATAGCTCTGAAGATTTCGATCGGCGGCCTCTTGGCGGCCTCCTTCTTTACTGTGGTGCTCACGTGTTGCTGCATTGTTCTCTGTACACGGCGTATAGCCAACACTACGGTTAGTACCGCTTCCCGTCCTCTCACATGTCCTTGTCATGTTGGGTTATCACCTAAAACCCTAGCAACGCTCCCGACATTCGTGCATCGATCTTCAGTACCGGAAGATAATTTGGAATGTGTCATTTGCTTGTCGGAATTATTGGACGGTGAGAACGGACGATGGCTCCCTCTCTGTGGGCATAGTTTTCATGCGGATTGTGTTGATGCGTGGTTCAAGGCACACTCGACATGCCCGACTTGCCGAACGACAATTGACTCGGGATTTTCAGATTTCGGCGATGTGTAAGAAGAACAAACTCTGGGTTAGAGATCTTCTTGTTAGCTAGTTTACAAGGAAAAATATGTGAATATAGGTACTTGATAATGTGCTTATGTACCTAATTTACAACTCAATATGTACATCCTACCCATGTTAATTAATTGATTGATGAGTTTAATAGCAA
This sequence comes from x Bolboschoenoplectus mariqueter, assembly GCA_037678475.1. Taxonomy (NCBI): domain Eukaryota; kingdom Viridiplantae; phylum Streptophyta; class Magnoliopsida; order Poales; family Cyperaceae; genus x Bolboschoenoplectus; species x Bolboschoenoplectus mariqueter. The sequence goes on along the minus strand of CM075258.1, from coordinate 1,354,747 downwards.
GAAAAAAATAAATGAATGAATTAGGTAAGTTATCTCAATGTTGTCACCATTTTTATCCTTAAAAAGTAGTAAAAGAGAAAGACAAAGATGGAAACTCAAGTACTTATTTATTAAATAAAGATTCCTGTTAATTTCAATATTTATTTATTTTTTTTAAATACTTTGTTGAGGTAACTTTTTTATATGATTTGAACGGTGCAAACTATATATGGCATAAAAATGTATAGTCCTGAACTTATTATATATTTAACCTTGGAGTTCATGTAGATATGAAATATTGGTTACTTAATTGCATGACTATTTAAAAATATAAAAATATTAAAAAGAAGAATGATGATGGATGACATGGAGGTAATGTCAGACACTATATATCTACTTCCTTTAAAAGTTTATTTAAAAATATATACTCATTCCTATTTATTAGCTATACTGAATAAATGATATGAAAATCATACACAGTAACAGGAAGCAATTAATCAGATTTTTGGTAGCATATATGCAAAAACCTATGTACTTGACAAGGGGTACATCAAGCCAGTGCATAAATAATTCTACTTGTTAAACTGTCCTGTTCATATATAATTACAACTTCTAAAAAGATGGATAGTTTTAGCATGCATTCAAATATTATGGTATATTCCATTTTTATGATAGATATTTTTAAAATATAGTTTATTTAAATTAAAAAAATTACATTTGTAAATGTATTTTTTTTATAATTTAGATAGAAAGTGTATTAAATTTGAGTCAGTTTGAAAAATATTTAGTTTTTCATCAAACAATTTCAAAATTTAACAATAGAGCGAGTTTTAATGATTTTATGATGAATGACCAATTAAATTTTAAATTAACTTAACTTTAATATATGCTCTATCAAAATAATTGAGAATACATCTATAATTTTTATTTTTTTAATCTAAATGATATTTTAAAATAATATGTATCATAAAAATCAAATTTATTATAAAAATTGGATGTACGTCAGAAGCACTATAAAAATAAATATTTGCAGTGACACGGTCACAAGTCACAATTAACAAAAATCGATTGAATTCTTTTATACTTATACTCCATATATATATGCATACATTTTTCCCAATTACAATACTTCATTAATTTTTTACTCCATGTTAAGAAGGTGAAAACGATGTTACACCGAATAAACGACATTATGTAAAAATTTCTGTCAAACAAATAAATGCATACCAGCAGGAAGTACACAAAATTAAACAAAAGTAGAACTTAGGAAACATAACAAACATATAATTGTTTCTTTGTTTGGGTTTATGTCAGTATCCATTTAAGGCCTAATTTAGCACAAATTGAATCATGGGCCAACCTAAGCCTTTGAACATGGAATGGTACCAGAGGCAACATCATATCATATGCATGATTACTTTATCAAACAGTTTGCATAGAGAACTTGTGACCTGATCTAAGAGAGATCTTAATTAATTTGCTGGAAATAAACTTGACATCTTGCAACACTTCTTCTTTAATTTAATTAGTTTCTTCTATTTATTTAGCAAGAACATCCCAAGTCACTTCCAAACATAGGCTAGTTATATATATATATATATCTCTATCTCTCTAAAATAAAACAAAAAAAAAAACAGAACTGAGTAATTAGAAAGACTGATGCCATGTAAAGCCTACAGGGCTTCTGACTCTCCGCTCCCCATCGGTCCATGATATGTAGCCGAACTCAGTCCGAGACGCTCCGGCTTTCAACTGGACAGCATGGGCTGATACCCTAACCACGAACCGTTGTTTTTCTCCCTTCCGGATGAACACAAGTTTATCAGGTACTACTACCATATGCACTCCGGTTGGTTCTTTCATGCTAACCGTATACGTAGAGTTCATGTCCGTAACGCTTGTTAGCATCCGGTTAACAACAATTTCAAAATTTCCAGAAGTTGTAGCAACTGGCTGATTTACCAGTATAGAAATAGATGGATAGTTTAGGTCCCATGCCATGCTGGTCTTTTGCAAACAATTGACGGCAGTGCGAGTGATAGTTTGGATGTCTAGCTCCGTGTAATTGGAGTTGCACAGGAAGTTTGTGTAATCTTCGGTTGATAGGTCATATACTAGACCGGGATCTTTTGCCCTCTCAGGGTCCACGTGGCCTGAACCGTGGGCCCACTCAATAGACCGGTTGCCTGTACTATCATCAAGCAAATCTCGGCCGAGGTTGTCGTTAACATATGCGGTGGTCATTATTGCTGATCGAATAGAAGCTGGCGACCAATCGGGATGAGCAGCCTTGAGCAATGCCGCGATGCCCGACACGTGGGGACATGCCATGGATGTACCAGATAGAATGTTAAACTCTGTTCGACGCTCATCTGAGGAGAGCTCAGTTGGGGAGGTGCTGTTGGTCCAGGCGGCAAGGATGCTGACACCTGGCGCTACAATGTCTGGCTTGATTATGTATGCCGATTGTGCGCTAGGACCTCGTCCTGAGAAAGAGGCAACTACTGGTGCTGGTTTCACATCAATCTGGGTCCCGTAAAAAGATAAGTGCACAGTTGGTGACGCCGTAGTGCGAATATACTCTTGTACAGTTTTTCCTGCCGAATACCCGATCCCAACAGCTGGAAGCAAATGTGCATCAGGAGGGACTCCCTCCCCATCTAGAAATTGGTTTGAAACAATCATACCGACCCCGCCGGCTTCTTTCACAGCCAATCCCTTCTCAACACGTGACACCACGCCGCGTTCACAAAGCACAACCTTCCCTTGCGCGGATCCAGGGCTGAGTGAGCCCTGCATGCAAAAGGGGGCAGTTGAACGGAAGCCAAGCCGGAGCGAGGAGAGGTTTCCAGCATATACAAGAGGAAGGGAATTGTTTGGCGATAGGTCTTTACCGGAATAGAGAGAAGCACCTGAAATAACAGTACCATCACCTAGTGTTACATCTGCGGCGAAACGACGGTCTATGGTGCTTGCACCTACTGTGGTGATCCATGGTGAGATATTCGTGACCGTCATTTCTCCAGGACCATCATTGCCAGATGAGGCAGAGACGAGGACTCCATGGAAATTGGAGGCTGAAAAGGCGCCGATGGAGATTGAGTCGAGGTGGTAAGGTGTGGGCCCACCACCAACAGAGAGGGAAATGATATCAGCACCATCTGCTACTGCACTATCAAATGCGGCGAGGATGTCGGACTCAAAGCAGCCACCAGCCCAGCAAATCTAGTAGTCAAATATAATAACAAAATTTAACTCAAGCTGTTTATTTAACAATAGCATAGGCATTTAATATGCTGCCAAAAAAAGCATTCAGCATTTAAGATGTACTTCCTTGCAAATAAGGAAATCACATGCTGACATGCATCAATTAATCTTAATTCTTCAACATTGAATTTTCAACATGTTTTAAATTGAATTAGGGTAAAAAACAAAAAAAAAGTGTTGGATCTTCAGTTTATTTCAAATATATAGTTGGTACCTTATAAACCGCAATATGGGCTTGTGAGGCAATTCCGGTAGCTACACCAGCAGCAAACCCAAGGAAGGAGGCACCGCCGATGGGATTACCAGCTATGGTGGCTGCTGTGTGGGTCCCATGCCCATTAGTGTCGTATGGAGATAAGACATCAATTGAGCCATTTTTGGATGTAATTCCTTCCTTATAGCCCATTGCGAAGAACCGGGCCCCGACTATCTTGTTGTTGCATGATGTGGCAGGAAACGAGGGCCCCGCTTGGCAGATGCCTTTCCACTTGGAAGGAGGGCTGGGCAGCCTGGCAGCAGAAAAGCTATGGTGGCCAGGGTCTATTCCAGTGTCAAGTACTGCCACCACAACTCCTGCACCGGCATTGGTAGATGATAACAGATTATTCGGCTGGCTAGTGGGACCAGACACGAGACCAAGGAATTGAGGTGTCCTGGTGGTGTGTAGCTGACGTGGCCTGTCCCGGATGACCGAAAGGACACCCGGCATAGTCCGAAGAGCATCGGCTTCAGGTGCGGTCAGACTTGCAGAGAAACCATGGAATACGGTTCGGTATACGTGAAGAAGCCCCGAGTTGCCACGTGAATTAGGGTTAGGGTTTCGATCCAAGGCAGTGGTGGAAGGAGCTGAGAGGGTTTGAAGAGTGGAGGTGTACCATGTTTTCAAGCTTGGGAAAATGGAGGGTTTAAATTCATTGTCAACTCTTACAATATAGACATTTCTTGTACCTAGTATGAGAGCAGGAAGCAGAGAGAAGGCTATAAAGAGAAATATTTTCTGATTCTTCATTTTTTGTTCCTTTTTTTTTTGGAGTTTGAAGGTAGGATTTATATGGACATGATGAATTAATTAATTTTGAAAGGCAATTAATTAACGTAACATAATTTATTATTTATTTCATTTGGTTGAAGTGTTTATAATTGGGTTGGATTCATATTAGATCATGAAAAGTTTGTCTATCATTTAATTAATTATTGCAAGATATTGAAAGAAATTGTGAATTGAAAATTTTGTGACACAATATAAATTAGCGGAAGGAATTAATTAAAACATTCTATTTCATCAAAAAATAAGTGCAAAAAATTATGTGCACAAAGGTACAAATTAACCAACAACAACATATAAATCCATGCCAAATTGTAGATTAATTAATTATTGGAGGTGGATTAGAATTAATGTCTAATACATATATGCAAATGCAAGCACCTTACATTTAGCTTTATTTTTCTCATTTTTTGTGAAGGCATCATTTTTGTAACTTTGTACAGGATTTGATGGCATGAGACAATTTAAGCCTTAAGGGTTACCTAAGAAAAGGCATAAGAAGTCTGAAGGAGGTTTTGAAAGAGGCCAGGAATTGTGATGTATTTCAGGATTTGGATCGTTTGTGACGAAAACTCTATCTGTTTCCATGTTTTAACAAAGAACAACATGTTAATAATTTTATTATGTAACTTATTTTATATACTATTTTTATTATTCAACTTAAATATCACTAATTTGAATAATAACTCATTTAAATTGAATAATAAAAATTCTATACAAAAATAAATTATATAATAAAAATAGTTGGCTCAAATTTAAAAAAAAATAATGATACTGACCAATAAAATTCTGAAAATTACTTGGATACATTCTGAAATTGAAATCCGACCAGTGCTATATACTGTTAAGTGGTAAACTATGTACATATATAAGGTAACAACACGAACCGCTATCTACCTAGCGCCACAAAAAATCTGTCACGTCACGACGATCGTTACAAATAGTGACTTGTAATTAGCTTTAATCTGACCATATATAGCTCAACCGTCTGATCCTGCTTTTTAATAAAAGCAACTTTTGCCTATGGTATTTCTTCAAATAAAAAGGAGAAAGAAATAAAAACCCAAATGAATAATTTTAACTTACATTCATTTTTTTAGTGTACATTTAATTTTTACGGTATATTTTTTTGGAAAATATTATTCGAATTAAAAAATTAAAATTGTAGATTTGTTTCTAATTATTTAAATAGAACGTATATCAATTTTGAGTCAATTTAGAATTTAATTGATCATTCATCACAAAGTCATTAAAACTCTATAGTTAAATTTTAATATTGCTTGATGAAAGACAAAATCTCTTTCAAATTAATTCAAATTTGATATATATTATATCTAAATAGTTAGAAACACATCTCCAATTTTAGTTTTTTTATTTGACCAATATTTCTTAAAAATATAAACCATAAGAGTTGGATATATGCTAAAAGTTAGATGTATAAGCGAATATTCTTCTAAGTTCCAAGCATTGGTAAAAGTCTTATGTAATTATGAAAAATATTTGGGAGATACTATTGTTGATACCGCTATCGATACCGAATTTATTATTTATATAAAATAAATTATTATTCATATTAACGATTGTATTATGCAACTTATTTTGTATAATACTTTATTATTTAACTCAAATATTACTAATATAAATAATAACTCACTTAAGTTGAACAATAAAAAAATGTATAAATAAGTTGCATAATAAAATCGCTAATATAAATAATAAATTATTTAATTTAAACAACAAAATCGGTATTAACTACGGTATTAATGATGATATATGTATATAAGCTTCAATGTATTATTTCATATTATAGAGTGAATAGTTCAAACTATTTGTACTGTATGATATTATTTATGAATAATTTTAATAAAATGGACAACATTAAATATTGAAGTGTCTATATTTTGTGCACTTCAATGTAAACTCGTATGGTTGTATTGGTGATGTGATACAGACTTAGCTGGAATGCAGTGGCCATTTTAAAGCTTTTTAATATGTATTGGTGGGCAGATAAAATTGTGTAGCCTTAAATAACATTTAATATATTTGTTTTATCAGGGGAAAAAACATGTCATATATATATATATATATATATATATATATATATATATATATATATATATTTGAATATGAATATTGAGTCATGCACAAATGAAAATGTTTACATAACCATGTCCTAAATCAAAAGGATTCTCAAATAATTATATCCTAGTGGATAAAAAATTTTAAACCAAAATACAAAATAAAAACATTCAACAAACATAACAATTTTCACACAAGATCAAGATCATCTTGAAATATTCTGAAATTAATCATAAGTATAAATTTTTTTCAAGTAGTCTTCTCTACCTAGGAATGTTCTTCATCTCTTCCTCTCCAAACCAATTGTTTGTCTTTCATCACTCTAAACTCATTTGTTTACATAAAACGAAATTACAAGAAATAAAAGATTGTATTTCCAAAAAAAAAAGTAGTATATGATGACATTTTTTAGGTTTTCTACTTCTCAAGAAATCTTGTTTTGGTATATTTTTTCTATAATATCCTTAAATTACAAAACTGAGAGCAAATGTTAAAAAGAATCATGATGATATCATATGCCATATGATCTTAAAGGACCATAACTATTTTAAAATTATAAACGTATTGAAAAATCAGTTTCATTGAAAAGTGAAAATGATATTATAAAGTGCCTAAAAGTATCATAACCTAACTGTAAAATTAAGTGCCTAAAGTGTAGAATTTCAAAAGAAAAAGATAATTAATAAGTGTACAAAAGAAACCAGTATCAACTGGCATGAAGTTAGTTCCATAATATAATTTATTTTAAAATGAAACTGCAATTGCCTCCAATTAAACAATTAGAAAACAAGAGAAAATTGAACAAAACAAATAAAATAGTGAGTTACTTATTTTGGTTCTTTCTATCTTCTTGTGAGAACAGCAGCCTGAGAATTTTTTAATCACCTCCTGACAAATCAAAATAAGAATTTCACAAATTTCTTTATTCAAAAAAATAATTTCACAAATTGCACAATTTTAATCTAACTTCTAAAAAACAAAGTAAATAACCACTTTATATTTAAAGAGAATGCCTATCTTCTAACCAAACTTTGTTGCAACAATTAAAGCTAAACAAAACAATATATACAACATATCCAAGCATTCGATCAAATGCCTTTAATTTACAATTAATGCAAATTTGCATTACATATCTTTTTGGAGCCTTTTGTCAGTTTAGGTCATCACAACAAAGAACCGCAGGTCTAATACAAATAGTGATAAGTTTCCTCACTCTATAAAGAAATGTAAGTTTAAATTTTGTAAAAAATATTTAAAAATAAATAAATATTGGAAATAATAGAACTCTTATTTAAAAAAAAATCATCACAAGTTCACAACAAACAAAATGGACTTGTGTCGGTACAAACCAAGTGGAATTGATATCATACAAGTCACAATTAAATATTCAGGAAATATGACAGTTAACTTTAACCACACATTAGGATTGCAGCTTTGAGAATGCTCTCATCATCTACAAGTTCCATTTCATATTTCAACTTTTAACACAAGTAAAAAACCTAACTTGAAAACAAGCTGCAATGCAAATATAATTTGTGGATGACTTGTGAGAAAAGGAGAGGCTATATAGCTACTGCTATGAGACCTCTCTAAGCACATGGAAGGAATGCATCAAGAAGAGGAGGAGCTGGTGGTGTGGAGAGGGGCATTGGGAAGATGAGAACTGTTTAAAGAGGGACTTGGGGCTGTGTGTGGGGTGGTTGAGTGCTCTAAGCATATCAAGAGGGCATGCATGCAGTAGCATTAATGCTTGGCTCTCTCTTTAATGTGTTGGTTTTGGTTGGCTTCATTTGCAATAGAGCTTGAGAGGTTTTTTTTAGAAAGACAGCTGGTATATAGATACGATTGTTTATTGATATTATCATTGATACGGATTTAATTATATATATTAAATGAGTTATTATGTATATTAATGACTTATCATGTGAATTTATTTTATACAGTGCTGTCATTATGTAACTTAAATGAGTTGTTATATATATTAATGATATTTAAGTTAAATAATAAAAATATTATATATATATAATAAAATTATTTACATGTATAATAACTCATTTAATATATATAATAAAATCCGTATTGATAACGATATCAATAATATATCTCCATAATATTTTTCTTTTAGGAATTTAGTTTTAGTATATTTGTGACGAAGCTAGAAAAGTTATTAAGGAGAGATGAGATGGGGACAAAATTGATTACACAGTTAGTTTATATCATTTGTTGTAAGTTTAATTTAATATACTTAACTATTTAATTATAAATTGAATAAAAATCAATAAATAATTTTAAATTCTTGTTTAATTATGAAAACCCTATATATTAAGTAAATTGAGAGAGCCAAAGCATGGAAATAAAAAGAATTTGTACAAATTAAGGAGGGGTCATTGCTCCCCTAAACCCCCTTTGTCTCCGTCTCAGATTAGCTAGATTCAGAAAATAAGGACATGAGTTTCATTTAGAGGAAAATGTTTGAACTTTGAACTTTGAAAGATACTGTCAACGATACTAATTTTGTTATAAAGATAAATGAGTCATTATTCATGTTGAAGATTTTATTATGTAACTTATTTTATATAATATTTTTATTATTCAACTCGAATATCATTAATCTAAATAACAACTCATTTAAGTTGAATAATAAAAATACTATACAAATAAATTACATAATAAAATCATTAACATAAATAATAATTTATTTAGTATGAATAATAAAATTGATATCGGTGATAATATCAATGATAATATATATATATATATATATCAGCTTTCTTTACTTAATCATGTGTGTATTCAATTCAACAACAACTCATGCTACAACAACAACAAATTGTTATGCAGCAGAAAATGATAGAAGCCCAACAGCAGAAACTCGCAGAACAGCAAAGTAAAATAGAAAGATACCGACGAAAAAAGGAGAAGTGAGCTCTTGAACAAAGAAATCTGGAAGCCATAACGCTTCTGGGTGGCCTCAAGCGCTTCACATTTTATGAATAGGCAGCGACCATGTTGTATTTTCTTTGGTTTTGGCAGGTGCCATTTCAGACACTTCTAAAATTAAATCAACATTGAAACCCATCACAAATACTCTTCAAAATACAAAATTCGATAACACTCTGCCTTGAGAATGGTAGTATAATAAAATTAACAAATTATTTATTAGCACATTAATAGTAGATTTTATCTTTCGTCTTTCTATGAAGAGACGTAAATTCAAATTTTATAAGAGATATTTAAAAAAGAATAAATACCAAAATTAACAGGAGCTCTTATATAAAAAAAAAAGAAACGAAGCATTTATTTCTTATGATCTTCTTTGGGAACAGAGGACATGCATCTATATTAATTATTCTTTAATGATTCTTATCCAATACGTGAGTTCCATAAATGAGGGCCATTTTTCTTGATTAATCATGCATCATCGACAAATCTTTCTAAAGAATATGAACCGTATTTACTTTTATTTTGTTTTCTCCAAAAAACAGCTAAAATCTTTTTACTTTTCAGCACTCAAGACTAAGCATAATCTTAATCTTAATCTTAATCTTAATCAAATCTATTTGTCAATTATCACCCCTTAATAATTTGAGAGAGTGGGAACAAATATAATAAGTGGCCGGCCTCCTTTTCCAACATATAATTAGATACATAAGTAAAGTAGTGGGAAACCGCTTTATGTTTAGATGGAAAAATATCTAAAAAGGCAAATTTTGAAGGGTAAATGTTCAAATCTGTCAAATAAAAATATTTGAACCCTCTTTTGATAATATGGGTTCATTTGGTAAATCAAAAAATAACATTAACATAATAAAAGTAGAATAGTAATAGAATAGTGATATTTAGAAGAGTGAACAAAAGAGTATTATTCTTAAATAATTCAGAAAAATAAAAATATTGTTTGGTAAGAAATTAGAAATTTTTTGTTATTTTACGCACTGAAAATGAGTGCTATTATGCTATTCAACCAATGAATCCGAATAGTAGAATAACCTCTTATGATTGCTATTTTATTTTTTTATTTGATGTTTGACACATATTTTCATTTGGAATAGCATTTTTTTTTTTTGCTATTCCATTTTGGAATAGAGGTGTCAAATGGATCCATAGTCATCTGTTCAAAACGTTATAATTTTTCAATGTTGTTCAAGATTCATGTCAAAAACTCAAATGCTCTCATAGGTTCAAAATTCTGACAAAAATATTTTTTTGTAAATATTTAAAGTTCAAAAATTGTGATCTTTATATTTATCTTAAAAAAATCTAGATACCCACCCTTACGGAATATTTTATTTCAAACAGATTTAATTGGATTATTTAAAGTTCAAAAGTTGTAATTCTTTTTAGGGGTCACTTTGAACAAAATGCCAGTTGAGCGCCTGAGCAAATGAGAGCTTCTTTTAAAGTGAATGCCTGCGTTTAAACGTGATGTTCAAACTCTACGTTCAACTATTGCGTTAGAAAGGAAAAAAATGAATCATTTTAGTTTTTTGAATGCGTGCGTTTGAATTAAATAGTGAATGCGTGCGTTTGAATTAAATAATGAATGCGTGCGTTTGTAAAATAGACATAGATTTGTTAAAATTTTGAAATCAAGGATATTATTGTTAATATATTTTTTTTAGGGTTAGATAAAAAAATTCCAAACATGAAGCAATATTTGGGTAAAACAAATCCCCTTCACTTGGAAACTTTTTGAAACCTTGTCTCATTCTCCATTCTTACCTTTTTCTCTCCCCTCCCTCCATTTTCTCCTCTCTTGCATCCTCTCTTTCTCTCTATCTCTCTCTCTTTGTTTCTCATTCATTCTGGAGCTTATTGCAAACAAACACTGATCGCTTTTGCGAAACATGCTCGGCGCTCAAAGATCGAAAGAATCAATCAATGCCAATCGATAACGCTCACGAAATAATCCAGTTTCTCTCTCTCCCGACCTGAATCAAGTATATACCAAAAGCTACTCATCATTACGCTTAAACCTTTCAAGATGGAACGAGCGAAAGGATCGATGGTGTCTTCCTCATCTGTAAGTACATTACTTGGATTTTCTGAAAGAAAAACAAAGAAGAAAATGTATATTACTGGGCATTTTTATTCAATTTATACTGATTTTGTCTGAATTTGTACAATCGCCTCGTAAATGTGAGATCTCTACAGTTTGCAGGGGAAAATAATGCTGAGAAAGGGGGTGATTTTGACGAATGGATTGCATCTGTGCGAAAAAGAAATGGGGCTTCCTTCCCCTATCATGCAAAGAAGCAAGAACATCCTTCAGTTGAGATATACCCGTCCAATTCATCCTCTCAATTTAGGTAATGTGTTAGACCTATCCAGGATTGTGTGACGACCGTTGTTAATGAGGCAACATTGGAGACTAATTTTCTTAAAGTTCCGCAAACAAATGGCGAAATATGATTTATGTCTCGAAGAAAAAGAATGTGATTGAGAAAACATTATAATGTTTTATTGTATTAATTGAGCTAAGAGGCGAAAGAGGTGAAGGAACTTAAGAAACAAGGTTGAAATAGTCATTCAAAATTCTGACGAGTTAGATCAAGAGATTAGCTTGTCAGGGATATTTTGAGGTACAGTACTGTTAAATTAGAGTTGACTTGCACGGTATTGGTAGCAGTAACAGATTTTGAAATCCACTGATGATACTGTATTGACATTCAAAGCTGTAAAGAGTAGGAATTTAAGAAATCTAAAATTCGTCAGGTGATTTTTACAGTGTAGGTGTACAAGAAACCATAGAAAGTGACAGGGACAAATCAGTAATTGAACAACCATGTGAGAACATAAGCTTGTGGGAGAGACTGGGAAAGGCATCTATGTTGGATATAGAGTCGGGAGACTTTGATTGGAGCTCTCTATCCTCTCTGCACCATATAAAACATACAACTAGCAATGCTGATCTATCTGAGGATGAATGTAACAAAGCTCTAGAGGTATGAAAACAAAACTAAAAGAAGAAAATGAAACAGAAATTGTACACTGATGATTGTATACTGAGGTCGAAGGAAAATTCTAACATCACTGTTTCCTTCCATAATAAGAACACCCCTTGTTCTTGAACCTTTCATAATTTCAATGACATTTTAAGTCCTCCACTATAAATGTTCATTTTTCCATTACATCACTGATTCCCTTTTCGAAGGTTGATTTAGAGGTCTGCAAATGTTGAGACAGTTAGTAAACCAATTTTCATTGTATGTCTTCTTTGCCAAATGAACATCTTCATAATCACATATATTCCATAGGTTTAAAAATGTGCCATGATCTGTCAGCTCTAGCTGCTTAACATAATTTAAATGTCAGCCAGTATAAGCTGCACTCAACTTATAGTAAATACCAATAAACTTAACAAGAATTCTTTGTTTAAAACAAGTGGAGAAAATTAGGAAAACATTGCATATGTGCATTTCAGTCTTGTCTTCATAGTATGATAATTTATCATATAAATATATGATTATATTTGAAATTGAATTATATTTAAGGCTATTTTTATATTTTGGAAGGGTGGGGATCCATTGACAATTCTTGACAATTTTGATGATGATTTTTCAAACAAATTAGAAAAAAAATCTTAAAAAATATAAAAAGTTTACAAACATATTCTTGTTCTTATAGATTGATCGTGTTTCAAATTTTATACAATTTAAGTGTCATTTGATATTTCATCAAAGACTATTAAAATTGCATGAAATTTGTGATGATCCAATTTAATGGTCTTTGAAGGAATATCAAATGAGACCTAAATTGCACAAAATGGAAACACAATAAATCTATAAGTGGAAGAATATGTCTATAAGTGTTTTTCTATATTTTTTTAATTTCTTTTGGAATTTATTTGAAAAACTATTGTCAAGAATCGTCAATGAATTTTCACCTTTTTGGAATACAAATCTACTGCATATTGTAGTTAATTTTTTTTAGCAAAGATTTAAAATCAATTATGTAGGAAAACCATGCATGAAAGCCTTGCATTTTGCATGCTTCAGGTGACAGTGAATTCTGGTGGCTTTGTCTTTATTGCTTTATTTGACACCTCAAAAAATGATAATATCTCAAAAGAGGGTGCAGCTGTAATCAAAATTGCCTCTTCACGAATGGCAACTCAATCAGAGAGATTAGGATATGAATTTGCGAGATGGCTAGGTGTCAGAACACCTCAAGTATGCATTTTATTACTATTCATGTTTTTGTGTTTCTAACTTCTGAATCTCTAAGTTGCAAACATGACCAAATAGACCATACCTAACACGTTTTGTGTAACCCTAAACTGAAACATCTTGTCATGTTTATGTGGTATGAAATTGCTCGCTGTCAATAGTGAGGGGCAGTTTATGTGAGTACCAACTAGCTATAAAAAAAACCAAGGACTGATTTGATCAGTAAGCTTGCAAAACCTCAAATTCCTTTATAGCCTTGCTAGGTACTTTTACTTCAACATAATCTTTTGTGCAACAAAAGCATGGAGGGTTATGGAAAAAGTATCTCCGATATTCTGTTTAACTGCGCTGCTTTCCAAATAATACTCGAGGTTTATTGGGTGTATTATGATTTTCATGATAACTAAATGCAATTGAGAAACCTATGATATGTAGCAGAGAGATTTTGTTTTCATTTTTGAAGGTATAGTCGGAAACTAATAGACATAAGATTCATCTGTATATAGCACCAAATTAACTTGTCTCTTCACAATATTTTAGGCTAGAGTTGTTCACAACTCAGCATGTGAATGGCAACTTATTAAGGATGCAGCTGAAAATGCATGGTTGCTGGCACTTGCAGCTCATGATGATGTTAGTGAGGTGGCATGTACCGAATTGTTGGAAGCTCTTGAGCTTAACCGTTGTCTTTTTCTCATGAAGTATGCGCCTTCCTCTCTCTGTCTCTTATAGTCTGTACATGTGTCTTTGCATAACTCCACGTCATACCAGCCAGGGCAGTGCACAGATCAAGACTTCTGTTAGCTCCATACGAGATGCAAATAATTCTTAAAACTGATATAATTCATGTGAATGAAGCAATTCAAAGTTACACCCACAGGCCCACACAATTTAGCACCAATAAGGTTTCGTGAGATTATTGGGACCAGTGAGGTAGTTGAAGCATTTTCTCATCCATTTCTTGTTTTTCCCTTTAAATTACATTCCTTAGTTTTTTTTTTTCCTGATAAAAGAAACTCTTGCAGTTACATACATGGGTTACCACTGCTAGAAGACCCGGTGCCATTCAACTCAAGAGAATCAGCTGAAAATACAGCAAATGCGCTAGGCAAGGTCTTAATGCTAGACCTTATACTGAGAAATGAAGACCGCCTCAGGTGTCGGCATCTTGGATGGCGTGGTAATTATGCCAACCTCCTTGTATCAGATGCTGCCACCTCAGCAGACATGGATTTGTTGGATGAGTCCTACACTAAAAGGTCCAAACCTGATAACATGCTAACTACTAACACCTTAGAGAGAAGGGCAACTTCGGTAAATGGAAGGATAGTTTCTGATAAATGTGAAGCTAGTAGGCACAAGCTGGTAATGAGCGAGTCAGAGGAGGGGGTTAAAAGTAAACTGCATGAATTTTATGTGGTTGCCATTGATTCTGGTGTACCACGTAGGCCTCCAGCAGGTAAAAGGATCAAGGACCAAGAGAGCTACCCCAAGTTAGTTGAGTTAATATTAAATGATTTTGAATTTTCGTCAAATCTCTTGTATGATTTGTCACTTGGGAAGTTAGGCTTCCCAGGTCCTGACGAACAACCTGACCTGGCAACATCGCCCGAACCCAGTAATCATTTCCTCTCTGAAGCTGATATGGTGGCGGTGGTTAATGCTTTTCGTAGTGGGTTCAAAGGTGCAGTGAGGGACCTTGAAGGGTTTCACATTTTCCTTCTGACATTGTGCCAGAAGCTGGATGGCCTTTTTCGTAATTTCCTTTTAGTTATGAATAAAGGAAATTGTGGTGAGTCAGATAGGGACGAGTCATTGGAGTCACCAAGAAATGATGTGACTGAAGTGAATGATGGTTCTTCTGAGGGCAGAGGTAATTTGAGGAGGTTTTCACGGTCTGGGTCTAGGGAAAATTTTGATATGTTGAACTCTCCTATGTGCAGAGAGAGTGGGAGTGGAAGGGTGTCTAAGGGAAATGGAGAGTACATGCGCTGCAATAGTAATCTACGGCTCACGATAAAAATACGTGATTTCAACAAATATGCCAAGGTTAATACATCTGCCATAATTTTTTACAATTGCCTTTGCTTTTGGTTTTTATGTTTCCTAACAGTTGCTCAAGTATCTGGTCCACAAAGAATTTTCCTCCCAGAACCAAAATGGTCAGTTGTCACTGGTACTTCAATGGTGCTTACCAGCGGCAGCAATAAGTCAGTTACATCAAAACTTGGTTTAGTCAGTTTCAGATGTGAGGTCATTTAAATGCAGGTTATTTTAAGGTTCCCTTCAATTGGATTCAGTCATTTTAGCTTGAGTGGCACCTGGCAACAACTGCCAGGTGTTCATAGTTTAGATTGGTTCCATTTGAGGCTCTGGATCTATCTGGGTTTGGACTCCGGTTAATTTGAATCAATAGAAACAAGTTTAATTTGGAATTGCAATTTTTTCTTTCTTTCAGATCAAATGTTGTGTTACTTCTCTTTTAGATCAAGGTTGTTCCAACATTCTGGTTCTGCCTGGTTGGGCTTTCAGTCAATCAGATTTAGGCCCTTCAGTATTAGGTTGCATTTCTTTGGGGTCAGATTGGCTATTATCAGATCCAATCATAGCTCAGTTTGATGAATTGTTCGGAGTTTGTGATGGCTGGTTGTTTGGATCAACTTTGGGTTTGAGGTGAATCCAGCAGTATTTTGGGATGATTAATCTTTGCTTTTAATTTTCTTTGTAATTTTTGTTTTGTAAATGTCTTTTTGATAATATTTTTTCTGTTCTCGTACATCAATAGGCGGATGCAGATTTGAACAAGGAGATGGAGCAATGGTATGAGATGCTTAGAAATGATGTGGTGAAGCTGTGTCAGGATAATGATTTCAATACCGGGTTCTTTGAGTGTACTGAGAGTGCCAGTGCTGTCGATGCCTATGAACTAAAGGTAATCTGCTGGGAAAAGAGGGCACGTTACAAAATTACCCATTTTCTGGAAAAAATTACGATGATATCCCTTCTGCAGAAAAAGAGCATTTACAAAATGCTTTCTTGGCCAGGGATTAGTAGTGGACACATTTTATCTTTATTATTTTTTGTGCAAATGAATTAAATTTTTTTCTCAGTAGGTCCAGTCTGATCCACCCGTTAGTTGACTAAGAAACATATACACCAGTTTTTGTATCCTTAAGTTTTAAGCCTGCATTATCATGTGCCCTATATTGGCATGTGGTTTAATCTATTTTTTGTCTTTGGTTTCTGAATTTAACCCTTGTCTGAGTTAGTCCTTATTAATCTGATTTAACTTGCATATACTTCTAGCAAATCCAAATTTATGTAAAATAAAGCCATGTACTGGTTTTATGAGCCCCTATTGAACTAAGTCTTGTCACCATCAAACCTAACCCAAATATTTCTATGTTTAAGCCCCAAGGAAACACATTGTCTCAAACTGATCAGTATTTTACCAGTTTAGACTCAAATGGGATCAATACTAATCCGATTTGTTTATCCAAAAAAAATATTAACTGATTTGTCCTCTAAATTCAAGTTCAGGTAAGGCTGGAGCACATACTGGAGAGAATAACCCTAATCTCTGAGGCTGCAAGCACAGAGCGACCATCTCAAGTCACAGATTTTTTATACATAGGTGGGGCCCTTGCAGCCAAGTCTATGTACATACTTCAACAGATTGGCATTACACATGTATTGTGTCTATGCTCAAATGAGATAGGTCAAGCTGAGTTCCAAAACCCTTCTCTCTTCAGCTACAAGAACTTCTCTGTGAGTACTCAGAGACTTCTCCAAATACTCCCTTATCATTCTAACCTGGGAATTAGTGTACCTGATGCAGGTATCATATGGTCAAGTTACTGACATGATCTTTGTTTGGTCTTGTGGGGGTAAATCACATCAGGAGGATTTGCAGGGTTACACTTCAAATCTTACTAATATCTGATGTTTCATCATAAGGAAAATGTCTTTACTCTACCAAAGTTAATGATCTTGGGAGATGTAACATAGTAATCTTATATATATGTTAGAATCTAACTGTCTAATTTGGAATTTTGGACATGCAGGTTTATACTTTGCATGGACCTTTGTTGAGTTATTATTTTCTGACTCCTTGTTTTATACACTGGCTTTGTAATGTCATTGCAGGTAACAGATAATGATGATGAAAATATAAGTGATTTATTTGATGAAGCATGTGATTTCATAGACAATGTCCAGTGCAATGGTGGGAAAGTTTTGGTACACTGTTTTGAAGGGAGGAGCAGAAGTGCCACTATTGTGCTTACGTACCTCATGGTATACAAGTGAGCCTCTTAGCATCACCACTTTAACTAGTACCAGTTCTTCTGGTTGTATCGCTATCGTCCTTCCATTTCATCAGAAGTCCCTTCTGACCTATTACTTTTTTGTTTTCCTTTTTGGTTTCTTATTGGTCTTTCAGTATGACATATGACAAACCCAGAATGCCACTATCTAGAATTGTTTTGTACCACTAACGTATCATCTTCATTTCTTCGTTCTGTTATCTTGTTGCTTCATTTTTTTTCTGGGTTGAAAAGTTCTTTCTTTTTTCTCTCTTTGGCCTATGTTTTTAATGTAGGAAACAAACACTTCTAGAAGCATGGACGAAACTAAAGAAGGTACACCGACGGGCCCACCCGAATGATGGTTTTGGCAAGATTTTAGTATCCCTTGAAAAGAGCCTCTATGGGAAGGCCTCGATGGAGTGGCAGCAGAAGAAGCCAATGATCCGGGTTTGTCCCATTTGTGGAAAAAGCGTGGGGCTTAGCAGCAGTTCCCTGAAACTCCACTTGCAGAAGTCGCACAAGAGGATTTGCTCTGGAAGTGTGGATAGCGCCATTTCAGTGGAGATACAAAAAGCACTCAATGCACTCCAACTTAATCGCGGCGGAAGCATTAGTCCTAAACAGATGCATTCACAGTTGCCTTCTCTGGATGAAGGATTCTGATAATGTGCTACCAATTTGGGGACGTTGAGTGATTCTTTTGTTTCTATATAATTCTCATCAAAATTATTCAACTTATACAAATCAATTGTGGTCAATTGACCCCTTATCCAAGGCCGGGTCCTGCTCCCCGGTAAAGCAACATCATTTTTAAGTTTTTTTCCTGCTGTATTTGCGTGCAGGTTTTCCTATTTTCTTTTTATGCACCATGCGGTTTATTTATTTATTTTACTACAGGAAAGAAAAGCTTTGTAAAATTACCAATCTTGGAGTATTTGTACATCCTCAACTTTTGAGAAATGGTAAGCTCGCCTTTGTACAATTGAAAACATTTTTTTTTAATTATTATGAATCCCAATTCAATGTCTTTATGGATTTTATTTGCGAGCGCGTCAAAGTTATTGAAATGGAACTCAAAAAAATAACCATTGTACAGAATTTTCAAGATAAAATAGCTTGTCTATACAATTCTTCCTTGCCTTCACATGCTGCATACTTCGTGCTAGCTCCTGCACTACCGATCTTCTCTGCTGACACTAATACCTCATTTGCGTTCAAGTACCAAGGCTGGAGATAAACAGATGTAGCCGAAGGCAACAATACGGATCCCCAATCATTTAAACCCACATGCATCTCCTGCACTCTCCAGCGGACCAGTAACCCTGCTACATCTTCCCTTTTTATCTCTGAAAGTGTACGTACCAATGCCATGCACATTAGGATGATGACTGCCGCATCCTCTCGTGGTGAGAATTCCATTGCTAACAGTTTGATATTTATTAATGCCGTGGCAATTCCTTCTTGTTTGTATGAAGATGGTCGGATTAGTGTGAAATAGTTGGTGTCTTCATCTTTTTGGTTGTTTTCACAGAGATGGTTTTGATTTGGTTGGTACTGTAATCGTCTTCCTCCAAGTAAGCCTGCCTGTCAGGAAATAAGAAATGCTTTGAAGTTTGAATATCCTTTGAATATACATGCATGAGAGTTTTAATCAGGACCTATATGAATTATTTTTACTTGTAGTGTGTAACAATATAATAAATTAATGAATGAAATGTTGTAATTACTAACAGTACCGTTTCTTTTGAAGTTTCATTTTCTAAGCAAATTTGAAGTTCATTTTCCCACATAATAGTAAGGCAATCTCCAGTTGACAAGGACCAAACAACCTTCTTGTTCTTGGGATCACTTCTTCGAGGTGTTGCAGTACCAATTAATTTCTCTAAACAAAATTAAACAAACAAGGACTCATCATCTGTAATGCATTGGAAAATAAGCAAGAGATCTTAAATTGTACATTTAAGCCATTAATTTTGCATAAAATTTAAACAATCGTGATCTATGAATTAAAAAATTCCACTCACACCAAAATTTATATCAGTATAGATCGTTAGCGCAACATAAATAGTACAAAATGATACAATGCTAGTGACAGATGTTACTATAATCATCAATAGTCCAAACAGAACAAGGTTTCTTCTTATAAATTGTGTCAGCTAATAGCTATTTTGTTCATTTATTGATATATAACTTTTGACCTTTTTTTTTTATTTTGATAGTTTTCCAACACGTACCAGGTGCATAACCCATGGAGCTTCCTCCAATGTAAGTCCAGTTACCTTCACGCAACTCTATGACTCTCTCTTCCCATTTCACTGGATTTGGAGTCTCTGCTCCTCTCCTCCATATCCCTTTACCTACTCTACAGCAGAGAGGCACAAACATTGTATCATAACTTCATCGAGTTCACATTAGTTAGATTAGCTGGGTTAGGCACTTCCAGGATTCAACCATACCAATATATATAAAGCTGGTACTTGTATCAATCAACCAGCATAGTATAGTCATATTGCAGGTTGTCAATACTATAATCCTTGGACTAGGTATGATAATCAAAGAGTCAAGACACTACTTCAGTTAAATAACAACAATTTAAAACTAGAATTAGTAAAGATCATGATATATTTACAGAAATGAAAAACAAAAATAAAAAGAAGAATGCATAATCTTTTACATACCTTGTACGAACCACGAAACACTCTCTACCAGCATGGTTGAGTACTGTCCTGGTAAGCCACCGCCCCTCCTGTGGCCGATATGCCCTCTCTCTCAGTACAACATCACAAACCATGGCTCCACTGTCATCAGTAACTCTGTCCGGCACACACTTCAGCAGGTATGGTGCCTGTACCGGTGGTGTTGCCGATAACATTCCTTGCATCGATCCTACATTTTTCACCAACACAAGATTTGTTGCACGTGCCAGCTCATGCCATGTAAAGTTGACAGTGTCAACCAATTTAGTTTGTCTGATACAGCTACAGCCTGTTGTGTTGTACCGGGATTCTATTAACACCCCTTTAGTACTGAATTCACAAAAGAAGTGCCAAGTTTTTTGCCAGTTCCCAAAAGATCTCAAGTTTGATGTGCTCTTGTCAAGTTTGAGAGATCTATGACCTCTTAATATTCTAAGTCTCAGAAAGTACTGGTCAGGGTTCTCTTTGGTCTGTATTTCTCCCTTGAGGAATACACAAACCTGTTGTTAGAAAGGAAGGTATAAGAAACCAAATCTATGGGTATGTAATTAAGAAACACATATTTATGGTATTAAACATAACAGCATAGAGGTACCAACATTGCCTCAGTTGCTAAAACCACTAGGCAGTTCCAGTTATTTTTGGTAGGTAGGAGCCACCGAGCCAGAAGAGGAACTGAAAGGCACTTCTCATTTTAGAAAGTCCCTAATTTGTGATATTTACAGGGCAGTGTGAAATTTTCAAAATGCCATTATCCAAATATATTCTAATATTTATTTCTAGAGTTGGACTAGAGATCCATACATTATAAGAAAGAAAAAAAATATCACATGGACAAACTTTCAAAATGATCAACATTTAAATATTGTGATAGTTATTCGCTATTATGTTAATTTGTTGATAAAATATCTGAACTGTTTCTCTTTTGTTATTCCAGTGCTTTCCATAAAAGCAATTAAAACTTATCAGGCATCATAGATTTATAATTTGTTCATAATTAAGAAAAGTGGCATACCTCCATCAAAAATCTCGCATGTAGCCCCTTGTAGATCCGGTTAACATCCTCCACTGCTGCAATTAATTCCCAGATAAAAACTCGACGAGCAATTGCAACTGTTGGATCTATCACCATTCCTGCTCTTTCATATGGTTCATCATAAACCTCCTCCCATAACCTCTTTGTCTCCTCTATCTCTTTAGGTGTTGCAGATGTAGCAAAAAACCACGCAATCCTCTCTGCAACTTCACCCATTTCTTTGGTATCCCTTGCATAGCCTACTGGAAAACTCTGGGTAGGTTTTTTGTTAAAATTGCATGAACAAAGTTTGCAATATAGTTCACAAAAGTAGTTCAAATAAGATATGATTGTGCCTGTTGCATGTAAGAGCAATTTAGATTCGTTTTTGGAGTCCAACACTGTTTCATGATAATAAGACAAGGGGATAATAATGATCCAGTTATAGTAAGAACTGACGGCTACATGTTATTAGAGGGCACATGCATTGAATTTGAGATATAAAAATCTAGTTGACCTAAACTGTGAACATGAAACATTTCGATTCTTAAACTTAGTAACAGCAATTGAAATGTCTACTCACTTGGTGGGTCAGCCACATGAAGTGTATATCAGCAGTTGGTACCAAGCGTTGTGAAAATTCTCCGTCTTGATTACATTGCTTCAGTATATGGAGGAAATCCAAGTAGCGCTTCTTTGCAGCTACAAGGTACACAGTCTCTGGCAAAAATGCATCAGAGAATAACGCATTAAGGGATCTGCACTTTTCTATCATGTGATATATGTCAGAGCTGCTTATCTCAACATCTGCATCACTAGGATAGGAAGTTTCTAGATCGAATGACTCAGTGGGGTATCTTAATTCCCATATTTCACGGCACCGGTCAGCAGCACATTCCGCATTCTCTTCATCAAATATTGCTGGACGGTCGATCAATTTGCCAAATCTTGAGTTGCAATAATTCAGGTAGTGAACCTATAATAATAAAAGGAGTCTCAACTTCAGCTTAAAACGTACTTAATCTTATGCATATATATATTGAAGAGTTAATTGTAACCTACTTTTGGAATTAATCAAGAAACTTTTTCTGTTAGTTGAAACCTTCAGATTTGGAAAAGAAAAAAGTACATGATTGAGGCAGTGGCAGTGCCAAACCCAGTACACATCCAAAGGCGGGAGAACCATCTCATTTAATGGGAGCTCCGCAGCCAACGGCATCCATAGCTCTTCATACCTTAAAATTATGCATATGAACCCCTTATGATTACTCTTATAGGTTTCTGTTTACATAAGAAACATTGATGAATTTTTTTCTCCTATCAAATATCATTCCTACCGTAAAGTACTGGTAGAATTATTGAATCCTGTTCATGGATATTGGTTTAGATAGACAATTATTGAATCTGACAACTTTTTACCAACACTGGTAAGGTCTAGATAATATATGCTGGACAAAATATATCTTTTCATTGAAACCCCACAAGTTTTCTTATTTGACATTTCTGCACCTAGAACTTTCAATTCAAATTAAAAGGCACATAATCCAGTAATACATATCAATAAACAAATTCCTCTTCTTTTCGTGCCATTACACTTTTTTAGAAAACGCTAATTGATCAAAGAGAAGGTAGCAAAATGCCAACCGTCGGATGGATCTCCTCAGAAGAGACGGGTCTCCTCCGTCAGAAATGGACGCGGCGGAGCAGAGGCGGAGGAACGAGAGGTGGCATCGACCGGCGGTGACCAGATCCACGCTCGTACGGATCCCTCGGTGGGGCACACCTCCGCCACTGGCGCTCCTGCTGCTCTCGCTGCGCACTGGGCCCCGCCACGCCTCAGCTGAGAAGGAGGATGATGCACTCACCGCCGGTGTCTTGAAATCATCACGCCTCATCTCTCTCTCTCTCTCTCTCTCTCTCTCTCTCTCTCTCGCTGTCAACTCAACTCAGTGCGGTTGGTAGTGTCGATCGAGTCATCGAAAGAGAGAGAGAGAGAAGGAATGTTTTTCAGGAGATGGTGAAAAGGGCATACTGATGGGACTGGCGCCAGCGTGCTTGATTCTCTTGGGATGGGCACCGGATGCGTTCCAACGCCCATCGAACTATATTTTAATCAGATGGAAAATCACCGTTGGATTATAAAATCTAATAATTCACACGATTATTAAAGCGTGTGAGCAAACTTTTGTGCGAATCTTAATTCCATCGAACGGTTATTTTATCCTTCGGACAAAATTTTAGTCAAGCGTTAGAACTCCCAGATTCCCATGGGATGAGAGTAGTTTATTTCGTCCGAGAAAGTAGTCCCAAGTCGACGCGCGTTTTGTACGGTTGTGGTTTGTCTTTTTACATTGGCGATGTCCTATTGGCCTAGTGGCATGAAAGTTTCAACGTCTGCTATTAGTGAGTAGAAATGTCGTATGAAAAGTACGTGGATGTAAGAAATGATACCGAGGTTTGATTGAGAGGAGGAGAGTTCTCAGTTCTGTGCCTACACAAAATTCAATAATGAGTAATGACAACATGTATGCATGTAAGTTCATTTATTTGTCACGACACAGAACGATTTTATTTGTTTATATTTGTCATTGCCACGTTGTATGCTTGCAAGTCCTTTTCGGCTATGGAATGATGGATAGTAAACTACAACAGGTTTTATCAAATGTTAAGTCGTTTTCGATCATGAAATGATAGATAGATAGTAAACGAGGTTGTTCGTTTATTAAAAAGGATTTTCTTTGGAGAATCATAGACGCATCCAGAAGACCAGAACACATCATCGTTCCGAATTGGAAGTTAAAAGAGTAAACAGAGCAGAGAGCACTAAGCACACAACTTATAATTTGTGCACCTTACCATTTCGGAACTAGCACTTTACTAAAGTGAAGTACAATTTAGTTTTGGGCTTCTAAGGTTCAGAGAAATAGAACGTTCTAGTTAATGATGCGTTTTAATTAAGAAGAGAGGAAGGATTAATAATTCGATCTTTTTCTTTTTCTTCTTTTTTCAAAGAAAATGGGTTTGGCAGCGAGATTTAAAGAATGAACCTGTAGCTGCTTAGTAATGAGAGACCAACTCTCCTGTATCTATCTCGCCTCTTTTTCTTTTTCTTTTTTTTATTGATTTTACATACAGCAGCGTGTCCTCTAATGAAGACCATGCATTAATTTTAATGGACTATGGATAAACAGAGAGTATAGAACCAGTATTTGGATTACAACAGCATAGTATGCATGAATGAAATTTTGGAGGGGATTCACATATAATATCAAAACATGAACTTCTAAAGACTAATTTTTGAACTTGAAAACTAGAACTTATAAGAGACCAAACTGATAAACTTTTTAGTAAATAGTGTATTATATGTCTTTGGCTTCTTTATCCATGTATTTGTTGCTAAAATGGCATGTAGGGTTGTTGTCCACTTTGGCTAAAACTAAATTCTCTCCTTGTTGGATCAGAAAATGGCGTGCTAAACATCGAATGAGATGTAGAACTTGAATCGACATTGATGCTAAGTGATGCAAGCGCATCAAGTAGTTGAGTTGCAGCTCGGGGAGAAATTTCAATTCGGATGGAAATGAGATCAGACTCGGTGTCGATAATCCGAATAACATCTGCTGAAAACAGGATTATGAAAAAAAATATTAGATATGAATAGTACATAGTTGCCTGTCAATGGAAATTACTTGGTTGATAAAAAGGGAGAGATTTTTATTCATTAGGAATATTTCAAAATTGAGGAAAAAGGTATCAGAAAAAAGATCAATTGATTCATTTCATGCATACCTTTGTTGTCACGTCGACAGTATTCGATCCATCTCAGCTCTTCATGACTCATGTTAATGTTATTACATGCCAGCGTACCGCTTATCGATACAATGTTCCGATTATCATCACAGTTGAATGCTGTTTTGTCAGCAACCGCTTGACTCTTTTCCATCTTAAACCCTAATCTTGCTGGTGCAAACCGGAATGACCTCAGCCGTATTGGGTCTTTCCAAAACGGAGACCATGAAGTAAACCCACCAGTTACATGTGAACTTCTTGCACCACATGAAGAGCATGGCACACCAAAATATGGACCACTTAATCCTTCAAATGGACGTGTACTGAAACCACCAAATGTAGAGCCAAATGCTGGTGTAGCAGAAGGAGCAAATCCTGGAGTAGTTGTCCTGGTAAATGCACCAAATGCCGGAGTACTGGATGCATCAAACGGAGAAACAGAAGCACTGAAGGCAGGACTATTGGAGTCTACAAGTGGGAAAGGTGTGGTTGTATTAAATGGAGGGTGAGAAGCACAGTAAGGAGGAGTACCAAAAGAGCAATGCCCCGAGTTACCCGATGTACCAAAACCGGAGCAAGATGTGAAAGCTGGCTTAGCGCGAGTCGCAAATGGGTTACTAGGTGCACCGAATCCCAGCTTATTGGAAACTCGAAATGGATGAGTGTTGGATGTATCGAATAAAGGAGAGCTTGAAGCGCCAAATGCTGGCTTATTGCACTCGCCGAATAAGGGAGAAATACCAGTACCAGAAAATGCAAAGCCTGAAGCAGCAGTTGCCGGTTTATTAGAAGCACCGAATAGTGAACAACTGGAAGCACTGGATGCTGATGTCGTTGGTGCACCGAATAATTGAGAGTCAGAACCACTGGATGCCAGTGTAATCGATGGACCAAATAATGGTGAGAAGGAAACATCGGATACTGGTACATTAGGTGCACCAAATAACGAAGACTTTGCACCAGATGCCGATGCACTGGGTACACCAAATAATGGAGAGATGGAAATACCAGATGCCGATGCACTGGGTACACCAAATAATGGAGAGCTGGAAGTACCAGATGCCGGTGTACTGGAGACACCGAATAATGGGGAGCTGGAGACACTGCTGGATGAACCAAATGGAGAGGTGGGTGCATCAGAAGCAGGTGGAAATGAAAACTTGAATGGCCGGAAAGCTGAAGAATCTGAAATAGGCAAATTGAAGATAAACAGGTGCTTAAGTGAATTAAATTAGACATGGTAATTTGAAAAGTTTAATAAAGAGAAAAAAAATATTATGAGAGATATGAAGATTTTGTGTTAATATATATGTACCAGTATCTGTACCACCAAATGACAAGGTTGCCATGGATTCTGCCAGTGCAGCCGATGAGTCTTTGCACAACAGGTCAGTCGTCGATTTGTCTGATCCTGCTCCAAATTAAATTATCAATTAAAGAAACAGAAATCTAATTAGGATTGACAAAGAGAGAGAAATTACCAAAAGATTTGGACATATTTTTATACTCGTACGTATCTTCTCCTGAATGAACCAACCGAATATTTACTATTGAAATATTCTTCTCTCTTTCTTTCTCCTTTTATTTTCAGAAAAGCAATGGTTTATGCAAAACAAGAGCAGTGTTTATATATAGAGTATGATCAAGCATGAGCCGCGTAGCTTAAGCTCAACGCACAAGTAATTAACCAACCTCTAAATAAAACAATTCTGAGCAGAGGAAGTCAAGAAGGAGACAAAAAGAGTTGCTGACCGTTGGATGAGCTTAAATCCAACGCTAACAAAGACATTTTGTGTTGAATTGTTTATTCTATAACTTATTTAAATGTCGTTAAGGATACCAAACCGACCTTAGCTCAGTTGGTAGAGCGGAGGACTGTAGTTGTAGCAGATATCCTTAGGTCGCTGGTTCGAATCCGGCAGGTCGGAAATATTTTAATAATATGTCGTAATTTCTTTTTCCCTCAAAAAGATTCCGATTTCATTGTTGTCATGCGCACATGGTGAAGCCTGACACACAGACGGATTTAAATGTATTTTTATTAATAATATATTAAATAATAAACACACTAAATATGATTAAATACGTCTATAAAATTTGAATAAATACGTCTATAAAATTTGAATAAATAAATGATATAACGTATTTTTAATAATTATTATAAGTACATTTGAAAAAATATATTATTGTAAAAAAATTTCTTCCATTTTATGAAATTTTTCCTATTTTTTTCTGATTTTATTTCTATTTTTATTTTTATGGTTAATAATTAAAATCAGAAATTTAAATCTAAAAGGTTAAAACACGTATAAATACGATATGTCGAAACTTGCCGTACCGTTAGAAGTGTCGTTTTTAATACTATTGAAAAAAAAATGCTACACATCACAATACATACCTGTACGATACGGCACATATTCAACTGATACGTACGTGTTTTATATATAGATAAGACACGACACGTTTATAAATTACTGACTGCCGGCCATTAAATTGGCAAAAAGAAAAAAAACAGACACGAAACCGGATGCCTTCTATTCTATCCGTCTGAACCTCATTTGATTTATCTGCCTACTCGAATTATGCTAATAAATTAATGGTGCAATCTTTTGAGAAATTATAGAAAAATCAAATCAAAGAGGATAAGATCGAAGAGAGATGGCGTCCATTGGAGGGATTGTTAATTATATTTACTAAATGCAGGGGTGTATTTGAAAATCTTTTTCTCATTCAATTAAATAAAGTACAGCTAAATCTTTACAAAAGAACCACTGTCGTTACATTGAATTATCCATTAAACCAACTGTGACCCTTCAAATTCATCCAATTAGAACCTAATCCGGATCATAGTACATCAGTTTTGTTTAGTCCCACATTGACCATTACTATTAAACCAACTGTGACCTTTCAAATTCATCCAATCAGAACCTACAAACCTTGTAATCCGGATCATAGTACTTCAATTTTGTTTAGTCCCACATTGACAATTTTGAAAGCATAAGCCCTTATTTTGTACATATAAAAAGAACTCAAAACTAATGCTTCGGTGCATACTCAACTTTGATAGAAAATTAGAAATATATAGACAGACAGTCATGGTGCGCTTTCTCCTTGCATTTCTTTTGGTATGTATAAACTCTCCTTTTCATTTATTTCAATAAAATAAGCATTGATATTTTTTTTTATTATTTACAATTTTTATTGTTATTTTCATTGATTTTATTGTCGTTGTTAATCAGAGTCTAAATTCACACAATCCTTATTGTAATCAAAATAAATATATGTGACATATATAATTCATGTAGATCTGGTTTTGATTGAAATATATTTATGTATAAACCCTGGATCTGGCGTAGAGACTGATTTTTCTGTTACTGGTGTGTAACTAATGGAGAATTTTCACTGATTCTGATGTGGATTTATAATGTTCTTTTAGATACTTTAGAAATCTTTGTAAGTCATTTTCTCTTGTTGGTTATGTAGTTTTTTAATTAAACTGGTATTATGTAGTTTTCTGTTATTATTCTAGGACTAATAGGTTCTCTTTTTACCAGTGGTTTGGTACTAGAAACCCTTTTTGTAAACACTTTCAGTGTGAATGAAATTAGTGGAGTACTCCACTTCTGTCAAAAAAAAACATAATTATGATCAATTGTAAGGGTTATCTCTATAAAAAAAACTTGGGTTGATAAAATTGCAATTTATTGGTTTACTCCAATTTATAAAACAGAATCTATATTAGCAAGAAATTAATTGTGCTAGTTATTTCATTATTGGGTTGATAAACTTGCTAATATCAACCTTATAAAACAGAATATAAGGTTATTTGACAGAATGAATTAACATACCTTATAAATTCATTCAAAGTAAATTAATTGTGCTAGTTATTTCAAACTAATTTAGTTATTTTCAATTTTTTACTCAGCAACTATATATATTTGTTTCAGGTTATTGCTGCTGTAGAAGCAAACCATAATATTTCACAAATTGAGGTATACTGGAACAATGTTCTACCTAATACCTCTATGCCAAATTCCATCCGAGAGCTTATATATCCAGAACCAGGTTTGTCTCCTTCCTTTTTCTCTTTGGATAAAGCAAAAATAACTAATACCAACCCATATTTTTCTAAGTTAGAACACTTATCTTTTCAATAACACTTATATCTATTTGATGGGATGTTCAGCTTTTAGATAAGAGTTTCCATCCACAATTTTATTGGAAAGATGAGTGTTCAAAGAGAAAGGTGCAAATTAATACATTGCTGAATTGATATATTAACACTATATGCGCCATAATTGATGTGAACCATATGACCAAATAAATGACCACATATACTTGTTCTCCTGTAATTTTTTAAGAATATTTTAATAATATGTGTGGTCTTGAAAATTTATTTAAAAAGATATAAATTTGCAATTTTTCACAGTTGTTAAATCTTCATTTATTGAATAGTATTGCATTATTTACTTTGATGAATTGGTAAGCTGACATGTAACAGTTTCTATATATATAATTAATGGGGAGGGATCACATCACAATGTTTATTTTGATAATCTTGACAATGAAATTTCATATAAGTTTGAAAAAAATCTTAAAATTGAAAAAAAAAATATTATAGATATATGCTTGAATTTATAGATTGATCGTGTTTCTAATTTCATCAAAAACTATTAAATATGGACATTTTGTAAATTATATAAATTTTTAATAATCTTTGATGGACTATCAAATGAAATTCAAATTACATAAAATTTAAAACATGATCAATATATAAGTTTAAGAAAATATATCTATAAAGTTTTTTTTAAAGACTTTTTTCGAATTTATATGAAATTTCATTATCAAGATTGTTAAAATAAGCATTGTCAAGTGATCTCTCTTCATGTTAATATAGTTCTTTTAACTCCAATGTATTAAGAAAAAACTTCTAACCTCCCATGTTAATTCGCTTTTGTTGATTATTTCAAATAGGTTGGGAAAGTCGTCGAGTGAAACTACTATGCAACGTGGCATACTATCTCACATCATCTAATTCATCTGTATATTTATCACGTGCCAATGTTCTCATGAGCTTCTTCTTAAAGAAGAACCTCTATCCTGGAGCACAATTGAAAGATGTTCACTTGAGCTATAGAAGCATAGTTGGCAATGTCTTTGTGCCTCGTACTGAAGCTGAAATCATACCATTTGCTTCAAACAATCTATTTAAGATTCTAGAACACTTTTCAATGGTACCGGGATCTGAAGCCGCAAAACAAATGGAGAATTCTCTGAATACTTGTGAGGCACCTGCTTTGAAGGGGGAGGAGAAATTCTGTGCGGTATCTCTCGAGTCGATGGTCGACAACATCGTCTCTATACTAGGAACACATGACATACAAGCCATCTCAACAACAATCAATGGACCTCAACGTAGAAAAAGTGTGTATAACGTTGTTTCTCCGATAAGGAAATTCTCAAAAGAAGACAAACTAGTTATATGCCATCCACTGTCATCTCCTCAAGCTACGTACTACTGTCATACAAACATTGCATACAAAGCATACGTTGTTCCTCTAATTGGAGTGGATGGATCAAGAGTGAATGCTCTCACAGTGTGTCATCATGATCTAGTGAACTTCAATAGTTTCATTCTTAGTGTTCTTAAGGTGAAACCAGGCGTCGATTCAATTTGTCACTTCCTACCAGAAGATCATATTCTTTGGATTCGTAATTCTTGAGTTAATTCTAGTTCATGTGATACTGTGCAATGTATGGCAATGTATGATTTGAAGGATTTCAATAAAGATACTTATTTTTAATAAGTTTCTGTTCGTGCACTTTGTTGTTTCTGAACCAATATTTTTATCATTAAGCACAACTTCCCTATACTTGTAATAAATGCAGCTTGTTAGATAACATTAATCTAACCATAAGAAGAAGGCTATGTACTTATTTTTTATAAGGCATGTTCCTTGTCATAATTTTCAGTTTAGAAAGTTGTAAATTTGCTAAAATTAAATTATTTTGTAAAAATACCCCCTGCTGCACCTCTTGATGGTTTGTGGGAAGTCAAAGCTTTTAGCTGAAATGAATTCTAAGGACCTTCTTGATAGTTGGGTTTTGGACTGAGAAATTATAAATTTAAAAAATTGTGATCTTGTGTTATTATGGAATGTATAGTACAACAGTTTTAAGTTGTGACTAGCGCCCCAAAATCAGGAAAAATCAAGAAAATTCTCAAATTTCTAAAAATCTACTTTAAATAAATTTTTTTGTGTCTTTTTTATTTAGTCTACCCAAATTTTTAAAGTTGATTTTCGATAGTTATGATATGATGGTCGATGTTAAAAAAAATTAATAATCCTATGTTATAGAACGGTCCTAAAAGTGTTGCTTTCTTCCGTTTCAGAAAAATTGGATCATATTTATTCATGGGTTTGGTGTGTGTCTTGGATCTAAATACATGGTGGGGCCTCCATGTGTAGGGGGGTATGTTTGTTGTTCAAAAAGGAGAAGAATTGTTTTTTTTTCAAACATAAAAAGTGGGAATGTATTTTAAAAATATGAAGTGATGTGAAAAAAACATGATGTGTTCTGATTACCTTTAAACATTAAAGAGAAATTATTCAATGTCAATGATTGTCAGTGCTAAACGGTGCAACGTTGTTACTTCTAAGTATATCTTATTGAAATTTCCCAATGTCCTATACAAGCACATCATCTACATGCATGGAAAAAAGATAAATGAAATCATAATTGGATTTTTTTTTATCTTTGATATATGCCAAGGAACTAATTAACTTCTTATGAAGAAAATTGAATTAATGGTTTCTGTACCAGACACTAAATAACCAGTGTAATATAGGATAAACTTAGCGAGGGGTTTGCTTATTAGTTCAAGCAAACAAAAAACTAAGAAAAGGGTTAAATCATAATCAAAACTTTTCTATTTTCTAGCAAAAAATAGAAAAGAAGGATTTACAATTTTACATATCTTCTTGCATACTATATATACCAACTTTAATTCGATGCGAATTAACTTCGAGAATGAAAATTTATTAATTGGTGAAAGAAACATGGAAGGAAATGAATGTGTGAAACATGGCATTGTCGAGGCCAATGGGATAACAATGCATGTGGCAGAGCAAGACTGTGCTGTTCTTACATGGTTTTCCTCAGATCTGGTACATGTGACATCACCGGATGGCCAACCTAGCCGTACGCCATTACCGTGCCATCTCAGTGATGCTGAAGCACCACAGTTGCACAGTTTCCTCCTATACTGTGCTATATCTAGCCGGTGAATTGATTGACGCACCGAAGATTTCTGAGGTAATATTTCTAAGAGTTTAGCTCAAACTTTTGTGAAAGTCATGCCAAGATATGAAGATAAAGACACAATTTTATGTCACTAATCAATTGCTAACTTCTTTAAACAATTTTACCCTTATGTATTTGTGGTTGAGCACATGCAATCATTCAATGTATATTGACACATAAAATTCATTAGGTACATGAATTTGAACTTTCATGGATCATTCTATAACTAGCAGTTAAAATGTCTTTGACTGTTTCATTGACAGTAATGCGCAACTCCGGTTTCATTAAAGAAGTACCGCTGGAGACTTAAAATGCGCCATGTCCTTCCTTTTTTTTCTTTTCTTTTTTCCTTATTTTTTATCAACCAAGTCTCTAAGCCATATGCAACTCCTGTTTAATTTGCTGGCTGATTGAGAAGATACCACATGGATTTCTCCCTTTTTTTGTACAAACAGAGCTTCCCTTCACATCATCAATTTCTAATACATAAGCCTAATTTTAACTAGAAGTTCTCTTACTCTTTATTTGCTTGAACATTAGATATCTCTAATGGAATTCCCTTAATTGTAAAGATACTTTTTGTGTCCATTGATATATAGCTCTTAAGGTCAATGATACAACCTCGTAGCTATTCATAGTTTAACAACACTGATGAGGGGATGTTGAATAATTCATGCCTATCTGTAAACAACCTAAAAAGGTATGTCTATACGTAAAAAGAAAGATATCTATATATAGGCAAAAATTAAATCAGTAAGCACTGAAAAATATCAAATAGTTAGCATTTCTAATTCATTCAGACTTAGTACAAACTTTACGGAAGATCCCAGCATACCATCTTCTGGCTTATACAACTTTTACAGCTATATCTTACCTATTGTAACTATGAAAAATAAAAATTCTCAAACATTAATAAAAGAAAAGAAATAATAAAGGTAAAAGCCACAGCACCATATGCACGGTACATATACTGAGACTCCATCAAATTTAACAATTTGGTAAATACTTGAATCCGAAGCAGAAACCGACCAATTCAAAAGCGATCTCAATTATCGTACAACAGTTGAGTGCCTCAAGGACAAAATGTGATGAGATAATTGGCACCGATGCAAGTAAAAGTGCTGGTGCCGTCGTCATACGCATAGCTGTATGCTTGAGGGCATGCTTTTTTGAAGATACTTGAATAAACCGTGGGTTTGCAAGTGTTGGGATTGCCATAAGACCCCCTGCAGCAGTACCGATCAGTGCCAAAAGCAAGGCATGCACTCTTGCACCCGACAACTTTACCATTCGGTAACTTGGTCTGCAATGCCCTCGGGCAGAAGGCATTGATGTTGGCATGGCAAGTGGTCGACGGGCATCCACTTTTGCCTATGGGTGTAATCGACATTGGCACATTGAATCCATCAACATTGCTCACATCATAGAAGTCCTTCCCATCAGCACCTTGCAATGTAAATTCCGCTAGAGTGACTGGAGGCGCACCACCGGCATTGTTGCACTGACGCTGATTAAGAAAAGACAATATTAACAATTTAATGTGTAAAATCTTAATATCAGTTCAAAAGTAAAATGTATCTTGTTAGACAGAGCAGAGCTGATTGTTGAAGATGAATACCTGAGCACCGCAATCGCCAGTGAAACAAGAGAATTTTCCAGTAGAGTCAACTCCACAGTGAGTTCGGGCCCACATTCTTCCAGACCAGTTGGCTGGGGCCTCAACTACACGAGTTGTACCATGCTTGAGTCTGAATCCAGTTGTCAGCAATTGCCCTGAGGATGCACCAGAAAGAAGCCCTGGCCATACAGTGTAATGGCATTTGTTGAGAAATGTGAATGTTGCCGACCAAGCACCTGGACACAAGAAATACTGCACTTGTTAACATCACATATTATCTCTTACTTGACCTGATGGGACAAGTTGATGGCAGGTTAAGTTCGGTTGGATCTGTTCACCGGTCTAGTCAGATCCAATCGAATACAACCGTTCTTATATTTTGTTCTTACAGTTCTGTTTAGTCAAAACAGGGAGGCAAAAATCAGAATTAAAACATCCAAACTAAATTCAGTCTTTCTGCAACTAGAACATTCAAACTAAATTCAGTCTTTGTGCAATAATGATCTAACATGTTGGCCTGACTCAGATAACCTGACCATAGCCCGTTAATTGGTCGGGTACCAATCAATATTTGTCGACCTTCAAGAGGATCAAACCTGATCACAGACCTTATATTAATCTGTAAGTCAGGTGGAATGTAATGAATATTTATTGTATCAATTGTGCTATATATAAAAAAAAAAAAAATCTGATAGCCACCCCTGCATAAAACTATCAGGAAAACAAAACTATAACGAAATGCATACGTACTTGTGCTTCCGACAAAAATATGTTACAAATTTACAATAGTACTAGCTACTATACATACTACAAAGAGTAAGTGATAACTTATAAGCTTACCCTGAAAAAACAGTGCAGAGACCGAGAGCATAAGCAAGCACAATGCAGGATTAGCCATTGTTATGAGAAAGTGAGACAAAAAGAAAGGTTTGATGAAGAGAAAAAAAGAGCTGAGCTTGAAAACCAAGAGGCAAATTTGGTTGAAACAGGAGACACAGGTTGGTGGTGTAATAACATGGGAAATCTATTAATAGGCGTAAAAGAGGAAAGACTGGTGAAACTGTTGTATTCTCTCTTTGTGAGATGAGTGGTCTGTATTGAAAGGTCAGTTAGAAAAAAAAATCTGATTGGTAATTGGTTATCTTCTTTGAAGTTTCCTTGCTCGGGAAGAACATTGGATATTTTGGGAATGTAATTGTTGACATGGTTTTAATTGACAATAGTTGGTCCTTATGTTGTTTGCATGAATTTCGATCAAGTTCGTTAAAGCAAATTATGCTGTTGCAAAAATTTTCCAAGTATTTGTTAAAACAGACCCAGAATCTTGGTAGAATTAATGTATCTACCCAAGATATTATAGTTATTTTAGTGATTGGGTAGAATATCTCTGTGCTGCATATATATATCAACTAGTAAGGTGTCCTACGTGATGAAATATTTGTGAGAACAAACATCATTTCAATTATATTTTAGTGCACTTTGATCCTATTAAAGAACGTCGTCATCATTTTTAATTTCTAAAGAGATATCATCAAAAACTTAATGTACTTGGTTTCTTGTCTAACCAGATATAACCGCAGAAGTAATTATTCTATCTTCTAAGGAGAACATTTTATTAGCAAAGTCCTCGAGCAAAAAGAAAAGATGCATGGGTAAAAGGTTTGACAGCACACCATCAACTTGAATTGTACTTCTTTCACCATTAGAGAAAAGATAAACGTGCTTTCTTCAGCAAAAGAGATTCATACTTCCATCATTTTCAGAATCAGCATGGTTCATGCATATTTGTTCATGATAGACCAAATCAATGAAGTCTTTGTACAGAGAAAAACAAAAGAAAAGAACTGAAAATACTGAGCGGTACATTTATCAGAAATATTATTATTATAAATGTCTCGGTATCTGAAGTTCCAAATTCTCTGTACATCTGGACTCTAGATCGCCAGTTCATTTATTCTCTGAAGTATGGAAAGCAAATGTAATGGTAGTTTCCCTAGCAAGTTTCTATTCTGCGCAAGAGAGGCAGCCAGCTATATGCAGTTGCAGTTCTAAAATTTACGGAACATAAACTAAAGGTGGTACTCACGGACAGGGAGCCAAATAGCCAGAAAGTGTAATTTTGTAGAAGCCAAGACCATGATGAGAAACCATTTTGAGTTGGTTTTCACACAAACACAAGGTTTCCAATGGCTTTCACTAACAAACTATTGCTTCCCCTGGAACAGGCTTTTATTGTGCAAAGTGCAACCTATATAAACCACACTTACTGGAGAAGTAAAGAAATGCCTTCTTAAGAAATCAATGCCGACAACAGTATAGCATGTTATATTTGTCGGTGGAAATACTAAGATTATACAAGTATATTCATTTTCTGGGTAAACTAGGGCAACAAACAATACCCGACTAAGGAATGCTACATCTAACATCTTTTTTTTCTCAAACAAAATTTCCACAAAATTAAGATCACAGAAGCACATAACAAAATAGATACCCTCTCCATTCCAACAATATTACCAAAATCCCAAGACAAAAAGGATGAGATGACAAATCAAACCCTAAAACCACGGCTATTCCTGCGGCCTCTGGCACGTTCAAACTTGCGTCCCTTTGAGCGCACATAGGGTTTGGTGTGGCTGTGAGGCACACCTGGTGCAGGACCGAAGTGCCTCACTGCCTCACGTGCATTCTTGGGACCCCTTAGAAGAATCTGTACACACATCAACATATTGAGATGATTAATACAAAAAGTCAAATCAAAACAAAAATCATTAAAATTAGCAAGCTACTGATGTTAATTCTGTATTATTTAAAAGCTACAAAAGATAAACATGCAAATCATTCATCTTGACAATAATTTGCTCTCCTAAATAAAAGTAATCGCGAAAGACCCACTACTAATGCGTTGGAAAGAGATTTGCTCAGATATTTGTTGAACATTAGTATATATCAGCGATATCCCACAAAGGGAAGGTCTCATCGAGCTGGGATTATACAAATATCATCACTGCTAAAATATGTGAAACACATAATTATGCAAAACTGTAGATACATGCTCATATAAGAAGGTGAAACTTGAGATTATTTCTCAACACAAAAAAGCAAAAAAAAAAGGCAAAAATTTGAAGGAACAGATTTGCTCAGATATTTTATAATGGAACATATCAGTGATATCCCACAAAGGGAAGGTCTCATAATGAGCTGGGTATATACAAATATCATCATCACAATATGTCAGAAGACTCCAGATTTCAATCATAATCTTAAATAAACTCTTTAAAAAGGTAGTGCAAAAAGATACGCAAGATACAGACTATAAGGCTACCTCAGAAATACATGTTATCGCCAGCATAAATCAGCATTAGCATGGTATGTTAAAAGCATCACTGGCAGCCTTAGTATTTAGTCCACAAACAGACGAGATTCAGTAAAGAACAATGCACTGATGCTAGATTAATAATATTCCAAAAAGCTACATCTTCAAGTAATTGAACAGAAATTAGCTTATGCATGCCGATCAGTGGACAGGGAAATAGTGTTTCATAACTAGTTCAAATGTGATTAGAAATGTCAACAATAGTGAACAGTTTTCTAGTATGTAAAAGATGTCTAATATATTAAAAACCCTTGTTCAATTCAAATATCAGAACGAGAGCTATTCACAAAAAGAGATGTTATACCGTGTCATTGCCAAGTGGGGACAGGAGAGCAAGTTGGTCAAAGGTAAGGCACTGGCCACCGGCCTTTTCAATGCGAGCCCGAGCAGTCTCAGTGAAACGCAAAGCAGTAACCTTCATGGCCGGTACTTCATACACTCTTTTGTCATCTGTCACTGTACCAACTATCACTGCTATCTTTCCCTCATCCTACACAAACAAATTTTATTGAAACTTGTTGTCATTTACTACGAAGTATGCTTTCTTTAAACATTCATCATAATATATAATTCACCAAAATGTGAAACTAAGTTTAACAAAGAACAAATGATTCTCAATTTATGCTTAGCCGTTCAATTAAGATACAATTTAGAACAAATGATTCTCACTTTATGCTTAGCCATTCACTTAAGATACAATTTTTTGCTGATTGGTTGACAGATAATCAAAGACAAAAATAAATTTTCTTTTATAACTAAAGAGTTCATCCTCACATGGAATGTGCCTAGATTTACAAGTACTTGTTTAAACCGTAAACCTGCATCTAAAGCTTAATTTAAGCTGCTTTACTTTTAACCTACATAGACTTGGTTATCCTAAAGTTTTTAAGTCAAATGATAAAAGACCACTGAAAACCTAACGTGAAAATGTTTAAACTATTTATCATAAATCATAGATATCAGACCTTTCCAGACATGAACTTGATGAGGCGTCGAAGAGAAAGCGGAGGCCGGTTAGTCTTACTCATAAACAACCTCTTCAATATCATTGCATTGGTCTTGCTCTTTGTTCTCCTAACAAGAAACCGGTACAACTGTTAAAAAAAAGTTCTTATTAGAATTTGACACAACGCTGGTATATCAAATGTTGTAAAAAGATAAACGTAATGCAACTGTAACTATGTATAATATTGTCTCTTCTGTCAAGTATAGCAGAAAGAAACATTTTCTTCAAAATATAACCTAAGAAAACATATTGATCTCCTAATTAATGCATCAAATAATTCAATTCATTCCGCAATGGTAAAAACAAGTGCCTAAAGAAGACACGAAGCTGCGTGAAGTGAAATGCCACTATAGGACCTATGAATTTTGAATCTATCACTGGGATCCAATACAAAGACAATACATCAAGTGGATATCACACTATTATCCATAGATTCACGCGATCAAAGAGATAATTTGAAGATTTCGCAGGATTGAAATGACGAAATACCTTGACAAGGAGCTTGAGATAGACATCGTCCGACTTAGGCGCGGTGCGCTTCGTCTTCTTGCTCCTTCCTCCCGCTTCCAGATCGATTCCCTACACATATATACCCATTGATTAGCAAAAATTACAGAAGATCTGAAGGTGTCATCAGTCGAAAGAAACAGTGAGGTCGTTTTCTAACCATTTCGAATAACCTCTCTTCTCTCTCTCCCCCTCTCTCTCTCTCTCTCTCTGTGTCGTTCAGCGAAGGCGGCGGAGGAGGTGTTAACACGGCGAAGAAGAATAAGTAGGGAAATGTGTAGGATTAGGGTTTTGATGCGAGGGTTGAGATGAGAGGAATGGTATGGAGATGAGATCTGAACCGCCTGTTTTGTACATCAACTTCCAAAATCATTTTTATCCATATGTTGACTGGGTAATGGACTCTCAAGTTGGACCATTGATGATGGGCCTAAAATTCCTCCCTGATGAGCTTAGTAGCCTTCTGAGCGAACTGGGCTAACTTAAACAAGTAATAACAAGATAACATGATAAAATTTATTTATACAAGTAAATTGCATAAATGATTTTTAAAAATATTATTTAAGTATTGTTTCGGCCTTTACAAATTCTAAAAATATAAAAGGTGATTCCTAAAAATTATTTAGTTATAATTTTTTTTTAATTTTGAAAAATATCATTTGCATTCTCAAAATATCACTAGTTTTACTAGTTTATTTAAATGAAATTGAATAAATATGTTGTGTTTTACGCATAAAATTTTACTATAAAGCATTTTAAACATATTTTAATAATTTTATTCATATTTTTAATCAATTTATATTTTTTTGTGATCATAAAATCATCCAAACTCATAGAAAATACTTATAATCATGTCTTCTATGTGTTTGCATGTTTATCTAAACTAAATTAAAGAAATATGATGTATTTTATGCATCAAATTCTATTATAAAGTATTTTAATGATTTTGTTAATATTTTTAATTAATTTATGTCTTATTTGTGATTATAAAAGCATCAAAACTCACATAAATACTTATAATTATGTCTTCTATGTATTTACAAGTTTATCTGAGCGAATTTAAACACCTATGATGCATTTTATGCATAGAATTCTACTATAAAGCATTTTAAAGTCATTTTAATAATTTCATTCATATTTTTTAATCAATTTAAGTCTTATTTATGCATCATAATTCACCAAAACTCACGAAAGTACTTATAATTATGTCCTCTACATGTTTATAAGTTTATATGAGCTAACTTAAACAGATATGACATGTATTATACATAAAATTCTACTGTAAAGTGTTTTAATTGCTTTTTAATGATTATGTTCTTATTTATAATACATTTATATCTTATTTGTGATAATAAAATTTACAAAAACTCACATTAACACTTGTAGTTATGTGTTCTAAAAGTTTATAAGTTTTATCTTAGTGAACTTAAACACATATGACTTGATTTATAAATAAAATTCTATTATAAAGACATATCCAACAACTTAGGGTTAGGGTTTAGGGAATTTCGAGTTTTGAGTTTCGAGTTTGAAATTTAGGATTTAGGGTTTTAGGGGTTAAAGGTTTTAGGTTTTATGGGGTATAGGATTAGGAGGTTGAGGGTTGAGGGTTTATAGTTTTAGTGTTTGTATTTAAGGTTAGGGTTTAGGAATTATGATTTGTGGTTTAAGATTTAGGGGTTTATTTTTGGGTTTAGAGTTTGGGCCCTAATGTTTAGGGCTAAGGATTTAGAGCATGTTTAGATGTTTAGATGTCACTATCATCAAGGATTTTGGTGGATTTTTCTTAACCCATGGGATTTACTACCATGATGCGTTCGGTGTCATAAACAGGCAAGTTCACTTCAAATTGAATCTTTAACTTGTCATAAACAGACAAAATCATTCGAACATGATCAAGTTAAACAAACATTGAACTTGTCAGAAACAAACAATTAAAGGAGATTTTAAAACTTGTCATAAACAGATGATTAAACCAATCTCAAAACTTATTATAAACATGCAACTGAA
Source organism: x Bolboschoenoplectus mariqueter (assembly GCA_037678475.1). Classification (NCBI taxonomy): domain Eukaryota; kingdom Viridiplantae; phylum Streptophyta; class Magnoliopsida; order Poales; family Cyperaceae; genus x Bolboschoenoplectus; species x Bolboschoenoplectus mariqueter. The sequence goes on along the minus strand of CM075258.1, from coordinate 1,313,582 downwards.
CCAAACTTCAAAATTTGTCATAGACATACAATTAAAGCAAACTTCAAAACTTATCATAAACAAACAATTAAACCAAAAAACTCATCATAAACATATAATTAAACCAAAATTTAAACTTATCATAAATAGGCAATTAAATCAAACTTTAAACTTGTCAAAAACAGACAATTAAATCGAATTTTAAACTTATTTGGGTTCCTTGTCAGTGACTCGCCACATCCTATAATGTTCTCACGCGCCACAGTTAATCCGGTCACCTTCAACTGCTTTCCCTTCCCTATCATCTCTCAACAGAAACATAAAAATGCGGGTACATGGGGTCGTGCTGACGTGGCAATTAAGGATAAGATCAGTTTGAATCAGTGATATTTTTGGGAAGGTATGAATGGGGTAGATTAATTTAAAATCCTTGGATATAAACCAAACAGGTCAAAGAGTTAATTAATCTTAAAATTTTTAACACTTGTGAACAAATTTCTAATCATCTGTAATTAACACTTCTTTTAATATCCGTAATAGTACTAATAGTCTTGTTTGTACAAATTTATAGGTGATTTATTCTCTTGTTGTTTCTTTATTTAATAATTTTATGGTAATCATTAATGTCCTATGCATATCAAGTTTTTTTTTTTTCAAGTTTATGTCAAGAAAAGAACAAGTAGTATAATTGCAAAAAGGTAATAAAGAAGGGGTCCAAACTAAAATAAATAAATAAAAGAGTAAATAACAGAAATGGAAGGTAAGATCTGGTAGCAAACATGCATATAGGTGATTCTTCTTTTGAAAAGCACCATGAAAATTTATAATTTGTTTCTCCCAGAAAACAGCAGATGTTTTTGAAGGAGGTAGTATAATTGTGTGAGGGAAAGGATTTTTTGATAACTATTATCTTGATAATTTTGATAATTAATTTTTAAATAATTTTAAAATAGTTTTTAAAAATTCTCAACAATAGAAAAAAATTGACAAACATATTTTTTTAAATTATAGATTGATTGTTTTTTAAATTTCATATAATTTAAGAATCATTTAATATCCCATAAAAACCGTTAAATATGAATCATTGTAAATATCATATATTCTTGATTATCTTTGATGAAATATCAAATAATACTTAAAATATATGAAATTTAAAACACAATCCATCTATAAGTCAAAAAAATATATTCATAATTTTTTTCTAATTAAATTTTTTAAAATTATTTAAAAATTTATTACCAACATTCTCAAAATAATAATTATCAAAAAAATTCCCATCCATCATTTAAATATAATTTTGAAGTAGATTGTATAATAATAAATTCATAATTATGTACTATACTACTATTCTTGTAATAGAGACAAAATAAGTGCAGTGCAAGGTCAGCTCACCTCCATCCCGCCAAGCAACCACCGCTAGTTACCTCCCTATTTACTCACGCCATCTCCTCCTTTTTTTCATTTATGCCCTTTAATTCTTAATAAATTTTTCTTCACTATGGTACATAGTTTTTTCATTACTTTATTCCCTCTTTCATAGTTTTTTTTTTAAATTTTTTAATAAATGTTCTCTCTTTCATAGTTAACATCTATAAACGCCACATTCTTTTTTAAGAATATATAAGTGTAATATTGAAGAATGCAAAATAATCAGTTTTAACTATTAAAAAAGTTTAAACACATTAGGAAACCATAAATATACTACAAGTTTTAGTAATTTTATATACATAATATATTGATACAAACTATCCAAAAATTTATCTTTTAGATAATTTTTGCGTGTATAATGTATATATATCACATAAACTATCTCTAGAGTGTTTTAATTTTAAATTTAAATTTTATATATGAAGCAATTAAGATTGTTTAGTTAATTAGTGTCAAACTATCCTTTTTTTTATTAGTTTATTTTCTTGTTGGTCAGTGTTAATCTAAATCGATATCAATCTGCATTTTCTATAAAAAGTAAAAAGAAGACACGATTGAAAGTTGAAACTAACATTATGTTTGGATAGAAAATATTATCCATAATTGATTATAGAATTAAATAAATTACAGTTGCTGATAATATACCTTTTATTTTCTAAAACTCATATTTATTTCATTACAAAATTGAAACATAACAACATAACAGAAAATTTAAGAGGAAAAAACGAATTAATTTACCTCATTTTTTTTGTCATTCTATTTGAATGACCTCTCCTTTCTAACCATAATTTACGTAACAAACCGAATATGTGAAAAATCAAGAGGGGCTATCTGTAAATTTCCCTTCAATAAATAAAGCTTCCCACATTTCTTCTTCATCTCTTCTAACACTCCTGAGCTGAGAGAGAGAAACTAAAAGATCAAAAATAGAAAAAGGAAGAAGAGATAGAAATCAATAGAGAGGAGAGAAAGAAAAAAAGAAATGGCAAAAGGAAGAACAACACTCGAGGTGGGATCTGATGGCGTCGCGATCATAACGATCGTCAATCCACCTGTTAATTCGCTCTCGGTTGACGGTACTCCCATCGTTTCTTCTTATCCCCTTGATTCTATCCATTGTTGTAATAAGTTCGAGAATGTTACTGTTTAATTCTCAGGCATCGTATTTTGAAGGGAAATTGAAGTTGTAGTTCATGAATTCTGTTTGATTTCATGAGTAATTTGATCTGATCCCAATTGCTTTTAGTAGAACAAGGTATTATTGATTTCTTCACACAAACTAGGTAACTAATTTCAGACTCCTACAAAACTGTCGTGGGGAGGAAAAAAGTAAATCTGAAGTTGCAAGTTTCTGATTTTATTTTATGAAAGCACGTTTTTGTGGGGTAAAAAATATTAACTAACGAATTTTTTTTCCTTTCATTTATCAAATTTAATTGTCTTTTAACTGAATTTGTTCTCAAACTTCATCCCCTTAGATGCTAGAATTGTAGTAAATTCACTAATTAAGTGCTGTATAGCTTGGGTGTATGATATATGTATGTAGTAATGGTTTTAAGAACAAGAAAATCTTTGATTTGGTGAAGAACTTGAGAATGCTGGACAATTCAAATCAAGTTTTTTTTATAATTGTTCCTTTGTTTTTTATTTTTTATTTGTCCCAGTTTTGTACAGCTTGAAGGAAAATTATGAACAAGCACTTAGCAGAAATGATGTGAAAGCTATAGTTGTAACAGGTAAGCAAATTACTCTTTTAAAAAAAGGAAGCAAATGTACTCTTAAAAAAATGCGGAGGTATATATTATTTGTTTGACCAAAAATGCTCATGCCGCTTAGTTACTAATCCTTAGTCAAAACCAAAAACGAACATAACTGTCTTGGTGGTATTGGTTCTAGTTTGATTATCAGAGTAACTACTATTTGTTTCCCTTTTTCATATGTTGGTTTTTTGGTGCTTAATTGTGCCCTGTGGTTTGCTTGATGCTAAACTGCTTAATCGTTAGATCAAAAGGGATTAGGTAATTTTGTAAATTTAGGGGATGAATCCCATGGTCATGTTGTATACCAGTTCATACCATGTGAAACTTTTTCATACCAAGCTAATTTGTAATTAGTTACCTACATCATACCTTTCAGTTGTATTCCAGCTGTTACAGTAGTTTGACTAGTTGCTGGTTTGGCAGTAGTGTCATTGGTGCTACCGATTACCTTTTTCACTATAAACTTCAGCATCTAATGTAATTTCAACATATTATCAGGTGCTAAGGGCAAGTTTTCTGGTGGATTTGATATTAGTGCTTTCGGCGATGTTCAAGGAGGAAAAAGTATGGTAACTTTTAAGCAGTGCCAATTTACATTTCTGAAGGAAACCAGAACCCCAGAAAAGACAATAATATCACCCAAAAGCCTGGAAACTATACAAGCTCCGTTTGGGAATAAACTTGGGAATAACTAAGGGATAAAGTTATCCCTTGTGAGAGGTGGTGATAACTTTATCCCTTAGTTATCCCCATACCAAACAAGGCCACAGGAAACATCTTCTATACCTTTAAAAAAGAAAAATCTGTACTTTTGATTTCCTCATTTTCTTGATAGATACCCAAAGTACCTTTCTTTTGTTATTGTCTCTGGATAAATAAGTGTGGAAAAGGAGAGAGCAGGGTCGGAGGCAGCTTGATTAGCTTTTAGAAAATAAGGAGCACAAGTTCTGTTTGCATTTTTTTATAGAGTTGTTGGGTATACAGATGTTTCTCATTTTTTTAGGGTGTAAATTATAGAGGAGCTTTGTAGGGGTATAAAAAAATTTATCCTCTAAATGCTTTTTGGGATTTACTTGAGAAAATGTCTTCTACTTTTAACAGGAGAGCAGCCGAAGGTTGGTTACATATCTATTGAAGTTATTACTGACATTCTAGAAGGTATCAAGTTATCCTCTGTTGAATTTTGTTTTAGTTACTGCACTTCTCCAACATTTCAAAAATAATTTGAAAACAAGTGTTGTTTTCTCAATTGAAGCTCTGCAATTAAGAACTATGATATTATGTGATATATATATATATGTTTAAATAAATACAGAGGTGTAATGTATTATACTCGGGTTTCTTTTTGCATGCATAAAAGCATCATGCAACAAATGGGTTATTTGTTTTATTTTTGTTAATCTAAGGTTAATGATCTGAATTCTAAGAATGATTTTTTTTTATATACATTTTGTTAAGTTTAAGGTAGAATGCAAAAAGTTCTTAACACTTTAACTTAAGGAAATTCCATTTTAACAAAAAATTAAGAAGGATTGCAAAAGGCTTCAAGATCATCTTGCTACAAGCTGTATCTGTGTTTGTACTATAGCTTTTCTTCTGTAACACGATTAAATACAAAGTGCAAACTGAAAAGTTTATTCATTTTACAGGGGCTAAGAAGCCATCTGTTGCAGCTATTGATGGTTTAGCTCTTGGAGGTGGCCTAGAAGTTGCAATGGTACTTTAGCAACCTTTTTGTCATACCCTTGAAAATTTCAAAATATCATCCATAGTGCTGTATCATTATGAAACTAAAAACATCAATATACCAGTGCCATGTACAGAACATCAACTTTCTCCTAAAAATGACAAAATGAATAAGATTTTAAATTTATAAATTGGTTGATGTATTTTAAAAGGCATGCCATGCAAGAATTTCGACAAAAGGTGCTCAGCTAGGGCTTCCTGAGCTCCAGCTTGGAGTGATTCCCGGCTTTGGAGGTAACATCTTAAAATTTATCCACTAAAACAATAACTTTTTATTGAAGTTCCAATGGTCTCTCCTGTCATTTACTGCACATTGGTGTTAAATGCATATATTATAATGCCAAGAGGCCCAATAGATGGCATCAACAATTACTGCACCTGGCCTGTGCCAGTTTATGCTATATCCAGATTTCACTAGTACCGGTTCTTGTTTAGTGGTACCTATAAAATAGAAGAGTATGGTAGAGATTAAAATTAAAAAAAAATATATGATTCATTAAATCTGGAATTAGGTACTCTATTTGGATCTGTCAGGTAAATGCTGTGACAGAATGGCAAAACATACCTGCCTAAGTTCAATGCTGTATGTTAATCTGTGGCAATGTCTTTGGTTTTAGGTACACAGAGACTCCCACGCCTTGTTGGTTTGACAAAGGCTCTTGAGATGATGCTGGTTAGTATACCCTTTGAAAGAGAAAAATCCTGTGCAGTGGTATAATTACTCTCTTTTTTGTCCATTTATTTCATCCTATCTGTATCTGTATATTAATGAACAGCTGTCGAAGCCCATCAAGGCAGAAGAGGCCAATGCTCTAGGTCTAGTTGATGCACTGGTACCGCAAAATGAGCTTGTCAGTACTGCCAGAAAATGGGCCCTTGATATTTACGAGTGTAGACGGCCTTGGGTGAGGAGTCTATACAAGACTGACAAGATTGAGCCCTTGGGGGAAGCAAGGGAGATCTTAAAGTTTGCAAGGATGCAAGCAAAAAAACAAGCAGCAAATCTTACCCATCCTCTCATTTGTATTGATGTCATCGAGGAGGGAATAGCTAATGGGCCTCGCGCTGGCCTTTGGAAGGTGTGTATTTGTGTGTGTATTTTGCTTGCATTATTTAACATACATGCTAATATAAACGTAAGATGGATTTACAGACATACATGTGTGTCAAGGAGGTCATAGTTAACATGCCTCATGTTGTGATATGCATGCTGCATAAAGACGAGAGATTTACAGACATGCATAAACACATCTAGGGATAGAAAAATAGGCAGCAATAAATATATATACCTGAATGAATTAAATGAGTATTAGAGTGCTTTATACTACAATAGTTTTTGTATGTTAGATATTTGTATGTGTGTCACTTGTAAGTAGGGGAAATTGAGGAAAATATTAAAATAATTCAAATGATGGGGGAAGATAATAGTAGATGTTTGGTATTAAGTGCTGCCCCAGGCGTGGGCCAGGAGGTGACATTTCCTTGCAAGCTAGTTGAAGCAAACATTCGTATTTGCTTCTATTTTTATTCAAACCCTTTCATCAATTTTGTAATCATTTCCTAAATTTGATTTTGCATTAAACTTATTTTTTTTCAGGAAGCAAATGTTTTTCAAGATCTTCTTTTCTCTGACACATGTAAAGCCTTAGTTCATGTTTTCTTTTCGCAGCGGGCAACATCAAAGGTAGTTTAAACATTATATGTTCATACTTTAACCTTGTAGTCAATTCAATTCATCATGTTAGTTCTAGGATGCTGGAACCCAATCTTGTTGTAGTTGTACAATGGTTGACAGTCTACTTAATTTATAACACATGAAGTATACGCAAGTCAATTTATGGAAGACTTGGAAGTACTGGTTGGTTGGTACTAATGAAGCAAGTGCTACAATAGTTTTGAAATATATTTTCACGTAAAAAAGGGAACTAGTTTCATTTTCTATCAAATGCAACAGATACCTGGAGCAACAGATTTGGGACTGGTACCGAGAAAAGTACAAAAAGCTGCTATTATTGGAGGAGGGCTTATGGGATCCGGAATAGCAACTGCACTTATTCTCAGCAACTATCCAGTTATTCTGAAAGAAGTCAATGAGAAGTTTCTACAAGCTGGGATCGAGCGAATCAAAGGTAAACGTTTGGATTAAGACAAGTTTCAGTACCCTTTCAATTATGCCATACTAAAAAATGAGAATATCCATCCATTCCCAAGAAACACGGGATATATATATGTTATAACCTATGAAAGACAAAAGCATCCCTTATACCTTCTTCTCTATTTTCTTCAATAATTTCTTAAAACTACCTCCCTCCTGTGACTCTCTACATAAATATGAGAGGAATAGAGGTATGTTTTAGTATGGAAGTAGCGAAATATATCTTGCCATTTGTCATAACTCTCATGGGTGCATGGAGCAGCATCTCCCATATACAAGGCACATGTTTTGAATCCTTATTTGGGCTAAAGACGGGAACTTTCCTTATTTTATTTGTAACTTTTGATTTTCATAGAGTTATTTTTTTTTTACTTTTGTAAGAATTAAATGTAGGAGTTGAGTGAGGATGTTCCCTGTGTTCAGAAGGGCACATGAGATATTCTCATTGGTAATTTTTATTCAGTGGTATTGGTGATGATTTTCATTTTTGTTATATTCTTTGCAGCAAACTTAAGAAGCCGTGTGAAGAAAGGGAAAATGACAGAGGAGAAATTTGAGAGAACTCTTTCATTACTCACTGGTGTATTGGATTATGAAAAGTTCAAAGAAGTTGACCTAGTTATTGAGGCAAGTACCGTAACAGTTCCTTCCTGGTCATGACATCACTGTAGATACCTTTCTGGATGTGATTATTTTTTTTTTCTATTCTTCAATTTTACTCTATTCAATTGATGTCTAAGTGACAGCGCTGCCTGAGACAATGTTATATTAACTCAGTTGTGTTCCTCCGACCTGCCTTTTACTGGAGATAGAACAAAATGACAATTAATTACAAGTAACATATACTTTGCATGTATTACAAGTATCTTTCTTGTCGTTGTGATAATTGAGTTCACCAAGGTAGAAATGCAATTTTTCTCTACTGATAATTTTGAAGGCCAGTCTTAGTAGGTATTAGGTACTTTGTTTTGCCATTTTCTTTTAGTTATTTCATTTTTATTTTAATCATAACATTTTTGTATTCAGGCGGTGATAGAGAACGTGTCACTGAAGCAACAGATATTTTCTGACTTAGAGAAATGTTGTGGGCCCCGCTGTATTCTGGCGACTAACACCTCCACCATTGATCTGAATTTAATCGGCAATAAAACAAGATCCCAAGATCGTATCATCGGTGCACATTTCTTTAGGTTTCTCTTTCTCTGCCTGTTATCTTGTTCAAGAAATTGACAAATAAATAAAAGATAACATAAGATATGAAAATTCATCAATTCATTCTTTGTATGATACTCAATATAGTTCTAAAAGCAATAAAATTACTCGACCATCTTTATACTTATGTTTTTTTATTCTTCAGCCCGGCTCACATAATGCCGCTATTGGAGATTGTTCGTACCGACAAAACATCTCCCCAGACAATTGTAGATCTGTTGGAAGTTGGGAAAAATATCAAAAAGACACCTATAGTCGTTGGGAACTGTACCGGGTTTGCTGTGAACCGCATGTTCTTCCCGTACACCCAGAGTGCCCTTCTCCTCGTGGACCGTGGCATGGATGTGTACCGCATTGACCGTGCATGTACCAAATTCGGGATGCCCATGGGCCCCTTCAGGTGCATTTTCTTGTATTGTTATTGATATTTTCACTGTTTGTTAGGTTATGCCTGGGGGTGGTGTGCCTTTTCTCACATGCACTCTTGTACACATTCAGATATGCACAACACATCTGTAACTGGAAGGAACCTCAAAAAGATTTTGTATTAAACTTAACCTTAGTTCTTAGATGGAAGGTGATGGTAATCAATAATACTTTTTTTATAGCAATAAGGATGATGATATGAGCTGTATATGTATTTATATTTTAATTATTGGATAGGTTGGCAGATCTAGTGGGATTTGGTGTTGCAGTGGCAACTGGCATGCAATACCTAGAGCACTTTCCAGAAAGAACTTACAAGTCCATGCTGGTACCGCTAATGCTCGAGGACAAGCGTGCTGGTATTTCTATTGTTTTGTTCATATACAAGTCAAGAGTGGTCCTTTTATTTAATATATTACAGATGATAAGTAGCTTCAAGCCATCAACCATCATCTAATCTAAGAGTGTAAAATTTCTTTCGATGGTCATATTAAGTTCAAGGGGCAATGTGTTGCAGGTGAGGCAAGTAAAATAGGCTTTTACAAGTATGATAACAGGAGAAAGGCAAGCCCCGATCCTGAAATTGCAAAGTATATTCAAAAGTCTCGTGAAATTGCTGGTGCCACCCCTGATCCTGCGGTAATTGTGTTTTCAATTTAGAGTTTGATAATATGCTAGTAAATTTTACACTGATATGTCATGATGGTGCAGTATCTGTACTGGTTTGGTACATTTTTGTTCTTTGATGGCTTTATTTTAATGGGTTAATTAATTTTAGGCATATTGCTGATGTCCACAGGATTAGGCCTTAAGATACCTCAATTGTACAATTCACTCTGAATCCATCTTAAAATACTTTAATTATTAAAGCATATTAGCATAACCAAGCGTCAGTTGAGACAACTCTGTTTAATGATGCTTAATTAGACAAGGTATGTTTTACTGAGGCTCAACTGTCGACCATTTGTACATTGTTAGTTATATTGGCTGCAAATGAATAACATTATCACAGATGGTATTAACTATACACATTAACAATATGATATGAGAGCATTATTTTAATGAAGTGTAAAATCGCAGCTACTGAAGTTGGGAGATAAGGATATAGTAGAGATGGTGTTCTTCCCAGTGGTGAATGAGGCTTGTCGTGTTCTCGCCGAGGGCATTTCAGTAAAATCATCAGACCTTGACATTGCCTCTATCTTCGGCATGGGGTTCCCTCCTTACAGGTCTAATTACAGTTTACTTCTTTGTTTTTACATTATTATTGTCACCAGATTGTTATTCATCTGAAAAGCGTGACAAGGGAAAAAAAAAAGAAACAGAGAAAAGACAAAAAAGAAAACAGAGAGAACCATGATTCATTGCCCAAATAAGCACAATGTGGTCAATGAAAAGAACAGGAAAATGTAAATTATTTGGTTATACAGACAATAATAGTGCAAAGCTCAACTTCTATATAGGGGTGGAGTAATGTTTTGGGCTGACTCTTTTGGTGCAAAATATATACACTCAAAGTTGGAGCAATGGACAAAGCAGTACGGTGACTTCTTCAAACCATGTGCTTATCTTGCTGAAAGAGCTGCCAGGGGCATTTCTCTGGTACGGAATTCTCTCTCAACCTTGTTTTTGTGCTTTGCTTGTAAGTTGTATATTGGACAATTTTCATTGATTCTATCTTAATATTATTTAATCTAAATAGTCATACTATATTTTGCAGAGTGCGCCAATAAATGAAGCTAAGGCTCGGTTATAAACTCAACCGAGTTCGGATGTGTCAAGCGTGGATGGTTGGTGTAGAATATTAATAATGCGGAATATATGGATTAATGATGGATCACTTGGAAATATGTAGACTGTATTGAGAATATAAATCGAAATATTTAGCAAAAGAAGATTGAAAAAAATAAATAAAGAGAATTAATCAATGTTACTTGTTAGCCATCTTTATTATGTAATGTGCTACACGTTTTTTTTTTTATATTTTATTATACCGTTATATAGTTTCATGAAATTGCATCTGAATGCTAACGAACTATGTCTGTACCATGTTTATATTACAATTGAATATAACGACAACATTCAATATATAAATGTAACGACAAAGTACAAACAGTTAACTGCTTTGGGGGGTTGATAAGATTCGCCTCTTTACCAGATCATTTTCCAACCTCTTATCAGTTTTCACCCCACAGTATATATACCGCATCTTTCAACCTGGCTGAACTATTTCACAAGATCAATTAGTGCACAGAACTACCTAGTCCAATTGGATCAAAATCACTCCTATTAAGTCTAAGAATGAGATAGTGCCTTTAAATGTATCACACATTCACATGTCAAGGGTGAACAGCACAAATTTCAACCAATGAAATAGCTCACTTCTATTCTATGACCACTAGCAGCATCCAGTACATGCATTATACAAGTAATTACAGCTTTCAGGAAAAGGTCATCAAAGTGAACAAATATATAAGTCTGATTCCTCTCCAGTTTTTGAAAGGTAAGGTGTCTTGGGCACATCCGAACAGTCAAATGATAACGCCGGCGGTGTGTTTCCTAGAGATTAAAACATCCCCATTTTCCACAGGGAACGGAAGAACCATGAGTTAGCAGAATGACACATGTTACCTTGTATCTGGTACTTGCTCAATGGTGGAGTAAGAATCTTGCTTCATTTTCATCAAATTGTTCTGTATGTCTCTTAAAACTGGTCTATATCTGCACCATACAAAAAAATAAATTCTTTACCTATATTGTTCCATAAAAACAAATAGACAGAAATTTGTGACTGGCAATAATGAAACAAAATATCTAACATGAAAGTTGTCATTAATTACATGCGAGTAACAGTATTGTGGGATTGAACAGCACGCTTAAGATCAGCTGAGAGCTTCATGACCTCAGCTGCCAGATTCTCAGACCTACTCTGTTCTTTCATCAGTTGTTCCTGTGTACACAACACATACTTTGGTTAATAATAAATCGTGCACATTCTGTGCTCTGTACTCTTATCAAATAAGGTTGTGTTTGTCAACAAAGAAAATAACCTTAAGCGAGTCTCTTTCAGAAACCCCCACTTCAGGTGAAGTAATTGAGTTATTGTTCACAGCTTGCTGTTGTAAACTTTGCATAGTAGTATCACTAGCTAGCACAGGATTGTCGACCAGTTCAGATCTTAGTTTATCTAACATCAAACGGAGCTCTTTGTTTTGTTTCAAACAATCCGTGACCTGTCAGTTTAGATTCCGTTTATATAATTTCAAATTGGAGACAAACATGTTGGAGGTGTATCAGATATAAAAAATATATTGTTTTACCTGGTTTTCCCACTGCTTTGCAACTGTCATGGCTTCTTGATATGACGTAGACAAGCTCATGTTCTCCTCAAAGAGCGTTTCTATCTCTGAAGATTGTGAGTCAATCTGCCAAATGATTAGAAGAACCTCAATAACATTAATCAAAACAGATGAATGCAAATAGAAATTAGAAGCAGATGGGAAATAAAATTAAAAATAAGACCTCTGCCAGTAGCTTTTGCCGACTGCTTTCAAGTCTCTCAACCATGAGAGCCATATCATGCAATTGCTTCTCAAGTTTCTCCTTGTCATCCTGCAATAATAAAGAAACCCCATGATTCATCAAGGAAGATAACACACCATTGAAGATATAAATATTTTCAAAAAATAAAAATAACAAGCTTTACCAATGAAAACGCGGTGTGTATAGCAAGACGTGATGCTTCTTCTGCATCATAAATTGTTACACCATTAGTCAAGTAGCATCAAAAAGCTGCTTGTATCTAGAAAAACTCTTAGAAATTCTTTTATATTCTGCAGATTCAACATCTTAACAAACTGTACCTGACAATTTTTGGTTAAGGGCTTTGAGTTTCTCTTCCAGCTCTAGTTTTTCTACTGCTAGAGTAGAGGCATGAAGCTGCTCTTCTAAAATCTTTTGTTGTGCCTCTTGTCTCAAAACAGACTCGTGCTATGAAAGCATGTTGCATTCAATTTAGATGGTCAGAGTCAAACAAGAACGTGAAAACAAAATAAAAAGGTGCCAAGATACCAAGTATATGCACAATTCTGGTCAGAACAAGTAGACAGCATGGCAAGCGTTCAAACAAGAAAGAAGTTTGATATGGCTTGTACCTTGAGATGCACTTGTAAATCCTGCAACTCCTTTTCCAAGGCAGAGGAATTGTCTCCAGGCAATCCACCGAAAGAAGAAGATGAAGAATATGAAGTGGCATTTCCTTGCTGCCGTTGCACCATGTTCAGTTCTGCTCTCAGAGCTGCAGCGTCCTCTTCAGCCTGATTAATATATTATAATTCCAATTTAAACAAAAAGAAACATAAAATAAATTAATGGTCTCAAAATCTGAATAAGCATTTGAATTACAACAATTAACAGATGCAAAATGACATACTCTATATTGTTCCTCCTCGGCATCCTTCAATCGCTTCTTATGTGCCCTAAGTTGAGCCAAAGCATCCTCCTACATATTATAATTTAAAAGATCAGACAAGCTCAACGGAAATGAGTAGTAAACCTTAATTCTGATTAAATTGTGACCGAGAGAAGGAAAATAACTTCATACTTTTGCAATAACAGCTGCATCTTTCTCAATTGAGAGGTCATTCAAAGCTTTTCTTAGGGTCGGCAAGCTGTTTTGTTCCTGTAGTAGAGAAAACATAATGTGCAACGTTCAAAATGTATATACAGATGCAATATTGTGACATAAATTAGTCATGTATCTTTTTCCAGGGGTAAATAAAAGGAATTAATTACGTTTCAACTTATTACCAGATCATTCAGGCGCTTTGCAAGTGAAGTATTTTCAGCATCCTTTTCCTTGAGCTTCAAAATAAAAAAATCCTTATCAGTTTACAAATATCAAGTAAAATAATTTCCAAGTTCCTGAACAAATCAATTCATCTCAATACTGAGAGGTACATACTGGTACCATGTCAGCCCCACTGTGGGTACTATTGCTGGTGTACAATCTGGCTTAAAAATGCAGTTTTCAGTTTTTAGACCAGTTGTTTATATCAATCAGAGCCTTCGGCAAAACTCAAAATTCTTTCTAATTGGTCAATGCTAATTGACAAGCACCGAGCTCATCTCACTGGTTCTGTGTCAAAACATGCTACTATTCTCTTTTTTACATAAAAAGAAACCAGTATACCGCATCAAAGAGGTACCTCAGAATATAGCTCATGGTTCTCCCTTTCCAAATCCGCATTTCTACTCTCGAGTTCTGTGACACGAGCTTGTAGTGCAACGGTATCTCTCTACAATTCAAAGAAAGAGGCATCAAGCAAAGGAAATTCTCTGCTTCAAACCAAATCAAGCACAAATTATTTTCTAAGAAATAAATTGACATACAAGATTGCAACTTTGCTCAAATTAAGTATCGGTAACAAAGGTAAAAAAAACCAAGCAACACATAGAAAAATACAAACCTCAGTTGCCCTATACCCGATTTGTGACTTATAATCAGCTGTAGACAGAAATAAAATTCTAAGTTAGGACCAAAGTTCAAAGTTTTTTTTTTTTTGATATAAGAGCTCATGTTAACCCCAACATTTATTCATTTTTAAATATTTTTTCGGAATATGAACCCGCATCTCTCCATATGAGATCTATCGCCACCATACTAGGCATGCAGTTCTCAAAAAGATCAAAGTTTTTCAAGAAGTAACAAACAAGTAATTAATTGTAAGAAGTTTCTTATAACAAAATTGTAAATAAATAAAACCTGATTGATTGGAGGAGGGTTCATGATCAGATGCGTCTGAAAGAACCTTCACCCTCTCAGCAGCTCTCTTTTGGCGAATCTCCTCCAACTTAGAAACAAAATCAGGAAAAGAAAAGAATAAAACAAGATATTAACAAGCCTGAAAATTGGATAATACGAAGAATTTGGGGGAAATGAACGAGAGAGAGAGAGAGCGCGATCAAGTTACCGTTCGTCGACCAAGGGAAGCGTGGCGTGCTTCCATGGTGCGCGGCACCTACCTAATTGTGAAATTGAAATCAAGGATACAAATATGGATCCTCAATTCGAGTTCGTTTACAAAGACAAAATCGAATTGGTGATGCGATGATGATGCGTATGAAGTATGAAGGATGATGTTTTCCTTCGCAATTCGAGTTCGTTTATTAGGTTTTAATTTGGGAATTTGGGGCCTTGTTCAACATCGGCATGAAGAGAACCCATTTCAATTTTGAATTTAGTGTTTACCACAAAACCAATCTTGGGCCACCTATGTTTTTTTTTATCATTTTTTTTTGAAATGTCTAGGAGATATCATTATTAATATTATCATTATCGATATCAATTTTATTATTCATATATAAGAGTAAAAGTAACGTGCTTCTAAAGACACGGAGCCTCTCGGTATTTTTAATTTAAAAACCTATTAAATCGACTTCAACCGGAAAATTCAAGTTGCTCAATAAATTTTTCATATTAAAATCTCGTAGGATATTGATTTTTTCTATTTTTGAAGTTTATTAACTATTTGTTTCATATTTTTCTAAAATACCTTACTTTCATATACAAAAATTTAATATTTTATTATTATTATTAGAGTTATCTTAAAAAATCTGAAAAAATAGTTAGAAAATTCTAAAAATAAAAATTTTTGATATCCACTATTAATTTGCACCAATCATAAACTAATACAACTCATATTTTGAGCAGAGAGACAAATTAAATTGCAAAATAAAGTTGCCATGAAAATATAATCAAGATATGCAGAATCTAATCTTCAAATTTGGTACCGTAAAACCGTACCGGTACCTCCAATTTACTAAATTGATCATAATTTAACATTCAAGATATGTGTTGCTGAAATATCATACACTACATTAATAATGTCATGTAATGACAACAACACAAATTAGTGAACTGATACCAACAGAAAATAGAAAATAGGGATATTTATAAGAACTCTGATTTTGAATGGAGAAATATAAAAATTTCAAAATTTCAAACTTTAATGGGGAGATAACTAATTCTACAAGTTTGAATGGGGATATAGGTAAGTTTCTCAAAAAATATAGACTTATCAGGTTGCATTCTGGAAAGAGGAAAAACGAGAAGTTTTGTTGCATCGCTCTCTCTACTGGACAAAAATGGACGATCAACACCCCCATTCGGCGGCGGCCACGCCAGGTCAGACACCTCCGCCGCCGTCGTCGTCAGCTCACACATCGCCGCCTCCACCTCAGATGTCGCCGGAGGAGAGGAAGAAGGAGGAGCTCCTGGGACACGTGGCAGCTCTGGAGGCAGCACTCCTCCCTTGCCTTCCTGCTCGCGAGCTCCAGGCTGTCGATCGCTCCCATTCCTCTCATCAGAGTTTGCTTTGCTCTCTTCTTTTCTCTGCTGTTTCGTTGTTATTTAGTCATTGAATGGTGATGCACATAAGATGTTTGTATTAATGCTTATGCGTCATTCTCATTCCCCTCTCTTTGTGGTTCCTTTGTAAATTGATGTATATAGATTGTTACATTGATATCAGTATGTTGCTGGTCAGATCAGACAAAGACTACCTGTATTGACCAGTTGGTACCAGAACCCTACCAGTGAGTACTGGGGAAATTAAAATTATCACCTTATGTGTTGCATTATTTTACTAGTGATTAGTACATGTTTCATTTGTATCATCAGTTTAAAATTAAATTAGCATCCCATGTTGAACCTAAATTAACAATACCTGCTATTACACCTCTATGATAGTTTAAACTCAATATCAGTCCCGATGTATCATCAGTTGTGCAATTTTCACAGACTGGAATGCATAATGGTTATTTCATTTAAAATGTAGTTGATGTGGAGAGACATGCAAGGGATTTTATGGAGGCTGCCAAAAAGTTACAGTTGTATTTCATTGCACTTCAAGGGGAAGATGAGCCCACTAAAGAACACTTGCTCCAACAGGT
This sequence comes from x Bolboschoenoplectus mariqueter, assembly GCA_037678475.1. Classification (NCBI taxonomy): domain Eukaryota; kingdom Viridiplantae; phylum Streptophyta; class Magnoliopsida; order Poales; family Cyperaceae; genus x Bolboschoenoplectus; species x Bolboschoenoplectus mariqueter. The sequence goes on along the minus strand of CM075258.1, from coordinate 1,296,923 downwards.
ACCAGTCATTTTTGTTTTTCTCCTATTCATTCAGTTCCAAAAGGTACACTTGATTTTACCAGCATGAATTGTAAAAATGACATTGCTTCAATTCTGAAATCAGTCTCCAATTTATCCAATGACCTTAAATTTTTTTTCAATCTCTAATCAAACCTTCAATTACTCTTAATTTTTGCAACCAAGTTCAAATTATCTGTTAGCCCTTATTTATTCCCTCAACAGAGAAAACTTAGTGTGAGTTAAACTCAGCTATCCATAATATAATGTAATTTCTGCAATGGAGAAATTCAGACTATTGACTAACATGCACATTTGTGTAACTGAGCTCCAAATAAAACCCTCAATGACCTTAATGTTGCATGCAGTTCATAAAAATAATTGAAACGTCGGTTCAGAATGCCATCAAACTGAGAAATTTTAATTTGAGAATGAAACCTAATTCCTCAATAATGTCATTATTTCAGGAGATAGAAATAATGGAAGAAGAACTTAAAACAAAAAATGCGCTCATTCAAAAGCATTCACAATTGATACAAACATGGAGAGGAGAGGTGAAGGAGCAGCTTGACCGACACTTAACTGAACTAGAGAGAGTTTGAAGGGTATATTGGGTATATGATGCCTTGGGAGCAACTTGTAGTAGAGGTGTCAACTACCCCTATCAAAAATAGTTACTAATGTGCAAATTCTATTTTTCAGTTCAACTATTAGTAGCATATTTCACTCATTTGTGAATTAGGTTTAACCATCTCATGCTCCTTTCCCTGTTTTCATTTTAGTTGCCAGTTACTAATGAGTGTATTTATCTATGTGATGGATTATCTTGACAATTGGTTCTTTCAGTTGTATTTCTTAAATCAAATCCAAATGGTCTTCCATCTAATTCTGGACAGATAAGCTGCAAAGTGATTTCTATTGATAAAAAGGAATTTCCGCACACTGTTATGGACCTGGGTTTGTAGGGAGGATTGTGCCCAAATTTAGTCGCACCTCTCCATGGTTCGAGTTTAGAAAAGGATTGGAATGTGAAACAAGAACTGTATTAGACCATTTCTTTCACAGGTAATTGGAAGCTACAATCATCTTTTAAAGTTCAGCTTGAAGCATGCTCATATGAGAGCTTGAAAAATAGAACCGCAGGGAGCCAGTAGAGAGCAAAAAATCAAAGTAATTAAGGAACAGTCAATATCCTGGCAAAAGAGATACATAAGGCATCGATAAGGCACTAATTGAGAGATGTATATTTATATGCAGTGACAATCTGTTGGGAAATCCAGAACCTGAGGATTTACGTTGCAGGTGTGAAATAGAAATTTCAAATTTTTTTTAATACATTAAAGGATCTACTCGTACAGTTATAATCAAACTGAATACAAAATATAAATAATTTTATATCTTTGTTTTGTTGGAGTCTTGAGCAATTAACACTGATGCGATTGTCCATAACATTATTGAGGTTTTAATGTAGAAATCATCCATCGGTATCCTCTCGAAAGATGTTAGATGTCGGCTAACTCCTTGCTAACGATCTCCTCCCGAAAGATGTTAGATGTCGGCTAACTCCTTGCTAACGATCTCATCGGCAGCACTCGACGCTCGAAATTGATTCTTAGATGGTGGAATAATAGCATTTTACTGTTCTACACTGATGTTTGATCAGTATTTGGGGTGGATTGGGATACCCTATGTCTGGGGTCTGCACCCTTTTATATAGGTATGGCTAACATGGGTAGACCCCTTTTCGACCATTGTGTTATGACTCATGATACCTCTTGTCACGGCTTGTGACATTGTGTGCGATACTGCAATTTGACCCTGATATTGACCAGTCGACCTAGTCGAGTTGTACCCAGTTTAGCTAGTGTGCTACGGCCTATGACACCTCCCATCACAGATCGTAATACATAGTGAATGCAACGAAAAGACCCAGAAATGTTATGTGTGCACAAGTCGGCTCTGATGTTCACCAGCCGACTTGATCTAGCTATCTCCGGAACAGCTAATGTGTTGCGACCTATAACACCACTTGTTATGGCCTACAACACCGCTTTATGCGCGCCATGATGTGTACACACATTACAGTTCGCAACAACTCTTGTTGCCACCGATAACACCCATGTTGCGGCCCACAACAACCTTTGTTGCGATCTATAATAGCTACATCTAAAGTCCAATTTAGAGATCGATGTTTATCTCATAAACATCATGTTAAGTTTGTCATTTCATGACATTGCTCAAGTATCACATATTCAACCTAATTCACTTTCGTTTGGTGTGACCTAACATGATTTATGTCATTTGATAATAGAGTCAGAATCATTTCAATTTATAAGATGCAAGCGGTACCTAACAATGTGCATCACACCTACCCAAATGACGCAGATGATACGTACCATACAATATCATGTTCTGTAAGCAACATTTGCTTTATGTCAGCTCCTTGTCACATGATATCCCGAACAAACACAAGATAAATTTGTATTATCAGATTTATTTTTTTCTCGTCTTGAAATGATTTTTAGTAATAATGATTAACAACACAATCATATCTGCATAGTAACTAAATTATTTCATTAAGTGGTCGATAGATATCATCACTCATAGACTGATTTATATGAGGGATATCAGTATTCTTGATAAATTTATTCCCTCCGCACAAATGATGGACCGAGATAGAATCTGTATGGCTGTCAGTTACGAACAATATTGAATAATATTCACAAATATATATTCCTTATGTAGAAAATATATCATTTCATACGTTAAAATTAAGACACGTGTGAAACATCAATGACACTAATATAATTATTATGATATTTCACTTTAGGATCAGATCCAATATCATATTTTTTAACATACATCTATGTGATTAAGCTAATAATAATTATCACATAATTTATAAAATATAACCATCACATTAATCTACACACTGACTTTTACCTATCAATCAATGTTCATCTCTAATTGTCAAAGCTAGACATATTATTTGAAATAATTTTTATGCTACATTATTAAATTTCACATTTCAGATCATCAATCCAAAAGATTGATAAATTAAGAAAATGTAAGAAACACAATAAACATATATATATCATATATATAAATCATCCGGATTATATGAACAAATATATTTCATTTTTAAATCACTGTACTAACAATATCAAAACAATATCAAGGATTTTGGAGTTATTTGATAATTTAACATAACTGGAGATAATTAAGAGACGTAATTGTAGTTAACTAAAAGATGTATATTTATATAACATTGCATGAAGGGCAGTAGCAATTAACAGGAGCATTTTTTTAATCGACTTGAATTCGAGGCTTCCAGATTGCTCTGGGTATGACATCATGTGTGGATTCGTTCAGTATTTTAATATATTTTTAGTGATGGAAAAGACTTGTAAAATTTTCACTAAATTATTAGGCTCGTTAGACTTGAATTTAAGATCTCTTGAAAGTTATTCTTACCAACCTATCATTTGAACTAACAGTTAGATTCAATGTTAATATGAAATATTTTCATCTGTGGCAGAAATCATTTTCCTTGGAACAATTGGAAAGAACACAATACCGAATATTTGTAGCTAACAACTCTTTTGCTGTTACAGAATACCTTGGACAAATTACCGTAATTAGAGATTCTACTAAAAAACTTATGGTTAATTAGTCCTAAATTAATCACTATTTGAGCAATCAATTGACCAAGAAAATAAAAAGAGCTAAAGAGAGCCAGACATATATCTTCCTGTAACTCACCATAAACTAAAAAAAATGTCAAATTCAAGAATTACCTAAAGCTCATGACAAAGAAACCAGTGCACAAAAAAAATCTGCAGTACCACACTCCTGGTTACACATTACACTACAGAACAAAACCTACCATCTCTCTCTCTCTCTCTCTCTCTCTACTTTTTGGCATAGGTGATTAGCATCGCATTCTGCTGTGTGACCTTGAATCCCTGCAATGCCTGCAGGGCCACGGTTGCTTGCATCTCATTCTCATACTCGACAAATGCAATACCAGGCTTGGTCTCTATCATGCGTACCTCCTTGAATCCTGCATACTGCCCGAACAGCATCTGAAGCATCAGCGGGTTATTCTCATGCGGCAAGTTCTGTATGAATAGGATGTTGTTTGGTGGTGCCGGTGCTTCTGGCACTGCTGGCCTAGGTGGCACAGGTGCTCCTCCATATGGCTGCATCATACCTCCCATCTGTTTTATAAAAGTGATACAAAGATATTACAAATCATTTTGCAGCCAGGGATGACTGCCTTGAATCTGTCAATGCACTTATGGTGGTCATATCTAATGAATGGTGCTGAAATGGTACTATTGCACTTTGGGTGAAACTGGTAGATTTACTGAAACAGGGTGCCTGGTGGGTGGCATTAGCTTGAATTAGCTTGCGGTTAATATTAATATGATTGAAAATTAATACTACTACTCACTAGAATGGTGTCATTTCATGTTTACTCACAGAAAAACCTCAAAATACCACATGTATCCTCCAAATAAAAATTTCATGCTTGCCCTAATGGAAATTTTTTGCTCCTCAAAAATATGAGATACGTCCTCTCTTCTCATCATTTCCCAATTTTACCCTTTCTTTGCCAACTTTATTAAAAATATGTCCACACTAACCCTCCCTCTGTCCATTTTTTATTGTAATGAGCAAAGGAGCTTGTAGTTTGGAAATTCAGAGAGAAAGCGATCTAGCTGTAACGATGGTATGAGCTGCTATGTAGGACACATTAACAAATTTCTTGTTTTACAGAGTATATACAAAAGTCTGAGGTCTGGAGGGGCAAAAACAAAAATTTCAAAATAAAAAGGCATGGCTTACAGGCGGGGCTGCCCCATATTGTGGAGGATACGAGGGATGTAAACCCATCACAACTTGATTTGTTTCCTGTTGTTGGTCTTTCTTTTTCTTATCTGCAAATTAAAATTTGTTTGGGGTAAAAAGTAAATATCAGACATGTCATAAGTTTCCGTTACAATGAAAAGGTTTCCTGACTGACTGTGCTTAGTATTTCATCCATGACAGGGAAAAAGAATAGAACTACATGTGTTCTTATTAGAAATTTCTCTTCTTGTTCAAATTTTTATTATATAACATTTCACGCTACCTCTTGCAAAAACATCAAAGATATCACATGTAATCTATAAGCAGCATTTGTAATATATTCTAAAAGTACGGCTAATTGTGATGATTTAAAATTTGCAGGCTACTTGGTTTTCAGTACATCAACCATCATTTTACAATACTTCTTAGAATTGAGAGATCAGTTAGTCCAGTCATGAAATTGGTCCTTCATTCTGATGATACGATTTATTTTTCCGCAGTTGGGTGTAGTTTGTCCAATATGTGCATTGGGCATTATCATCAATGGTACACTACATGTCACAATCAAACATATGACCAGCATCTTGTAAAGAACTTCATCATGCTATTCTAAGGAGGATGAAAAAAAAAATCTTTGAAAATAAAAGGCAAAATCACCCTTATCATCATGGCGCTTCCTCCTTTCGCGGGGAACAAAGCTACCATCTGCCTTTGCTACAATGTCTGACTTGGTCTTTGCATATTGTATCCTCTGCAAAGAAGCAAAGATGGGAGAAAGGGTGTAAGACAGCTTTCAAATGCAAAACAAGAAATCATGTTCTGATTGTCATACTGTATTTTCTGAATTGAGCCTGTTTATTTAGGTCTTAAAAGTTCCCAAAATAGTTCAGTTGATCCCCTAAACAGAAAGTAATAAGCATTGGTTGAAATTGGATATAGTGTTATAGTGGTTGACAAAAGCAACCCATTGCATTTCTGATCCCTCTTATGTCCCCAACCCTCCAATACCCTCAACCACTGCCACATGCAAAAGAAGAAGAAGAAGAAGAAGAAGAAGAAGAAGAAGAAGAAGAAGAAGAAGAACAAATAAATGGAAAGAGAATAAACAATGAGACATGCAAGACTAAATTGTAATTGTGGGATGGCGGTGGGATTATGTTAAAGATGAAAGGAAAAGGCAATGGACACAACAAGCCTATATATACATTATATAAATTATAATGGCTCCAAGAAGTCAACTATATGAACGTCAGGTTAGCAACAAAAGCCATCAAATGAGAAAGAGCTCATCTGAACTAAGCAACGAGTTCAAAGAGACGGAACAATGAAAAAGAGATGGTCATGTTGAATGAAATGAGTTAAAAGTCAAGGGATATTGTCACAATTGAGTAAAAAAATACTGTCGAATTGTATCAGAGCATATTCTGATATTTAGGTTTAGGCAGGTTTATTCCAGAAAGCAACATACCATGGGCTTATTATAGAAGGGGAAGTTTTGCATACTCTTCAAGGCCTCGGAGGCCGACTTTACATCTTCAAAAACGACCCAAGCTTGGCCTTTGTGCTTTAGGGTTTTGAAAGCAAGCACATCCAATATCTTCCCAAATTGAGAGAAAACTGCATGTAATGATTTCTTCAGCTCTGCTCAAAAGAAGACAAAAATTGTTCACAATCAGATAACAATCAGGATTTTTGTGAGGAAAGCCCATCAAAAGTGAAATTTCAAGCAACTTTGGAGTATTCACTGTCACAAACAAAATGATGATAAAATCATAGAGTAGTCAAAACTCGGGACCTTGCAAAAGTGCTGCAGCTCAAAGAGGAGTTGCACTGGTGACCAATTCCGGGAGTTAATTGAGAAAGAATTGAATAGTATTTTCTCATTACTTGATTTTGACCATGAATTGTCCATGTTTCATTTTGGTTCTATTCAATTATTTATGCACATTCTTGCCGAATACAAACCATAAGGGCTTTAACTGCACTATCCTTATAGCGGCATATTTTGGTTGCAACCCTATTATACCATAGATATGACAACCGAATCTTATTCCCAGTACAAGTGTTAAGGTCTACCCAAAACCCTAATTTGCAAACCATGATTGCATAATTCAAATAGAATATTAAAGGATCCAATAGTCCCAAAATGATTTCACTGTTTTCTTTTCCATTTTTCAAACAATCGGGTACAAAGAATTAGCTAAGGACCTAAGGTTGAGACAGACAGTAAGGGTTTATCAGTGAATACAAAGGTATGATTAACCCTAAAAGCTATGTAACAGGAGGAACAAATCCAAGAACTACTGATAGATAACTAGTCATCCCGAAATTGGAACACAAGTGTGGGATTGTTCCAAGAAAACGAAACAAGAAAAGGAGGGGGAAATCTTGACAGAAGGATACCATCAATCTTGATTTTCTCGTTGAGATTGTTGATGTAGATTGTCACATTAGGCGAAATCGCCTGTCCATCTCCGTCGCCGCTCATCCCTCTCTCTCTCCCTCCCTCCCTCTCTCTCTCTCTCTCTCTCTCTCTGTCTCCCACAAACAGGGTGGATTGTGGAAGGAAGGAAGCTGGGGTTTTGTGAATTTTGTTTTGTCGGAGAATAATGGACCAGAAGTCGGTGTTGGTTCGCTCATGAGCGGCTCATGAACCCGATTTATGGACCATTCCGTTCCATATGGTCGCGTCGGTTTTTTGGGTACGAGTCGCCGAGTCGTATGACTTGGCTGCTTTGCTTGCGTAAATATTTTCGGTCTTCGGATGTCGAAATTGAGAATTGAAAAGTAGAGAAATATATTACAAAGCAACAAGTATATGTATATCTAGTGATTTAGGTCATGTTTAATTAGAAAATAAATGAAGAATAATTTTTTTGTTCTTTACTTAAGGAGTTAAATACGGATAATTTATAGTTTAATATAGAGGCGGAATAATTTATTCTCAATATATTAAGTCTTGTGGGGTTTACATAATAATAAAGAAAGCTAAAGTTAATTTATTTCCTATCCACTTTTTCACAAATCTCTTTTCTCCCTCAATGTTATTCTTTTTTCTTTCACTTTCTCATGGAGAAAAAAACTAACACATCTCTATTAAAATAGTGGTGGATTGATCTATTTAGACACAGTAGAAATATTTATCTCCTTTTCTTTTGATTGACACCGCTTTTAAGAACATTTGTTATACTCGATTTCTCACAAAATGTTAATTTTCGAATTAAGGTATGAACTCCACACATCCTGTTGAGTTTTGTTAAGAATGGTTTTTTTATTTGAGAAAGAAGGTGAAGTGGTAACAATAAATTACTCAATGTATTAGCAGTAAAGTCGATTTTCAATCTCCTCTCTCGGTAGTAATACTTGAATCAATCAATCTAGACGTTGGCTCAAGTTTTGAAAGATCAGGTTAGCTAAGACCACGAGATTTGGCATCTGTAACTTGATAGCTTTTTTTTTTTCCTAAATGTGAACTTTGTTGTGTAGATCTATGTTTATTTTTTGTTGGTCATATATTTTCTTTTTACTTATTTTTATTGTTGAGAAACTTACCCCAAAATTGAAACAAGCACACATGCATTTTTTTTCCTTTTGAATCTTCTAAATTATTTCATTTTTGAGCAACTCATCCAAAACAATAACTAATGTATTTATTGTATCTAACTTTGAAATTTGTGGAGTTTTTTATCTAAAATTTAAACTGATGAAATTGAAAAGAGATTTCTACATTTCTGTACCAGTAGGCACCTTGTGTACTAGTATACTGGTACAAGTTTGTTAGTATACAGAACAAGGGTCTTTTATCCAAGTTATAGATCAAATATTATTTTTCTAAAAAAAGTTCTCATCTCAATATATTACGAAATGCAATGTTGAATGGGGTTCAAAATTAGGCATGGATCTTTCAGGAAGATCATCAAAAAACCAACAAAAATATAAAAAGAAGAAGGATGATGGGGAAACAACACAACAGCACCAAGCCCAAACTGGAGCATTGATCAAACAAGGGTTATGTTAAATTTTGTGAGGGAAGAACAACTTGCACAAAGAGTCGCCGGTCCAGGAACCTTTACCAAGCAATTCTGGAATGATTCTTTTGATTAGTATATAGCAGTATATTATCTTTTGTTTTGTACTTCAATGCACTTATTTTGGAGAAGCTTGGGCACTAGTTTTAATTAGTTTTATGAAATTGTATTAGCAAGTAATCAAACTTAGTTGAAGTAATATTACTTGCAACTTACTAGTGTTTTTCTGAACTTGTATTACTTAATATGTAGTAAAATATGGACCTTAGTAGTTAGATTATAGACTAACAAAAAATTTGTTTCCTTCCTCTAGCAATGAATTCTTTATTTGATGAGATAATGGAGGATGAGATAAATTTTTGTGAGGCAGTTGATACTTTGATGATTGCCATGCTTGAAGATTCAAGTGCACCATTACATATTAGGCGACCACAACACACTAGACTCTTTACAAGGTTTCAAATCGTAAATGATATTTTAAATGGTCATCCAACAAGGTGCTATGATATGTTTTGAATGACTAGTACAAATTTTCATATTTTATGTCAAAAAATATCTTCTAATCTCATTACAACAAGGACAACAGCCGAAGAACAAGTAGCCATTTTTTTATTATGTGTGGGTCACGGCGATTCCATGCGAAAGTTAGGAGAATACTACCAGCACTCTATTGAGTCAATCTACCATTTTTTCAAGGATGTATTGAAAGTAATACTTGATTTGCATGACGAATACATAAAGCTACCTGATTCTAGTGCAGGAATACACCACTCTGTTGGACCAAACAATGAAAATTATGTTTTTAAGGTAATAAAATTAAAAAAACTACTAAATTTATTCATTTTAAAATTATCATTGTTATGTTTTTTTATGACAATATCAAATTTGTAGGAATGTTAATTGAGGATCAAGAAAGACAAGAATTGAGTCGGGAATACCAAATGTTATTAAAGGATCAAGAAAGATAAGAATTATGTCCGGAATATCAAATGTTATTAGAGGATTAAGAAAAACAAGAATTGAGTCCGGAATATCAAATGTGCCCTGGGTGCAATTGATGGAACACACATTCCGGTTCTCGTGAAAAGGAAAAAAGAAAGAATGATTTCGGAATAGAAAAGGATTTATATCGCAAAATGTTCGGGCTGCATGCTCTTTCGACATGTTGTTTCTGTATGTTGCGGTTGGATGGGAAGGATCTACATCAGATATGAAGGTCTTGCGTTGGGCAATGGAGGATGGCAGTTTTACGGTCCCTAATGGAATTGCTATCTGGCAGACTTAAGTTATGCAAATACATCGAAATTTCTTTGTTCATATCACAATCATCCATATCGTCGTGGAAATTTCAACTGCCAATACTTAGTTCCTCTCGTTACATGGTCCTTGAAGATTTATATAACCATCGTCATGCCCAGTTTTGAAATGGGGTAGAAAGAACTTTCGGTGTTTTAAAAGTACGGTTTAAAGTGCTGGATAGAATGTCATGTTACAAGTACCGAAAGCAAACCTTAGTTGTGATGGCATGTTGCATAATTCACAATTTCATTAAAATGCGAAATTTATCAGATGAAATTTTTGATACTGTATCTACTGTTCAATTTCCTTACGATAATAAGAATTTGATGGATCTAAATGAGGTACTTAATGCTACTGAGATGGCTGCTAGAGAAATTATTAGAAATAACAATAGAAATACTTTATGGACTGAAGTTCTTTGTATAACGAACAGAAAGCCGCACTCTCCTAACAAAAAAATTAAATATATATATATATATATGAGCACATATGTAAAATTAAGTACTTATTTTTAATTTTATATTTGATATATATCTGATAAAAGCTGATGTAAACACCCCCCATCCCCCCTCCTCCCCCAAAACCAAATTTTATGCGGGCTTCGGATCGTGTAATCCGCTACGCCATTTCACATCCAACATCCAAGGCGATTGTTGCCTGCTTAATACGGGCTGGTGATAAAAGAGAGAAATTTGATTGTTACCGCGTCCAGCGCTCTTCTCCCGACCAAGCTCCCCGCCCCCGCATCTCTCGAGGGCATTTCTGTCATTTCCCAGTTCCTCTGGTCTCTCTCTCTCTCTCTCTCTCTCTCTCCAGTCTCCTCTCTTCAAACCAACTCCACCTCTTTCTTTACCCCCTTTCTCTCAACTTCCTCAACAAATCCGATCTAATCTCCTCTGTTGCCATGCGCCGGAGATCCGACCCCACGGCGGTGTCTCCGCCTCTCGCCAACGGCGTCTCTGCCATGGTCTCTCACTCAACTGTAATCGGCGTTACCTCCGATCACTCGCTGGATCGCCAAGACTTCGTGACTCTCTCCACTGCCATCTCCAACGGCGACGATCTGGGCCCTTTTGTGCGGCGTGCCTTCACCTCAGGTCGTCCTGATTCTCTCCTCCAGCACCTCCGCCTCTTCTCCCGCTCCAAGGAGTCAGAGATCGAGGAACTCTGCAAAGCACACTACTCGGACTTCATCAGAGCCGTTGACGACCTCAGATCTCTCCTCTGTGATGTAGACGATCTGAAGACCTCTCTCTCTGACACGAATCGCCTCCTTCTGTCAGCGGGAGTGCCTCTTTTAAACTCTCTTGATTCGTTTCTATATGCGAAGTCTCTCTCCAATAACCTGACCCTAGCGTTGAATTCAGCGAGGAGGTGTGTTAATTTGCTGACCATTTGCGCAAGAGCAAATTACCATTTGGGAAATAATAACTTGTACCTAGCATTGAGAGCAGTAGATGAGATTGACCATGAGGTCGTGAAAGATGCGGAGGCCGTACCACTCCCAGCTCTGAGGCGCATGCTGGTACGGTATATACCTGCCATAAGGGGCTATGCAGAGAAGAAGATTTCAAAGGAGTTCTCAGATTGGATGGTTCAGGTTCGGGCTGCATCAAGACACCTTGGGCAGGTTGGATTCTTTTGGAATTTTGAATACTTTTTGGTGAAATATATATTTGAAAATCTCCTACTGTGGCACTGGATAGCACAACAACACAAGCCATCTTAATTTCAAATGATCTTTCTACCGCTTTATGAAAACATCTCTCATTTTTTCCTAATATTAGAATGTACAAATTGGTACTTGCCACTTTGGTAGTAGTGCTATTTATTTTGTTTAGTCTTTTCTTCTTTTGTAATTACTGTTTCTGTTGTAGATCATTTTATAAGAAGGGAGCTGATATACAGATACAGTTGTTGATACGGACTTTATTATATAAGTTAAATGAGTTATTATGTATGTTAATGACTTTATTATGCAAACTCATTTTGGACAGTACTGTCATTATTCTACTTAAATGAGTTATTATGCATATTAGTGGTATTTAAGCTGAATAATAAAAGTATTGTACAAAATAAAATTGTTAACATGCATAATAATTTATTTAACATGTATAATAAAGCATGTATCGATGATAGTATCAATAATGGTATCTCTGTAGCATTTTCCTTATAAGAAAGCTGGTGGCTTAGCCGCATTTTTGAAAGGAGAAAAAAAAATGGAGCGTTCTTTCATGATGCAAATATGAATTCCATGTCTTGAGTTTACAGAAGCATCCCCAAAGAAACCTACTTTTTCATTGATATGTGACAGGTGGCGATTAGCCGTGCATCAGTGCAGCGACAGAGAGATGAAGAGTTGAATTCAACCCGCAGTGGGGCTGAGTCTCTGTACTCGCTTGATGCTGACTCTGATCCAGATGACATTGCTGCAGCAGCTGCCTGTGCCCCTGATGCGGCCTCAGCTGCTGGTTTTGACCTCACCCCACTCTACCGGGCTCATCACATCCATACCACACTTGGTCTAGAAGATCGGTTCAAGAAGTACTATTTTGAAAACCGCAAGCTGCAGCTCACCTCGGACTTTCAGGTTTGTTAAAATGGGAGTTTAAATTTTGGTTGGCACGTAGCAGTGGTTTTCCCGGCCAATAAGGTTATTGCGGTATGTTACCAGTTCCTTGAGTTGTTCTACTGACCTTAAATTTAGCTCTGTGATGCTATCAATTTATGCAGTTCATTTTCTTAAAACTTTGCCTCAACGATGCTATCTAGTCCTTCATTTAACCCTATCTTGATTTATAACTCATGTAAGCTTTAACTGTGTTCAATTTTTAGCTCAAAGCAACGTCCATTCTGCAATAATACACCCAACAAACTGAGTTTAAAAATGGCCAGCATACAGAGTCATCCCATATGAAATGGTAGAACTGTAATGAGCGGTATTTTATTATATTTTAAGTTCTATCCTGAGACCATTATGAGCAGATTTCTGTCTCTTTTTGAAATCTCAGGTGTCATCAATGACCCCTTTTCTAGAGTCGCACCAGACATTCTTTGCACAGATAGCAGGGTTCTTCATAATCGAGGACAGGATCCTGCGTACTGGTGGGGGGCTGGTATCGCGTGCTGACGTGGACTCACTGTGGGATGCGGCAGTGGCTAAAATGGTCTCAGTCCTCGAAGACCAATTCTCCCGCATGCAGACTGCCAATCATCTCCTTCTCATTAAGGACTATGTCGGCCTCCTTGGTATGAACCACTACTGTACACTGCTGTTTTATTCCAGTTCTCTCTGTAGTCTGCACTCACAAATACTATTTGGGTTTGCCCAACTATACCAAGTCAGGGGTTACTATGGTGTTGTATGAGAGTAGTATATACTATCTTGGTTCGTTCTACAGCTCTTGCTGTATGGTCCTTATCATTGCACACCTAGGTTTAGGTTGTTCTCCGAGATACCACTGTACCAATATACAATGCCCCTACCTGCTACCACTTGCATAAGGATTGTCATTTATACCACACCCAGTCAGGTTGTGGAGAAATCGTTCCTCGAATTTTAGGAACATATACATGATTTTTGGAATTCACAATTACTGCTTTGGCTATGGTAGGTACCACATTGAGACGCTATGGGTATGCAGTGGGCCCACTAATGGATGTGCTGGCAAAACACAGGGACAAGTACCATGACCTCCTATTGGCTGATTGCAAGCGCCAGGTCTCGGAAGCCCTTGCGGCTGACAAGTTTGAGCAAATGATGATGAAGAAGGAATATGAGTACTCCATGAATGTACTTGCTTTTCAAATCCAAACCTCTGACATCATACCGGCATTTCCTTATGTAGCCCCATTCTCCTCCACTGTACCAGATCTGTGCCGAATTGTGCGCTCCTTCATTGAAGACTCTGTTAGCTTCTTATCTCATGGAGGCCAAATTGAAATTTTTCCAACAGTGAAAAAGTATCTTGAGCGGTTACTTGTGGAAGTAATAGATGGATCAATTGTACGATTGGTTGAGACTGGTGGCCTCAACTGGTCCCAGGCAATGCATGTGGCAGCGAATATGGCTGTGATGGAGCGTGCTTGTGATTTTTTCTACCTCCATGCAGCCCAGCTGTCAGGTGTGAGGCGGCCTGGCCATACATCCAGCCGCAGGGACTTCCCCCTCAAAAGATCCCGAGATGCCTCGGAGGTCCTATTATTAAAACTATTATGTAATAAAATTGATGACTTCGTAGGTAACAATGCGGATGCAATCAACTGGATGGCAGATGATGTTATAAACGGTAATGGAAATGGAGTTGAACTGGGGAATGAGTATGCAAACGAGGTGTATATCTACCTTGACACGCTGGTAGAAACGGCAAAGCATATCCTTCCCACACCAGTTCTACGCAGGGTTTTCTATGGGGTTCTCTCTCATGTGTCAGATCAGGTTATCGGGTTATTCTTAAGTGACTCTGTTAAGAGGTTTAATATAAATGCAGTTATGGGGATTGATGCTGATTTGAGGCATTTTGAGGAGTTTGCAGATGGATTGGTGCCACTATTCACTGATAACCCGGATGAATTGTCAGCTGGTGAGGAGCCAAGGAGCGCGCTTATTGAGGCGAGGCAGATGGTGAACTTGCTCATGAGTAATAACCCTGAGAATTTCTTGAACCCGGTTATACGAGAGAGGAGCTATAACAAGTTGGATTATAAGAAGGTGGTCTCTATATCAGAGAAGTTTAGGGATTCCTCAGACCGGTTGTTTGGTACATTCAGTACCATTGGTACTAGGCGTGGGGAGAAAGCAAACCCGAGCAAGAGAAAGGGATTGGAGTCATTGATAAAGAGGCTCAAGGATGTCAGCTAGAACAGCGAGAAATTAAGCGATGGTTCTCTCTCTCTCTTGTTTACTAGTTTGCTAGATATAATTTCTGATTTAATCGGGGTGTGCTGTACAAGTTTTGTTGTTTGTCATCCTTTAGTGTTTGTTTTCTCATGATGTTATATATTAGACTTCTCAGTATTGTGTAATTTTCCAATTGTTTCTATCCATTCTTTAATATGTTCCATGTATGATAATTTGTACTGTCATGTTGTTTTTACCTTTTGTTGATTTTTTTTATGCATTATGTTGCATTGATAATTTGATAATATGGTTTTATGCCAAATTACTTTTAGGGACAATATTTCCTCAAACTTGACAATATTTCGTCGTATCTTATCTGGATAAAATTCAATTTAAGAAAACCATTGAATCCTAGCTATGGACAGTCAACGGGGATTGCATTATGATTAGTGACAGATATGACTGTATATTTTATTCTGATATTATATAATGATAACTTGACTTGACTAGTAGCTTCGAGATTCATAATTGCCCATTTTTAGGTAAATAAATATCACTTTTAGTATCCTTCAAGACATCTAAAGTTCATAGTTAGTGCAATCACACTCAGCCTAAACTCCATATTAAATTTCAAATTAGATCTCTATAGGAGGAAATATATGTATGATATGTGAATTACCACTCTCTTATTTATTTCGGTTTGGTCACCAGACTTCATCTATAAATCTTTCTCAAAACAACAAACTATTATAATCTCATTGTATTTTTTTCTCAATCCAAAATCTGTCCACACTATATTTTCTTTTGAGAAATTATTCTCGTACTTCATATTTTGCACACCTTATCTGCACACCGAAAATATTTATACTAAATAAATAAATCATTTATATATGTATTTATAAGTGTTTATAGTTAGCGTAGAAGATTTTTATCATTTTTTTATTTTTGAATGATATAAAAAATTCAAGTTAAAAAATTTTGTTGTTCAAGTAAAAATACAGTTTGCAAAATTTTTAATTTTAGTAATATAAAGTATAAATATTTTTATCAGTAGATATAAATACTTTTTAAAAATAATATAAATATATTTGACAGATGCAGTTATGGAGTATAATTAAGTACAGTTATCACTCATTTTCTCTTTTGTAAGCCAATGACTAGTACCAGGTTTTAATACTTGTTCATGCCAGTCCAAAAGCTAAGAGCATATCCTTAATACACATATAAAAAATGTTAAATTTTGCACTTGTTATGAAAGTGAATATTATATTACTATTAATTAGAGTCCTCCAACAAAAGTACAAATTGCTAGTGGTGCCTTGTACGCAAGTCCAATTGCATAATTATATACTTCTAGCACCCCATGTGCATGCGAAGAACATAATTTATATCACATATATACGGTTCACATACCCCATATTTATACCTTGTACCACATACGCAAATCACATACATCACATTGAAAGTTTCTGAAGAGAAAAGTTTTGCATCTGTGCTATCTGCCTATCTCTGTTCTAATATTTTTAGTTTTAGTTAATTATATGTGTAATATCTAATTTCGAACTTGGATCATCTCAAATTGCAAGTTGTAGAATGGAGTTTGATTTTGGGCTTTCTTATTTATTTATTTATTTTTACTTTTTTCCCTCCTGGTGGATTCCATTTGGGCCTGGCAAGCAGGTGTGGGCCCAATTTATTTCTTTTTAATGTATAAAAAAAATAGCAATTATCTTCATTTGGGAGTCACAAAATCAATTTGGTTAAGGGCTCAAATGTAATTTTTTTGGTGGTTTAAGCTTTCACAATTTTTCTTTTGTATTAACAATGATTCTATAAAAATCATTCAAATTTCATCCAGTACAGAATTTACTTTATTTTTATTTAAAATTTATGTAGTATTAACTCTCTACATATACATATTCAACCATTTTCCGAAGTAAAAAATAATAAATCATGTATTAACTCAAATTTGGACGATTTTTTTAGACGATCCGAATCATTTTCCTTATATGAATATTAGATTTGTCAATAAAAATCCAAACAAATCTACAAAATTGTTGACCAAAAATTGGACACTGATAAGTTAAAAATGTTTATTGTGGGGATAACAATTGCAAACATTTGGGTGACTATTAATTGTGTTGATTTCTTCAATTGATCATCTTTTTTTTAAGTAACTGAAACTTTATTTTTCTCATATCTCAAGATCTTTTCTGGGCTTTTGCTGCTTTTCTACTTCTTGCTTTGAGAATCACAACAGTGTTACCTAAGGCTTGTTTTCAAAAAGGGAGCTGATGCATAGATACAGTTATTGATACCGTCATCAATACGAGCTTTATTATATACGTTAAATGAGTTATTTTGCATACTAATGATTCTAGTAATATAAGGTATAAACACTTTCATCATTAGATATAAATATTTTTTTAAAAAAAATATAAATATATCTAAGATATAATTATCACTCTCTTTAACTAAAATTTGCTATTAAAAGAGCATGTCTTATTCATATAGGCTTGACTTTTGAATCTAGCTAGTGAATTTCTGAATTTGAAATCTGTACAGATATACTGTTGACTTTTTAAATTTTAGCAAATTGCCAACTCGTTTGTCTATTTAATTATAAAAAATATAAACTTGAGATTTGTTGTACTTGCAGCAACAACAATACAGATGTAACAAATCACATGTTTTAAGGCTGTTTAACATAGATGATATATATGGAAAAAAAACATTACTAAAATGCTATAAAAGCACATATATACACGGATGTATGACACCATAGTAGCATGAAAAAATCGAACTAATTGATTGTACTATTGGGCATTCTAATTATTCTAGTTAGCTTGTATGATTGAAATTTACATCCAATACATAGGTTTTTTGTCATAAAAATTATGACATGCAATCTAAATAATTTATCATGAATTTATACACATTAAAAACAATTAAACATCACAACGAATCGTATATATAAGATCTAAATTGAATGATTGAAATCGTATATCTTAAAAATTCTTGCTATCACAACTATGATAATAAATTAGAACTCGTATAATTGTGGACATACTTTTGTACCTTTTAGCCATCCCAAAAATAATGTCATATATAAAGAAAAAAAAATATATTGACAACTTTATATTTTGCAGTGAATTAACATTTTATCAGAATTTTATCATTGCAAGTGTGCAACGTGCAAATAATACATGAAATTATGCATTTGGATGCTAGCTGCTTGTGGCATGCCATATATCAGAATCAAATAGTGGAGAATTATTTGCCAAGTAAGTGCTTTTTGACAAGTCAAGTTGTGATAATGTGAGATTTCCTTCTTTTGGGAATGAGACAAAGATTTGATTTGATTGATAGGCCAATCATTTGGTGAAAGGTGAAAGAGATCAACTCAATGTAGTTGCAAAAGTAATTGGAAAAATGTGCCATTGCTTTTTCCTTTTTTCTTTGTTTTTTATTCTTTGCCATGCACCAACAGGAAGTCCAGCCACCATTTTTGTGACTTTGTAGTATATATGCAAAGAATCTTCATATTAATTTGACAGCCGCAATTTAGATGGAATAAAATCAGAAAATGTCAAAGACTGTAACGAGTTCTCTATCTTTAATGTATATCTATACACATATATTTATATATATGTGTGTGTGTGAGAGAGAGAGAGAGAGCGCGCGCAGACATAAAGATATCGTCATTAATATTAATTTTATTATTTGAATTAAATGAATTATTATTTATGTTAGTGATTTTATTATGTAATTTATTTGTATATTTTTTTATTATTTAACTTAACTGAGTTACTATTCAGATTAGTGATATTTGAGTTCATTAATAAAATATTATACAAAATAAATTGTATAATAAAATCATTAACATGAATAATAGTTCATTTTACATGAATAATAAAATTAGTATTGATTACGGTATCAACGATGATATCTCCCAAATATTTATCTATATATATAACATGAAGGGATTTCCAACGCCATAGATTGCAAGAATTTCTTTTTGGTATTAGTATTTCAAAATTAAAATGATGATTTTAAATTGTAGATTTGTAAGTTCCTTTCATGAATAATCAAGAAATCATAAATTAGTGATTAATTAAGTTTAGTTTTAAATATGAATTTCAGTATATTCATTCTTAGACTTTTTCATCTTGTACACAACGACCTAATTAAGAATGTTATAAATTTTCTGTTGACTTGTCTAAAATTAAAGAAAATCCGGAGATGAGTCTCGCGTTGCTTCGGCATAACATATGAACAATATTATAGTTTTTATAATATACATTCATCAAAATTGAAAAGAAAGGATATATAATGACAATAAATTAAAATTTAATTAATTAAAAGTCGCAGAAATATGAAAATACTTATTAATCATATATGGTGTATCAAATTAGTTCCCTTATTTATATGGAAAAATTTTAATATGAAGGAAATTAATAATTTGGTAAAATTATTGTAAGAAGTTCACATTAATGTATTCTATCAAATTTTTTATAGATCTAAATATTATTTGAAATTAATTTAATAAAAATATGAAATTAAATTTTGTAATAAGTTTTAGAAAGTTAAATTTAACGGCAAGGATGGAGTTAGGGAGTGAGGAAACATGGAAAAATAAATTTGATGTCAGGCATGATTTTATAATTATTTTAAAAGTTAAGTATGTTTTTATTTTTCTTTTTTGTCTAAAAGTATAGTTTTAGAGACATTTTTACAAAGTATTTTGTGATTTGAATTACAAATCCGTATCTATCTTAATACTTAAACACATGTTTTATAAATTTTTATATTTAGAGGTACAATTAATATATTAAAAAATGAAAAATGTATATTTATATTTTTTTCTATTTATAAGAAGCTTATTAGATTCTACAATTAATATATTAAAAAAGTTGAAACCAATTAAAACTTTGGTTAACTCTTAGTATAATAAAATGGGATTTGCTCATCCTTTACAATTGCATGAACTTTTATTAGCTTTATCAATTTTCTTCATATATTCGAATAAAACGATGGTGCATTTTAGTTACCATAAGGCATATAGTATATTTGAAATTGAAGGGATCTACATGCAAAGTTGATTTTCTCCATTTCTCCAGCAGTCTAACCTCCACATTCCAATCCTACAAAATCAAAGAGCAAGAGACAAGAGATAATAATGTAAGAGAGGAAAAAATGGAAGGTGAAATTTGGAGCCTATAAATAGTTTTGTCAAATATTATAAGTATGAACTAAGTGTATAGTGGGATTCAATAGATCAGACATAGATCACTACAAAATCAACACCTTTCTAGCCAATAATATTGCTCCAATCAAAGGCTGATACCAAACATGGTAGATAAAACTGTAGAGATACTGTGAAAAAGTTGTTCAAAATTATATATATAATAATAGATAAGACCAACCTTTTTTGCATTCATGTGTTCTCTAAATATAATAATAATAATAATAATAATAATAATAATAATAATAATAATAATAATAATAATAATGAATCTATGATAATTTTTGCTATATAAAAGTTGTTGCACCCAAATTTTTCTAACATAAAGGGATATACATGTCATGATATCATTGTTTTCTTGACCACCAACTTGGCAAATCATGCATTTACCAGCAAACTTATATCCTGCTCTCAGATTTCAAACTGAGAATTCCTTCCCTGATCATTCTTTTTCCTAGCTACATCCTAGATACCTAGACTCTATACAAGATATATAGTCTCTTACAAGTGGGTCCCATGAGACTTTAAGCATCTTTCTGGGCCCACACCATAGGATCAAATGGACCGGAGTCGTATATATCAGATAGCTACCATGTGAGATATATACATCACATCAATTATATAATAATTAATTTCTCAGAGTTGTATTTCACTTAGATATTTGAAAATGAAATTCTCCATATACGTATAAATACACACGACAAATTAAGAGATAATCTGATCGGGGGACTATATATGGATGTTACCAAGACGACAGATTTAAGATTTAAGG
Organism: x Bolboschoenoplectus mariqueter; assembly: GCA_037678475.1. Lineage (NCBI taxonomy): Eukaryota > Viridiplantae > Streptophyta > Magnoliopsida > Poales > Cyperaceae > x Bolboschoenoplectus > x Bolboschoenoplectus mariqueter. Next base: position 1,275,888 of record CM075258.1, on the reverse strand, counting down.
TCTTGAAATTTTGTTTTGAAAAGGAAAATTGACTTCTGAAAAAAATATAATAATAGAAAGAAACGTGAACCTCTGACCAGCTTATCCAATTATTAACACGTGTTCTTTCCACACACAAAAAAAAAAGAATTTTGACACGTTTGCACCATGGAATTGATCATTTTGTCAATAGCTATGCATTTTTATTCAAATACCTCTCTTTGAAGAGGCGTGTGCACCTCTTTCTCCAACCTACTAATACAAAGTCATCAAGAAACATTATAACAAAAAAATAATAATTAGATGTATGTGATAATTATATATCAATAATGTACTCAAATTTGTATCCATAAAATTCAGGACATAGATTTTATAGATCGGATATGAAATATTCAATTTTTTTAAGACTTTGCGCTTTTCATTGTATGCATATATACGAAATAGAAGTGTTTATATTAATATTCAAACATATTCATATTAACATTTCAATGTGTTTATAATATTATTCAAATGTATTTATATTAATATTTAAATATATTTATATATGAGAAAAAATATATTTATGCTAACACTCAAATGTGTTTATATATGAAATAAATATACCCAACCACAAGATTACAATTCGTAATAGATTATTATATATTGTAACAATCTGTTACAAATCGTAACAGACTGCTATAGATTGTGATACGTATATATCATATTATAAACCGTAGCACTCATTATTAACAACTAAATCATAGGATGCAGAAATAAGGTATAAAAAGTGAGAGATACTAATACCTTTTCTAATAATTAATAACATTAACTAGAAGTTTGAAATAATAAATGCATGCGCTAAATTTATTGATCATGGACCATACATATATTGACTTGGACCTTGTTCAACACATGTACGCACTTCACCGTGATAATAATATTGTTATAAGACTTAGGCATGAATCACCGCTCTTTTTTTTTCATAGTTTGATCGTAGAGAAATATATAGTAATCCAAATAAAATGTTTCAACTCACTAATTATATTTAATTTAATGAGAAATTATTTTTGTATCATATATTTTGCATCACTTATTTATACTCTAAAAATATTTATTTTTAATATAAAAATTATTTATACTTGAATTTAAAACTGTTTTTCTTTTTTTTTTCTCTGAATGATCATTGGAAAATTCAAGTTAAAGATTATATATGTTGAGTAAGTGAAAATATAGCTTTCAGAATTTGCGACACTAATAATATAAGACACAAATATTTTTATTATTAAGTACAACTACCTTTTGTAAGAAGTGTAAATATGTATTTGGGATATAAAAAAGAAGCTCAAATAAGAAATGTAATTATTACTTTTCTTTTACTCTGATCCTTACTTACCTATTCTATTACTGGTGTTTTCATTAATCAGTAGCTATAGTCATTGAAGTGTGTAATTAATAGTGGAAAAGGAAGGTGTGCAATAATAAATTAATTAATTTTCATGAGTTCTTTGCATGAGATGATGGCTGCACAAGTTAGAAATAATCGGAGGTATTTGAAACTTTCTGATTATATATATAAATGTCATTGTATATATAATTAAATTGGTTACATGCAATACTCTCAACACAAAATCTGGTTTGTCGACTTTCCTACATTAACCACTTAAATTATCTTTGCAAATATAGAATCTAATTTAGCTATCTAAAATCTCTCTCTCTCTCTCTCTCTCTCTCTCTCTCTCTCTCTCTCCACATCCACACACACACACACAACTTGAAGTCGTTGCACCAAGCATGCATGAATTCCCCACCACTTATAATTAATTTGCCATGCTTATATCCAGCAACAAAATTATACTCCAAGAAAGTACACTGTCTCTACTGATGAAACCTACTCACACAACAAAATGAAGCAACTAAACTAAAATAATATATACAGAATCAAGATCTACTTAATTAAGCTTATTATATAATTCTACCTATGTTGACCACATTTCACTAACCTAAAATAATATCTATACAGAACCAAGATCTACTTAAAATTTAGTCTTCCAAAGCTAATTAATTAAACCACCAAATCGATCATCACATGCCCCTCAACATATATATATATCCTCTGCATTTATCCGCCAAATAATTCATGCATTTTCTTGACTATGATCTCTGATTGCACTAATTAATTAGATGAAGAAAACTGCTAGGCTTGGGTATTTGTCAAAAGTTAAAGTGCAAGGGGGTGTTATTTTCCATATTTATTGGACTTGAAGATTTTCTCCACCACATTTAATGGGTTATAGGCGTGAAAAATTTCTCTTTCACAAGAAAAAAGAAAAAAATGAAGAGTGTACATCAACTCCTTTGATTCTTGGAAGAGCTTGATGGTAGTCATCTCATGGATTTGGTGATCATGAACAAAGCCATGACGATGGCTTGATCCATCCCGGGTTGCACCGTGATTGTAAGCACATCTTCACCAAGCAAGATTTTGTTTGAATTGCTGAACTTTCTGCTGATCTATATGTATTTCAAAGTAATTTGAGTAAATGTCGACGTTAACATTGTAGTTGGAAACTTGCAATCTGTAAAATTAAATAACACACACACATATATATACTACTATATATTCTAATGCAAGAAATTAATGATCCAAAGAAAGCAGCTTAAACCATTGTTGGTTTCTTCACAACAGATTCATGTTTGGTCTAATAGGTTCTGACTAGCTATTACGGAAGTCGGTTTGAAGCTATGTGCCGTCTCTTTGAATAACAATTTATTATTCAGGCTGTAATTAACTTGGATATGGATTACGTACCTCGGCTACGAGTTGTTTATCTGAAGTTAGCCTATGAATCTTAGACCACTCTTCGCATCGAGACCAGCTCAGCCTGAATTCAGCAATACCACTTGCCATGGAAGCGGTACAAGTCGAGTTGCCCAAATACTTTGTGATCCTGAGAAGAGGTTCTTTTAGCATCATGCTTGAATGAGTATCTCTATCTCCTTTATATATCTCCCAACTCTCAGTGAAGCTAAAGATCTGTAAGTTTAAATGTCATAATTCCTCATGACTTAAAAGAGTAAAATTTAGTTAAACCATACTCATCTTTTCTCATATGACACTTTTTTCATGAGGCACTATATATACATATATGCACTACATGCTAATTAAGTCAATATTCTCTGTGATTAATTAGCCCCTCTGATATCAAAATTTCCTTTATATATATCCTATATATGTCAATACTGACTCTTTTTACACAGGTTAATCGTCGTAATCTCAAACATGCCGGTATAATACCTGAATAGATATATATATATACACACCTCGTATCAGATTGACTGATTGAAACTACCTTTTTGCAATGGCGTATCGTGAGATAAACATAACCATTAGGGCCCATAAGAACCATGTCATTATTTCTCCACCGAGTACCATGCGCGGAGTAATTGTCGACTCGGAAAACGATACGCCCATCAGAGTCGTCGAACACCGTATATCCATCCCCGTGGAAGAGCAGAGATTTGCACCAAACGGTTAGGCGCACGGGAGATGACGAGCAAAGATTAGGAAAGAGCAGCTCTCCTTTGTTTTTCAAATTATAATTAGAGGAAGAATTAGAAGTCTCCATTGTTGAATTTGGAGAAGTAGCTAGCTAGGGTTACAAAAGGACAGGACTTATAAATTGTGACCTTAATTAAATATCTGTTGGTGGTTACTGTTTTGTGTTTATAGAGAGGAGAATAAGTCTGAAGCCAATTTGTACTACAACTGTCCAAAGGAGTACTTCTTGATGGATATTAATTGGTAATGTGCTCAGATATATCATGATAAGGTGTAATTAATTCATGCTTTATAGCATTTACTATTAAGAATTTATTATTAATTATTAATGAGTGTATAAATACGTTTCATCACCCTCTTCCTCTATTTTTTTAAAAAATTAATAGTGGTCGCCATAATTATATTAATTAAAAAATTAAAATATTTCATCGATCATTTTTCAATAAATAAAAATAATTTAACATCTAGGCCCTTATATATATGTGTGTAAAGTCAGGATCTTAAACTCATCAAAAAAATTGGTGAATTTAGCTAAAAAAAATTATTGAATTAGATTCAAATGACAAAATTTAATGTGCTAATGAATTCTTGTCATCGTACGCATGTAAATCATATACAAAATATTTAAAATAAATACGAATCTTAATTATTCAAAAGATTAAAAATTAAATATGGTTTTCATTTTTTTTTAAAATATTTCTATACTGATATGGATAGATTCGAAACAAATTTGTTGATTGGTTAACATTCCTCTATCTAAAAACATTAATGGCAACATTAACGATACACAACATCAACAATTAATTGCAAAGTATGAAGCAACAACAACAAAAAAAAAACATTGAAAAGAGAAACAAAACCAACAGTCGTTCTCATAAGTGTTACATTTTATTTATTATCATTATTTTTTAATATTTTAACATTAAACCCCGTAGACAGTGAGTATACTATTCATATTTGGGGTTCAGATTTTCTGCTGGGTAGCAGAATGTATGGATGGAAAAATTATAGGAGGACTTTTTTTAGATTACTTTTCACGAATCTCAACATAATCGAACGAATAACACATTATGTTGTACAATACAGCGCATCAAAGAATACGGATCCTCATATTTGACTAGTGAGGAAACTTTTGTTATGTGGGGCCCACGAGGATTATTTCTTTTTCATTAGAGCTCTCATTGACAATCTTGACAATATATTTTTAAATAATTTCAAAATAATTTTAAAAATTCTTAAAAATATAAAAAGCTTATAGACATATTTTTAAACTTATAGTTTAATTATTTTTCAAGTTTCATGTAATTTGAGCGTCGATTAATATTCCATCAAAGATCGTTAAATATGAACCGTTGTAAATATTATGTAATTTTGATGGCCTTTGATGACATATCAAATTATACTTAAATCGAATGAAATTTGAAACACAATCAATCTAAAAGTTGAAGAACATGTTTATAAATTTTGTTTCTATTTTTAAGATTTTTTTTTCAAAATTATTTAAAAATTGGTTATTAAAGTTATCAAGGGATTCCCACCCTTAATTTAAAGTTATTAATTAGTTAATCCCGACAGTATGAAAAACAAAAACGATTATTTTCCTCTAATGCTTAATTATGTGTCTTCACTTTTGAAAAAATGTATAAATATCACCTCAATAAGTTGCCAGCGTGCAAAAATTTGGTCACTTTTGTTGTCTTTTTTGAGCCAAATTTTGCCTACCTTTTGTACACATGGAAACTTTTTTGCCCCTACTTTTATTATTGTAATAACTTACGCAATTTCTTTCTGAAGTAGTAAAGGTGTTTGCATATTCTTCAAGTATATATTGTCCACTAGAAAGAAAGATCAAGAGACAAAAGTATATGAAATTTATTGAAATCTCTCCTTTTTTTTGTATGAGATGACCTATATATGAGATGAGATGAGAATGAGAATTAATTCCTAGTGGAAATTATTTTTATGATGAAAAAAGTTCAATTGATGAAATTATTTTTATGACCTATATATGAGATGAGAATTAATTCCTAGTGGAAATTAGAAAAAAATAAAATAAAACTAATGATATAGGTTAACAGTGTCCTAGTTTAGGAACCACCAACCATGTTATAGAGGAATGATTTTTCACGTTTAATTACGTCCACTTTGAAGTACATACGCCATGTCCATGTGTATATCGTGCACAAAATATTTAGAAAATGTGAAATATATTAAGAAATAAATAGTGTTCATAGTGACAGTGACAGTCGGAAGAAGTAGAGAAAAATTTCAATTAGAGTCAATAATAATAATAATAATTATTATTATTATAATAGTAATAGTAATAGTAATAGTAATAATAATAGTTGGTATTTAAAAAAATTGACTTTAAAAATAGAAGAGCAAGAATCTGGTACTTGTCATACAGATGTAAATTTAATTTGCTGTTATAAAATTTATTTGTTGTGCTTTCATATATCTTAGAAGAGTAAGAATTTGATACTTGTCATACAAATGGAAATTTGTATAACACTGTTTACAAAATTGTCTTTATGTTATGTCTATAAGACTATAACCTAAATTTTTAAACAATTTTATAATATGAAAATGTGTGTTTTGTTAAAAAGAATAAATAAATATTTAATCAATGGATCCAATATTCCAATGTCACCATTTCATGAAATAAAGGGAAAACACATGACATAATTAATGATGCTTCTATATATGCACAGGTTTAAAATAATATTTAAGAAACACATGTCCTTTGACGACATATATTTAATGGACATTAAAAGATTTGTACAATGAACAAAGGTGTTTACAAATTAAGAGAAGATGTATGTGCAAAAGAAAAACTGAAAATTTTTGTGCTTAATTACCAGCTTGATCAAAGTTTGCAAAGTAAGATTAAATCATCATTCAGAGTAAAGTATCATACATGTATACTTTTAGCAAATTTTGAAAAATATGCTTGTATATCTACATAATAGCACAAAAACCTCACTACTTATAAGGATTTATTCCTTCATTATTAATTTATTATATACAGGTAAGAATGAGAGCCAAATATATTATATTATGCTAATAAATACAATTCAAATTCATCTCAAAAAAAAAGGGAAAATAACTCCATAAGTTCAATATGTTTTTTGACAAAGTTCAATATGAGAAGCACATCATATTCTATGGAAAATTAAAATCCATTCTGACCAGCAACTGAATTTTGTTGCTTAATGAAGCTTCTGAGTCAATGACAAACATGGCCCACAGTTCTTTTAATTAAGAGTTTACTTTTAGTTTTAAGTCTGTATTGGAAAGGCAAGTGTCAATACTAGACTTGCCTCACAAAAATTGATTTGGTCCTCTCCAATATGACTGTGTATTCATTTCATATCAACTCTTGATCATTTATATCTACCCCTTGCCATTGTGGTCTATTTTGTATTTAATAAGTTAGGCTTAATATTAAGAGTCCGATTATAATGCTTTCATAAACATTTCGATCAAACGTTTATAGATCAAATTTCAAAATTCTACATTCAAAACAGTAATTTAAGTAGCTTAATAAATTCTTCATATTAAAATCTTATAAAATACTACGATTTATCATTTTTTAAAATTTATTTACTATTTTTAATGATTTTTGAAAAATAACCTTTTTTCACCTCCAAATATTAATATTTTTTTATTTTTAGGATCACTTTTAAAAATCATTAAAATAGTAAAAATTTTCTAAAAATGATAAATTTTGATATTCTACGAAATTTTGATATGAAGAATTTATTAAATTACTTAGATCAACGTTTTAGATGTGAGAATTCAAAATTTGACCCATAAATATTTTGAACCGAAATTCTTATGAAAATATATTAACCAAACTCTAATATTAATTGTTAATTTTGTAAGAACTTTCCAATGAATTATATACAATTGGCAAGCAGCCGAACCCACAAAATTCATAGGTCCTGACCCTAGAAGATAACAAAAATCATACAAAATCTAAATTTAAAAAATAAAAAAGGAAAAGAAAAAAGGAGCACAAAAGAAAAACAATAACACCAAAAAAATATAAATATTTGCTAAATGAACCTACGTAACATAGTTTATCAATACATTTCAGCTGCTAGAAGAAAAACAAAGGAACAGAAAACAAGACAAAGGGGACAATAAATGAATCTGAAGGTGAATATGGCAATGAAATCAACACCTTAAAACATAACCCTCCCAAATTCTGTGCTACTGTACAGAAGAAAATAACTTCAATTTTGAACTTTTTACATGGAGATCCTTTTTCTTTCTGGAAAATATCATACAATCTTCTGACTTCCAAAAAATTCTACCTGAACTGATCACAAGGAATGAGAAGAATAAAGAAAGCAAAAGCAAAAAAAAAAAAAAAAAAAGAAAAAAAGAAAAAAGAAAAAAGAGAGAGAAGTGGCAAGTGGTTGGTGGATCCAAACTGCTTAGATCTCTCCCCTCTAACCAGTTCACAAGAATCAAGCATTGTCATTCCTTGGAGGCTGGTCAATGAAATATTAATGAGATCAACTCATATCAACTCATTATAAATTAAATTAACTAGATCTTATGTTTTTATTTTTTTTCATTTATTGTCTGTTTCGATATCAACAACACACTACTGGTAACCTTATGAGTGTATTCCATGGAACAGGATCCAAATAGAAAACATTACTGGTACGGGATCAGTCAGATCTAATGGCGCCTCAATTCAATACAAGTATCACAGTAATCAATTTTGGCATCCAGTTAGGCCCAATATATGTGAAAACGTGAACCAACAGGTGAGGTACTGTTTTCAATTATCTTTGGCCTTTTAGTTTCTCTTTGGGAGGTTCAAACCAAGGCATAATTGTACAAGCAAGGATTAATTAGGCTTAATTGATATTACATGGTTTTGACTTGATATTCTGTACCCAGTACTAACCTTATTAGGGATTGGTCTTCTAGGTGCACCAGGTTTGAAGTTATCTAGGGGTTTCAAAATATGAAAGGAGCACAATAAATTTTCATCAATGCTTAGCAAAGCGCCAGCATTGTCAAATTCACCACAGTAATTTGGGGCCGAGAAAATGGTAACTAATCTCCTTTGTGCGAAAAATTCGTAGCCATCTTCTACTACCTGAAAAGTAATAACTTTATCAGCATCACTTTTTCATGGATAAATTTAAACAAGTCATTAGGTAATCTTTTATTTTCCACAAACCAACCCTTCTCTAATTCTTCTTGTGCAAATTAAGGGGCATTGGAGTTTCAGATCTTTAAAGAATTCAAGGGATGAGGAAGGAATGGTTGTATAGATTATATTTTCAGTATGATAAATACAAGGATAAAATCCTATGTACAAAAGTACAATTCTAACAAATACAGCCCTTCTCTTGTTCTATCATTCCTTTCCCTTCTTTTTCCCTCCTTTTCCATTTTAAGCTGACGCTCGGGCAAGTTATAATGGCTGTATACTTGGATAACCATAGAGATTTGATTGACTATATTTTAGGTATATTTGCACAAACCAGGTTCCATTACAAAACTTAGGAAGCTCATAGAAAACACCATATTTTAACAGTTTGCTGATCAAGCGAGGCCCAAATATGCATGAACCAGAAAACAAAAAATTGATTCTTCACAAATGAAATCCTAGGACTTAATTGCAAAAAAAGAAGAAAGCTTCACAAGAACTACCTGATGGGCCCGGCAGATCAAATCAAGATCATTCTTCTCCAAAAACTCCACCAACTTATCGGCCCCGAAAGTACAAGAGACCCCTCTATCGCTCTCCCCCCACCCCTTGGTCTCAGCACTTGGGTCCGACCAGAGCATATCACACAGCAACCCATAATCCGGTATCTCAGTAGGCCGCTCAATCTCTACAATCTGCTCCAGGTTGTCCAGCTCCGGCGACAGCCCTCCATGCATGCACAACACCTTCCCATCAATCAGCGCTGCAATTGGGAGGCAGTTGAAGCAGTCACAAAAGATCTTCCAGAGGCGCACATTGAATCGGCGCTTACACTCATCATAGAAGCCGTAGACACGGTTAATCTTGGCATCCTCGTGGTTCCCACGCAACAGAAAGACCTTGTCAGGGTACTTTATTTTGTAGGCCAGGAGGAGGCAGATTGTTTCCAAAGACTGCTTCCCACGGTCCACATAGTCACCCAGGAAAAGGTAGCTTGAGGTCGGCGGGTACCCACCTAGGTCAAAGAGGCGGAGCAGGTCCGCAAATTGGCCATGTATGTCGCCTGAAATTTGAGTTTGATTCAAATGGTTAGGAGGAGTAAGAGTCAGTTGAGGTCTGATTATGAAAGCTTTAGTAAAAAGTTGAGTTTGTTGGGGTTGAGGCACAATTAGCAAGTTAGTCAGGATACTTTGTGGGATGGTTGGGGCTCGCTAGAAGGATTTATTGGCTCAAAGCAAGTAATTAAAATAATTTGTCCATGAAATGACTGGGCGTGCAATTTTAAATTAACAATTTACTATTATTTCCGTATTATTTGATTAGTTGAGGGCCTGACTCCAGTAACCAGCCTCAACTTATATAATTTGGCTTTAATTGTTATTCCCTCAAACCAAAGAGTTAAGAATTAAATATGCGGGAATTCGACATTGACTGTATAGGACTTGAATATTTCAACTGACAATTTATTTTAGACTTAGTTGGTCCGTTATGTGGGCTTAACAGAGTATTTGTCAGAACAAAATAATTAGAAAACTATAACCTACCTCCCCACCCACCCCAACCCTTTTCTTAAACCACATACAAGCTATCCCAACTGCCTGAGATTTAAGCTCCGTCAACACTTGATTGCATGATTTATGCAGAACTGGTTTAGGGCAAGCATAACTGACAATCCAGGAATAATTGGAGCTATAATTGATTAAAATTGAGACTTCAGCATGAGGATTGACTTAGGCTCGATTATACGGATGTATGGACTTTTATGCAAGATTTTACAGGTACAGACCTAATACCAATTCCGCTCCACGTTTGACCCAATTTTGGGGTGGAACTAATCAACTTGGGCAAAATTGCTCTGACGGGCTTCTGTTTCATGGTAGGAAATTGCACTTAATTTAAGACCTCATGGCCGTCTTTGTCATTAAAAATCAAATGTGGTATCAATAAGACTTTCAGTCAACCACCCATATCTTTCCTGACCAGTTGACCATTTAATGTACCTAAAATGCAGAAATGCATATGATAATTTGGTGCAAATGAAGGGAAAATTGGGGATTTCTTACGCATAGAAGCATTTTTTACAAAACCTAGTAAATTAGATAAACAGCATAAAACTGTAATTCAAAAATAAACTTCAACAGCGCATTCTCATAAACATCAGATTGTAATAGATCTAGATAACGGTGGGGGAAGATAAATTAGGCCAGGGTAATTACCATCACTTAATTAATTTCTTATATATATACTAGAAAATACTTCTAATGATGCGATTTTTTTCCACAATTCGTTAAAAGCACAAGGATATATCGGAAAACACAACCAGAAACAAATTGAAAACGAAAAGAAGTACCGCAGATCTTGATTGGGGCATGGAGACGAAGGAGATTGGGCTGAGAGAGAAGCACCTTCTTCGCCTCGACGCAGAGCTGCCTTATCTCTCCTTCTGACAACGCTACCTGTCTGACAACGGGCCCGGGCGCCGCAGCTCCGCCTAGAGTCTGGCTGGCGCCGGCTCCCACAGCAGCCCTCCTCCCCCCTTCCAGCAATCGGCGCACCACGTCATCCAACACAGCTCCCTCCATCCCCCCCATCGAGCTCTTCGTCATCATCATTTTAGCGAAACGATCTCTCTCTCTCTCTCCCTCTCTCTCTCTCTCTCCCTCTCTCTCTCTCTCTCAACCCCAAAAAATGAAACAATGGAGAAAGAAAAAGAAGAAGAAAATAAGAGAGAGAGAAATAGGAGAGGAGATAACTATAATATCCATCCAGTGTCTAATTAACATTTGAGAATTGATATGCGTCTCCCAGCTTTTGTCATTAAGAACTTACAATTTAACATAGTTGCGTGTTATTATGGGACCCACATGTTTGTCCTAGTACTTATCATTTCTTATAGGATAATAGGACCAACATATATTTTAGGAAAATTTTCTAAAATTCATATGAATTATTTATGGATGTTGCTAATAAAAATTATAGCATATTTTGTATACTCTTTTTATTTATTTAACAGTTTTATAGTTTTGTTAATGTAACAAGTTCGTTTTCTAGATAATTTTAGTTAAACATGTTTGATAAAAATTACTACAATTATACTAGATCGATAACTATATTAATTAACTATACATGTGTATGAATTAAATAAATATGTTAAATTCTGAAGAAAATTTCATCTGTGTAATTCCGACAGTAAGCACAATGATAAAAATTAGCATATCTAGTATGATTTAAATCTGGAGATATTAAGGGGGATCTTTGAGGGAGAGGGGAAGAAATCATAGAACAAGTAAGATTGTAAGAAGAGAAAAAAGAAAAAAACATGGGATGGAGTAATAACGCGACCTCTAATTTGTTTGAATAAAGAAAGTCAACAGCTGATATCCACATTCGTCATCCCGCTTACATCCACTGAAATGTGGGTCCCAAGTGGGGTCCGCATTTTAATATTCGTGCTTAATTCTCTTGTCAGCGACAATTTTTCGAGTATTTTCGTTTGGAGATGATCCGGGTTCTTTGTGGTCGGAACTCTGAACTATTCAAAAGCGCGTTAATGTAATGTAGCCGTTGATTCGAGATGGAAAGGGTCTATGGATCGTCTGATTGTGCGCGTGGAGGGTTTAAGGAGTCAGACGCAGAAATCGGCAACGCTCCGTGCAAAATATATCTTTTCCATTTATGGTGTAAATGGGAACCTCTTTATTAATGTATTGATATGTATATGCTGACTGTATATGATATATCTAACAACAATTCAAATTAAGAAATTGCTTTCAATTTGAGCAAAGTTATTAGTATGAGCTTAACAGTACCAAAATCAAGGTGATTGACACTAATTGGTAAATGTAGTCATAAATATTTAATATAAATAAACTAACTGAAATTGAAATACATTTGATATAAATAAATTAACTGCTAGGTTCTTTATAAATACATTTGGCAACTTCCATAACACGTTTTTGAAATCAAACAAACACTTTTTTTATAATATATTACTTTAAATATAACTTCATAAGCTATATCAACATAATTATTTATAATTATTTGACATAATAACTTATGCTGATGTATTAATGTTAATATATCATGTGATATGCTAAAGAGGTCAACTTTTTGATTTTTCATGTCCGAATAATTGATCTAACTCTCTCATTCTCAATAAATCTACATATGAAAATCTCATAGAGTACTAAAATTTATTATTTTTAACTTTTCTAATATTATTTTATATATAACGCATGCATCAAGCTAAGGATTGCATTAAATTAAATGCACATAAATATTTAAGGTTTATCAAATTTTACCATCTATACCAAGATGGATGATAAAGATATTAAAGTATAAACCTTAAGGATTGAGCATATCCATTGAGCATATCCTAATCAAGAATTATGCAATCAATAAGAATAAACCCCTCAGAAACTAATTTACTATATAATATTTCATTTGAAGTATGAAATGTTTAAAATATCCTTGATAATTTTAGTGTTGTTTAAATAATTTTTATGAACTATAATAATTTACAAATAAAATTAACAATAGTTTCTTACTTCATGATTTTTGCTACTTTTTATATAAATAAAATAAGTGTATCAATTTTAGTCATTTATAAAACTATATATTAAATAATAATAAAATGAAGTATACAACAGCCAAAAATTGAATTATATTTCTATTTTTTTTAAGAAAAAGAAGTTACAAATTTTCTGCAAATAAAAAATTCAAATCCATAAAATATAAATTATTTAAATATTATACTATAAACATAAACATATAAGAATATTCTTATCAATTCATATTTTAAAATGGAGCGTTAGATAATACATTATATGTCAGAATTTATTCTCATTAATTACATAATTCAGCAAAATATTTGTTCAAATTAAAAATTAGAGAATTAATTTGTTACAAAACAATATTTTAGTGACATCCCATTACATTACCCTTAGTATTTGGAAGATATCATTATCGATACAGACTTTATTATTCATATAAAATATATTATTATTTATAATGACAACTTTATTATGAAACTTATTTTGTATATTACGTTATTATTTAACTAAAATATCACTAATTAAAATAATAATTCGCTTAAATTAAATAATAAAAATATTATATAAATAAATTACATAACAAAATAATTAATATAAACAATAAATCATTTAATTTAGATAATGAAATCAATGAAAATATCCGTATATCAGCTCCTAATTATTTTATTTTATTTTGATAACTGTCTCGACAACTCTTATGTTGTCAATTTAGTTTTGGTGTCAGTGTAATCCATTCTCGTTTAATCGTCAACTGCTGAGCAATTTCACTTTCACACTGTTTTGAACTCTAGAATTTGTTACATTAATTTGTGATCGTTGAAGGAAACGTCTATTAAAGTATTGTCGTATTGGCTTTAACTAATTTCCCTCCAATGGGTTTCATTCGGAAAAGTTCCTCTGTGCAAAATAACAAAAAGGGACGAAACAGACAACAGCTCAGAGATGTGCCAAGCTCAAACACTGAAATAAAGAAGCGGTGACGCGAGAGAGAGAGAGAGAGAGAGAGAGAGATGTTAACTAATTCTCCGGCGGCGAATTGATGGTGGATTCTCGCGCGATGATCGCCGTTGCTTTCTGATCAGGTACAGAGAAGATGTATTTTCTTTTTCTTTCTTCGATTACTTTTCTTTTTTTTCTTCCTTTTGATTTCTTCTTTTTTTTTTCCAAGCCTTTTTTCCCTCTTTGCATATATCATTTATTTTTCAGATTCTACGCTTTTTCCTTTACTTTTCTGAGAATTCCTTTTCTTGGATAGATAGATATCATTGGTGCTTTTCTTGACTAAATTTGTATTTGGCAGGTATTTGATCGTCGCAAGTCCTGTACCAGCCAGTGCACGCTGGTACCAGACCATACCACTTCAGCATCAGGACCTGAGATTGCACTCAACAAATCGTAAATTGTTTCAGCGTGCTTTATGTTGGAATGAACTCAATTCTTCAAATTTTGTTACTATCTAGTTAATTCCAGATGATTGACCTTTTTTTTTCTACTAAAGGGATCATTTGCTCAATGCATAAAGATGGATCAACGAAATTGTTATAGGATAATCTGAATGTGCCTATTCAATTCAAGGTATTTCAATTTGAATCTGCTCTTTGAGACATAGATTTGGATCAAGGAAGCTGTTATAAGAGAATGTATCATTGTACCTAATTTTACCTGGTTCGTTTGTGTACTACTGTCTGGCATGTTACCAAGTGATCAACTAATGTAGTAGCAAGAGTAATCTTTGTCATACCTCAGTATATATATTGTTATTGTTTTGAGAAATTATACAAGTTCTTTAAGAATCTTGAAACCTATGGAGTACTAAACAATTGAAATGAGACAATCCAACTTCCATTCATTGGAAATTTGTCAGCATTGAGAATCTTTCGTTCTTGTCTGAAGTGCCTTTTCCGTTATATCTAATAATCCCGATTAAACTTAATATATAGCTAAGTAATTATCTTTATGGTACTAGCCAGGTCCATTATTTGTACTCACTACTCAAAAACCATCAGGCATGTTAATGTTCACTTGATATTCTCAAATCTTTAATTCTTCTCTGCAGAGTGACTGGAGGGAATCAAAGCCTTTGATTGCCTTCTGACTTGAGCACAGAAATGAACGGTGAAACAGCATGCTTGCCTAATGAGCTGATGCCAAGTGTCAATAGGAGGACGAAGCTTCCTGAGCCAAGGGAGACGGAGAAGGGGTTCAGCATGTGGTCTGTGATAAAAGATAATGTCGGGAAGGATCTGACAAGTGTGTGCCTCCCGGTTTATTTCAATGAGCCTCTCTCCTCTCTGCAGAAGTGCTTTGAGGATTTCGAGTATTCACACCTCTTGGATGAAGCATACCGATTTGGAAAAATGGTAAGGCCAATGAAACTCAGTTAACTCAAACCAATTGTCAGTTGGTCATAAATTACCCAGTCAAGGATATATTTAACTCAAGTTTGCTCCAAAGTATCCTTACTATTGCAATCAGGACTCAATCTGACCCATTTTTCCTATAATATGTTGTCATGCTTTTCCCTTAGTATTACCAGGTTTTGCCTCAATTTGAGCCAATTTAATAGCAATTTGCTCTAATTGAGATTAAATTACACTGCATAAGTCTGGATCAACCTGCAAATATGTATTAGTTTGGAAAATACCAAACATGCCTAGAATCGGGAGATTGACGGGATAAGAATATTTTACAGATCTTTAAATCTGCTTCTGCCTTTTTATGATTTATACATTCAGGTGTTATTGGACTGCTTTTATTTAATGTAGGGGAATAGTTTAATGAGAATACTCAAAGTAGCGGCATTTGCAGTGGCATCATATGCATCATCAGAGGGAAAGCCGTGCAAGCCCTTCAATCCTTTGCTAGGAGAAACTTACGAGGCCAATTTTCTAGAGAGAGGCATACGATTCATTTCTGAGAAGGCACTACATTTTAAACCCCCCCGCCCCCTCTCCCCCCAAGAAAAAAAAGAAAAGAAAAGGAAGAGAGAGAGAAACAAGAGACAAGAAAACACCAAACTACAATAGCGAAAAACACAAGAAAACCATAAACTGTACTTAAATATCGATGGATTAAAAAAATATAACTAAATGGGAAAAAAAGAAAGGGAAAAGATGGATACTCATACATGCCTTCGCCTTTAGCTTTGAAATAGACAAATTGTCCTTTATCACACCCCCTTTCCTCCTAGGATTATGGGTGCACAGTGCACTTTATTCCCTTATATAAAAAGTATAGATATTTTATAATTTAGCTTTTCTGAACAATTTCTGAATTCCAGTGCTCACTGATTCTGTTATAATTCGTGGTTTACTTTGGTCCAATATTTCCGTAAGCTCCTTTCTTTTTGTCTTTTTAGTTTTCTTGATAGTTCAGATCTTGATCCTTTTGATAAAATTAGGTAAGCCACCACCCGATGGTAATAGCTTATCACTGTGAAGGGCGGGGATGGAAACTATGGGGAGATGGTGACTTGAAGTCTAAATTTCGGGGCCAATCCATTCACCTTGATCCTGTTGGAGTTTTGACGTTGGAATTTGACGATGGCGAAATTTTTGCATGGAGTAAGGTAATTATCATATAAAAATGATTTCATTTTAGCCAGTTTTTAACCCAGATACGTTTATTGCATAACCAAGGTTCAGTATTGCCTAAATCAAAAACCTAATAAACTTTCAGCTCTAAGGCCCTCAATTTGCCTGAATTGTCCATACTCTAACCCAAATAAATTAGCTTCGACAAGTCAACACAATATTATTTTGGCTAATTAAAAATCTCGAACTAGTAAGTTGATTTCTATTTCTGAGAAGTATTAGAGTGTTTGAAAGAAAAAAAAATAGTTGTCATTTCTTCCTTCTAATGTGGATCATATTCATGTGTTACCATGAAAAATATAAACTTTAGCATGATCCTATACTACCCTCTTTTCTGTCTGACGACTCTGATCTGCCCATGAAAATCTAGGTGAAGACAACCATAAACAACCTCATCCTTGGGAAGCCATACTGCAATCACTATGGTACAATGAGAATAAAAGGAAATCGCCAATTTTTATGTAGGTTCAAGTTTAAAGATCAGTCTCTTCTTGAACGAATGCCTCGTCAGGTAAAGAATTTCAAGTGCAATAATTCTGCTTCACCCATTTGTTCTATTGAGATCCAAATTATCCCAATAACTGTCAGCTTACCCTTGGGTGTGCAATTGAGCCTCAATTTAACCATTTTCTCAAGGATGAATTTGACATATATTTAACATTCTTTTATATGCTGTGAGTACCATGCTATCTCTTATTGCAAGACAATAGAATTGACTGATGCTTGTCTACAGGTACAGGGCTATGTTGAGGATGTCACTGGAACCAGGGTTGCGTCTTTGAGAGGAGAATGGAACAATAGTTTATATTATGAGATTCTAAAACCAATGAATTCGGAGTTGTGGGGAAAAGGAGAATCCTTGCTATGGGAAAAGAACGAGCCACCTGCAGAGCCAACCCGATATAATTTCTCCTCCTTTGCCATCATGTTAAATGAACTCACTCCTGAATTACAGGTATAAGTAGACGGTAAGACGAACTTTCTTGTAAATTTCTTGTCTTTTAGGGACCATATTTAACATTATCATATTGCAAGCTATCCCAAAATTTCTAATGTTTTTCCTAACCTCAGATTGTTTCTCTTCCTTTGCAGTGCCCTTGAAAATTGTCACTCCCTGAGATTTGTTACTTTTTCAGTCTGATTCTTTACTGCACAGTGTGTTTAGTATTAGGCACATTACCGGACTGTTGAAGTATCTGTATGAGATTTGAGTGGTACTGAACTAGAATCTGATGTTGCAATTCTTCTTTTAGCGATTACTTGTAAAGACACATATCAAAGATAAAGAAGAAACAAGATCCTTTCTGTAAGGTGGGCATCTTTTATTGTCCAGTTACACTTTGTGTTAATTTTGTACTAATTGTGCATGGTAGGAAAAACTGCCACCAACGGATTCACGGCTGAGACCAGACCAACGCTACTTAGAGAATGGTGAGTATGAAAGGGCCAATGCTGAGAAGCTGCGGTTAGAGCAAAGACAGAGAATGGTATGTATCTCCCTCTCCCTCCCTTATTTCTCCGCAATTGCATATCTCAAATCAAGGTAGGATTGGGCGCTCAGCTTTTGGTACCGTACAAGTTCAGTCTTTTACTGGTACAATTTTTCTCACTACAGAGCCAACAACGACCATAGTAGTTTAGTCCTGCTCATAATTACAGCACTGCATCAGTTAGCTGTAGTACTGGCATTGGCTGTAGTTACTTGTAAACGATAGTACTGGACACCTGCCATTGGATTTCTTTTCAATCTGCTGATATTGCAAATATCTATTTATTATGACACAGTCAAAGAGCATGCAAGAGGATGGATGGAAGCCGAGATGGTTTGAAAAGGACAGTAAGGAAGGCACGTACCGTTACATTGGTGGGTACTGGGAAGCTAGGGACCAAAACAACTGGTACGGCTGTCCTGATATTTTTAAAGACTTATCGGACGAATATCCTGGTTTAAGCTAATAGCTTCTGTTCATATAAACAAAAATTCAGGATTATAAAAAGGGATAATGACCAAATTGTTGGTATCTAATAACACAAATATGACTTCCCTATCAAAAGCTACACACACTATATCCTCTTGTAATCATTCATGCAAAGTTGAGGAGAGGTGGTTCGGAATCTTTTGAAAGGACAGTGACAAGGGTCTATGAACTGTTGTATATTTCATGGGCATATATGTGATATTTTGTGTGCTTTTGTTGGGGCCAATGCATAGTATTTTTTTATTTATTTATTTTTTGTTTTGCTTTGGTGATATTTTGAAGTTTCAGAGTAAAAAAAAGATTGCCCCAGAAGAAACAATTTTCTTGTTTTTGATAAAATTGGTGTTGAGAAACTCAATCTGTGAATTAGCTTTTCAACATGTTTTACCAAGCACTAAAATTTTTTTATTCATTCCAAAATTTAATAAATAAGTCAATAGCAAATTTTAGAAAATTTGCAAATTTGGTGCTTATTTCTTTGTTCTTTTCCAGCTTATTCTTTTTCTTTGACCAGTTCTGTCAGCCAAGTCAACATACAATAAAGAAACTATCTTTTCTTTTAAAAAAATTAAGAAATTATTTTTAAGTGTAGTAGTAGCAAGCATGTTCTTGTTTGACCCCTTGAAGATGTTAAATCTATCTTTAGCTCATATTTTAATATTTGTGAACAATACTTAATGAATCTATTAAAACAGAATTTACAGCCATGAAAAAACTTTTAAATAAAACCAGATGGAAAATCTAAAACTTCCCATTGTCCCATCTTCGCAACACATTGTAACTTAAAACAAATTTATTACAAATCAAATAGGATGATTAATTCACAAATGACCAGGCTCAAATCATACTAAAATTTTCAAGTAGAAACAAAAGAACGAAAAGGGATAAGAGTATTTACAATACATTTCACTATCTTCACAGCACATTGTTGTCATTCCTCCACCTCATCTCTCATGCTTGCAAATGCTGGCCTGATCAATTAAATCAAAGCATCTTTTAAGAAATTATTTTCTTTTGGAAGTGACAATTTCCTTATTTTAGTTCTCTGTTCTTTTTTATTTGCATAGTCTCATTCCTCATTCCGAAAAGAGAACATGAGACATGCCTAATTAAAAGCAATCAAGAAGCTGACTATTTGATATTACAAGAAGAATCATTTAAAGATAATTACTAATTAGCAGACATACTTTGAATTTCAATGATATTCTTTTGGCACTCACAACAGACTGCCATGTAACTCTTCTTGCGGCAAGTCCAACACGATCGCAAAACTAGCTTGCTGATCTTGTTAGTGTGTATGGCCTCAGTTCTACGCCTCTTCTTTTGGCAAAACTCCTAGACATCAAATTGCTCTTTTCAGTTCCGAATTCTGCTACGAGATTGTTCAGTTCATAGATTTATTTTACTACTACAGTTTGAAGATGTACCTTTTCAATTTTGTTACTTTGGCGTGTGCAAATGTCCGTCATGTAACCCATCTTGCGACATGACCAGCATGCCTCTGAACCTGAACTCGAACCCGTTTCTTCTTCCTTGTGCATCTCTTCAGTAGGTGTACTGTCATTCTGTTTCTCCTTGTTCAATTCTTGAACAATGGAGTGCTCATTTTTTACTTTTAAATTTTTCTCAGCTTCACAACAGGCAGTTGCAGTATTCAAAATCATCTTCTTCACCTGGTTAAAAGAAAAAAACAGAATTAGTTTTCAACATAGAAAAAATAATGTCTAAGAGATTACGGATAAAAAACACTTCTAAATTCCAAGATAACATACTGTTTGAATTGCATTCTTTGGACGTCTGCAACTGTCACTCTTGCGACCAGCCTTTCGGCAAGCCCAACATGCCCCTATATCAGTTTCCCCATTGTTCAATTTTTGGAGGGTAGTTTTGACATTCTCCATTCTTTCATTCTCCTCAATGATAGATGCAACCAAATCATCCATACACATTTCTTCCTCATGCTGCCATACAGACGTAGCAAAATGACGCAATGAAAGAGGCACTTTTGCAATGAGCATGCCGATTTGAAATTTTCTCGGCAGCGGGATCTTGTTTTTCTCCATTTCTCCCACAATAAATTGAAGGTAAAAAATCTGCTCAATTATGCAATGTTCTTTTACAATTTGAAAATCATTGTATTTGCCGATGAGGTCTGTAAGTATCCTGGCATCGGAGGCATCTTGCTTTCTCTCTTGGGATTCCAACAAACTTGTATTTCAGAAGAAAAGAAAAGAGGAAATAATTAGTCCAAATTCAAAAGGAAGAAATAGAGTAAACTTAATTACTCGATTGCGATAATCGAGTTCCGATCGATATTAGAGAATAAATTAACTGGGCATCTTCAGCAGTAAGAGTAAGATTAAGCTCTTATTTGAATAAATAAACTTATCTAAATCAAATTTTATATATTCCAAATAGAAAATGATATACCTTTGGAGATACCATCTCTAGTCCTTTTCATGCCTTTGTTACCATTGACCAGAGCTGAATTCATCACGACAAAGGTATAAATTTTCAAGATAGTGTGATTTGAATGTTGTTTCTATGTTTCTGTTTAAAAGAGAAAAGAGAAATATTGTGGCTGTGTGGAGATGAGAGCGGAGATGGAGAATTTAAATGCCAGAAGCAACTCAGAACTTCTCTGTTTTATTCTAAATGGACACCTCCATTGTTCTCTAAATCTTGTAATTATGGCACATCAAGTTAATCTTATTTTTAAAAAAAATTGAGGTTTAATGAAGAATGAATTTGGTTCATTTTTTTGGTTAAAATTATTGGGTGTGTTGTACTAATTTGTTATCCATATGAATTAAACGAGGTATGGGAGATCTCCATGGATGCTGAAATGAAGAGGATGAAACTTGATGAGAATTATATATAATTTAATAGCTGCTTTCTTGGGAAGACTGGAGAGCAGAAGGCTTCCAAAGACAGTTGATAAGTTATTATCTTTGTTAATTGTCGTCGTCTGAGTCTTATTCTGACAAAGACATGTTCAACACCAAATGCTTCCAAATATTCTTTGGATAATCTGTGGCATGTATTGTACAGCCACAGATATGAATATATTCTAAGCTTTGGAGTTAAAAAATAATTCTCGTGTTCCGAAACAATTTTTTTTTCTTTTTGGATTGAAACTTTAATGGTTTGTTATATCTATAATTTTTTTTATATCTATAGCGTTTTCTTTCTTTTTTTTTCTTTTTTCCGCTTATTTATATTGTTGTCTTTGCATGAATTATAGGAAAGATCATGAAAAGTAAAGTTTGGTGATAATTTGTTACACATATTTTAGTGACATAAAGTTGATGTAAAATAATAATTAGAATGATCTAATTAAACTAGCTTTTTTTTATTTGGGAGATGTAGTTTGTTGTACACTCAATATAATAATATAATTTTCTTGAGTTAATAAAATATAATAATATTATTTTTTTATAAAAATGAGTATTTAAACTATAAATAAAAGGTTTTTTTGTTGGGGGTGGTGGGGGAGGCATGAATATTTAAACTTTGTGGTTACAATTTTGTTGCATTGTTATTAATACATTTTGTTTTAGACTTTTAATACTTAAATATGTTTTTAATATTTATTGCTACATTGTTTTACTCACTACCCTTTTTTTAAAAATAAAAATTATAACCACAAAGTTTACCTTCCTAAAAATAATAAATTATGCGTTCATACTCTACTGATCATAGAAATAGATAAAATTGTATCAGTCTGGAGTTTCATTTATTATAAATAAAATCAGAACATATGCCATTTCATGATTCATCCCTGATGAATGAAGATTGAAGACTGGAAAAGCATGAAATAGATTTCTACACGCAAAGCTACAATATGATGCATACAGAAGATCTCAGTACTGTATCTCATCTTCCAATGGAAGAAACAGGTCCTGGAGTTCTCCATTTGTTGCAAGCAATGGATACTTCCTGTTCATTCCAGATCAAGATCCTTGTGTTTTCAAATTAAGAAAAGAGAAAATATTATATCCGGAGTTACATCCCTCATATTTAAAAATTTAACCCCATCTATTTCATAAATTGTTCAAGTCCAGAAAAATATTAAAAGGTGAAGAGATACCTTAACTATTTTTTTTTATCAATTTAATGAAATGGAGACAGATGACTGATATGATTGCAAAATATAAATATGTTCTCTATTATATGTTCATTCAAAATGTTTTCCATGAATTTGAGAATTTATTTAAATCATTCAATAGCTCAAAAGATGGTCAGGTTATCAAAGTATCACCGTGTCAACAAATTCTCATTCGTAGAAAATTTTCTGAGTTAGTAAAATATAATAATAATAATTTTTTTTCACTGTAGAATTTTTTCTGAAAAATTATTTTTGTCCCTCATATATTGCACCATTTATTTACACATCAAAAATATTTATACTAAATAAAAATATATTTATATATGAATTTATAAATATTTATAATTACTATAGAAAATATTTATCATTTCTTTTAAATTATTATAGAAAATTTTAAGTTATAAATTTTATTGCACAAATAAAAAATACATCTTATATAATATTTAATTTTAATAATATAAAATATAAATATTTTTATCATTAAATATAATTTTTTCTGAAAAAAATATAAACACATCTTAAATTTAAATAAAAAAAATATAATTATCACTACTCTGATTTTTTTAAAAAGTGAATATTTAAACTATGAAAAAAAGCATCGGGTAAAAAGCCAAAAAAAAAAATGCCTTCTTGTCGAAGGAACCCCAAAAAAAAAAAGATTTCCCTCCATTCAAAAATGCAGTTTAGCATATAAAAACCCTACTAACCCCTTCTAACATAGTCGTACCCCTCTCTCTCTCTCTCTCTCTCTCTCTCTCTCAAAATGGCACCAACCAAGCAAACAAAGGTCAAGGCGAGCAATGGCGGAGCGAAGAAGAGAGCTCGAGATGACGACGAGCAAGGTATTACTCGAACAGTGGCGAAATTTATACATAAAAACTTCAAAATATGTGAATTATCGTAGATCTCCTCTAAACGCCTTTGAATTTAGTAGTCCGAACTTCAAATTCGTCATTTCCTTTTGGATTCATCGTGTTTCAATCATCTCCTTGTCATTAAATTAGGTATCTATATATTATCTAATACACTTAAACAGTGAATGCTGAAATGATTTGAATTCTATGTTTCTTTTTACCTAATGTAGATAATGGAAGCATTGATGTTGATACGCTTCAGGCAATGGGGATCCGTGAATTGCGCGATTTGGCAAAACTCGAGGGGGTGGCAACGAATGGGACGAAGAAAGAACTTGTTGAGAGACTCTCTAATTGCATCAATAAAAACGATGAAAAGGTTTCCAAAAAAGATTCTGATGAAGAGAAGGATAAGAAAGGTTTATTTGACTTGTCTATTTGTTTCTCTACCTTTCTTTTTTTTGGAAAAGTGAGGAGTAAAATGCTACCAATTTGTACTTCTTTTGATGAAAAGAAGGACCTATGGAAGTTTTAAAACAAAAATTAAGACAAAACTTGCAACAATAAAGCTTCTCTATTACTAAATTACACATTGCTCATAATTATTATTATACTTTCTTAGGAACAAAATGATAAATTCAGCAAAGAGAAGGATATTTTTTTTTCTATATAGAGTTCAAGAGTATTTCTTGCTCTTAAACTTCTGTTGTTATCAATCTGTGTTTTTTATACCTCGCGCCACTAATTGCAGCTCTGGCTGGATTGTGGAAATTTGGGTTCAATTTAATCACATTTATCCTCAGTTTAGACCAGCATTTTCTGAGGAAATTCTCAATAGTCAGTGTAGACCTCGAAATGCCTTTAAATGCTTAACACTGCAGCTTGTTTGTCTAGCCATTGGTGGTTCATTCAGCTGGCTTGTATCTGACATAAACATAAACAGTACCAAAAAAAGATGTTGATCCATGCTTCCTAAACCGTAACCCTAAACTAGGGGCGGATTTAAATAGACGCAAGCCCATTCCAGGGCTTGGGCTTGTTTTTCAAAAACAGTTGTTAATGTAGCAATTTTTCCTTCTAGACTTATAAAATTATAGTCTCAATTTCAATTGTGTCTAGGTTTAATTGAGAAATTGAACTAATTATATATATAATTACTTGGTGTGCCAAGGCTTAGTATCCTGGATCCACCCCAGCCCTAAACCCTAAACCGTTTTTAGGCTTGTGAAGTTCTTGCTATTTATTTGTGTTAGTTTGGTGAAATTAGGAACAAGTTGTATTGTTCTGTAATAAATGCTGATCTCCAGATGACGGGAATGACAACACAGCCACTGAGATGGAGAAGTACCTAGCAATGGGGATCAAGGAATTGAGGGAATTAGCAAAATCTAAGGGGCTTCCTGCAAATGGATCAAAGAAAGATATAGCTGAGAGGCTCTTAAGTGCCACTGACAGCGGAAAGGGAAGTTCTGATTCTAAAGGTAAAAAGAATGATAACTAATAGAAAAATAAATATAATATCATCTATACCCTCGGAAGATAAGAAATGTTCTATGTATGTGCCAGTTACATTTGGAAATGTCCTATATAAGCCTACAAATGTCCTTTTCCACCTGTTAACTTCTACTTGAATCATCAGAGAAGTAGGAGGATTGGAGACATTTTCTGAAAAATCATATTGGTTAGGGTTTGTACAATTTTTTTTTTAGAAATGCAGGTTTTCATGATAAATATTTTATTTTTTGGAATTCTTAGATGACAAAGAGGATAAAAAGGAAGAGAAAACGGAAAAGATAGTAACTGCCACCAAGAAGGGCTCAGCTGTGTTAGACCAGTACCTTCCTCAACATATCAAATCTAGCTACCATGTATTGCAAGTGGTATGTTTTTCTACTTGGGAAATATTTCATGGGCTACCATCCAGCATACACCATATCAGCTAGAAGACCCGCTATGAAAAAATATTTAATGAAGAGATGCAAGTTTCAAACTTTCAATTGTGGTGGGTCACTAGTTGCATTAAGTACATAAGAGTTTGTGGTATCAGAGAGTTCATATTTTGCACATAAGAGTTTGTGGTATCAGAGAGTTCAAGTTTGTGTGGAGCTATGCTTTTCTGTGTTTCTGAACCGATGCGTAATAAACATATGATACTGTGTGCACTCTAGTAATATGCTAAATCAAAATACTTTTTCAGGGTGATGAAATATATGATGCGACACTCAACCAAACAAATGTTGGTGGCAATAACAACAAGTTCTATATCATCCAAGCCCTAGGTTTGTTTATGTAAATCCAATTTATTTTATCAAACTAGTGTATGCCGGATTGAAATTAATAGGCTCTTTATGCAAATGCAATATATTATCCAAGCCCTAGGTTTATTTATGAATTGGACAATTTAGGTTCCAATGTATGCCAAATTGCAAATTATGAGTATATGTGAGTGGCACTATTTTGAGCCTTATTGCAGGTTTGTTTGCATAATTGGAGAATTCTATTGAACTTGACAAAGCTGCATTTTCATTTACTTCACTATGAGAATACTTTTCCTATTTCAGAATCCGATGATGGTCAGAGATACATGGTTTTCAGCAGATGGGGTCGAGTTGGTGTACCAGGCCAGAACAAGTTGCATGGCCCTTTTTTGAAAGTTGGTGCTGCTATATCTGAATTTGAGGGAAAATTCTATGATAAAACAAAAAACAATTGGTCAGACCGAAAAAACTTCACATGCTATCCCAAGCTCTACACATGGCTTGAAATGGATTATGGGGAAGATGAGAAAAAAGAAAAAAAGGTATATTTACAATATACCCAAATTAAGAAAATTCAGGCACCAGTTGTGCAGCTTAGTCCTATGTAGACCCCAATAAGTCTCAGTGTCTCAGTGGATCAATTCAGCACCATTTTAAGCTAATTTGAATCAGCATAATATTTTGTTATTAAGCCTCACTTAGGTCTCCATATGCATCAGTTCTACCCAAATTGGTATCGGTTACCCTCACTTCTGCATTTGAGACTAAAATGATCATGAGAACTCAATCTATCCTTGATGTCAACCTAAGCATCAAGCATATCATTATATTAGTTGTTTTGGATGACCTCATTTTTGTTTTTTTAACTTTTTGGTTATTTATTCAATTATTTTTTTTGGGCTTGATCAGGGAAAAAAAAGGGAGAATGGGTCGACTAGCGCTGAACCCAAGGAGACAAAACTGGAGCGGCGGATTGCTGATTTTATTTCATTAATTTGCAATGTAAACATGATGAAGCAACAAATGATGGAGATAGGTAATCGAACTTTTTAGGAAAAACATATTCTGAGACAGTTCAATAACTCTTTATCTTTGGGATTTCATTTGAATTACTGACACAATAGGAGAAGGTTGAGAGTAAATCTGAAACATGAATATTTTAACTTTTATGATACCACTGATGCTGGCTGCCAGCTATTAGACTCATGTCTCATCAAAACCCACGCAGGCTATAATGCTGAGAAGCTCCCATTAGGAAAGCTTAGCAAGTCTACAGTACTAAAGGTTAGGATTTGAATTTGATGTAGAATATAGCTGGAGTCTCTATTTTTAAGATTATGTTTATTTGTAGATTACAAGAATATGAATTGTTATTCTTTGGTTTATGTTCGAAATACTTATAGGAGCATTTATACAGGGATATGAAGTATTGAAGAGAATTTCAGAGGTGATTGGCCAAGCCAGAAGATCAACACTTGAACAATTGAGCGGGTAATTGTTCCTTTTTCCTCCTTGTACTGGAAAATACCAGATGGTGCATACTGGTTCATAGTGTAATATTTTTTTATTGTTGAACTTTCTGGTTCAAACTTGATATTTACGCCTCCATCAATCTTTAGGCTCCTTGACTGGTAACAGTCTGGTACACCTGTAACTACTGGTTCTGAATTTAATCAATGCTATCTGAATCTCTTATGTGAATCTTTCTAACTGGAAATGCTTGTTATTTAATTTTCATTGTGTTGACTTTTTTCCTTTCATATTGTAGAGAGTTTTATACAGTGATACCTCATGATTTTGGTTTTAAAAGAATGAGTAAGTTTTACATTTTTCAAATGTTTAAATTACTTTTTTGTTGTTTTCAAGATGCTAGTTCTATTAGTTTAACTTGAGACTTTTGGAAATAGAATTTAAATGCTTGATCCCTATCTTATTTTCACACAAAAAGAAACTTAAAAAACTTTTGAAATGGCAGGTCAGTTTGTCATAGACACCCCCCAAAAACTAAAGGCCAAGCTTGAATTGGTATTTTTTTTTTCTCCTCCTATCTTGAATAAATTATTTCTTTTCAACCATATAATGTTTGAGTTCTTGAACTGTGTAGGTTGAAGCTCTTGGTGAGATTGAAATTGCAACCAAGCTTCTTGAGCAAGAGGAAGATGCTGAGGTTAAAATTTATATATATCTCCCCAGTTTTTCTGATATACTTGGTGATTAACAAAATAACTTGTTATAGAAATTTAACAAATTAACTGATAAGTATATCAAATTGAGGCTTTATTTTGAAGTGGATACCTGAGTCTTTACATTCTTATACCAATATTAATAATTTACAATGCAAAATGCATAATTAAATCACTATAACTCGATTATTTTTTAGGGTTTCAATTTCAATTATAGGATAGGTTATATTGACAGCAAAAATGTTTGATAACCATGACAACCTGATGCAACAGTTACTAAAATAAAAAATAAAATTTAGATATGTTCTCTATGATTTGAATGGGCCACCCATGATTAGGAAAGTTAATGGTTTTGCCCGCATTTGTGGGCGAGCTATTTCCAAATTGCACCAAAATTGATTGATACACTGCCTATCTAAATTGTAGAGAACATATTTGTGATCTTAATATTTTAATGTTCTTATTTTGATAACTGTTGAGTCAATTAAGTTGGTTGTGAGTATAATATACTCTTCCCTTCAATTATAGTACAATTATTATTTGCAGATAATAGATTTTAGCTAACATTAATGTCGTTAAAGTAATCTGTTCCAAATTTTAATTAAGGTTTGAGAATTGAATAATGTTTTTTTTAATTATTGTAAAGACATAATATTCCATTTAATTCCTTTTCACTCAGGATGACCCAATGTATGCTCATTATAAGCAACTCAAGTGTGAACTTACCCCAGTTGAAGCTGATTCCCAAGAGTTCTCTTTGGTAATTTTGTGTACTTATTGGAAGACTTTACATATATGTCACCATTTCCTTTATTAAACATCTGTCACCTAAAACTTTGAATTTAACATATATATGCTATGTATGAGTTCACTTCTTTCGGAAATGCAATGCACTGTGCTATATTGGACTGCATATCGATTAGATTCATATATGCCATGTAAAACTTCAAATTACATGTTCTCCACTAAAAGTTCGAATTTGCACAAATGTCAACTTGATTGAGAGTGTGTTTTACGTTTGAGCAGATAAAAAGATACTTGCTGAACACACATGCAAAAACACACTCAGGCTACACTGTGGATATTGTGCAAATTTTCAGAGCTTCTAGGGATGAAGAAGACAGCCGTTTCAGCAAGGTTCAACTTTTATTTGTCCTGCTTCCATTGCATGAGAATTTGTTGAATTTCACCAAAAATTTTACTTAAAAACGCACAATATTTTTCTGGTGCTTGCATTAGCCAAAAGCAATCTGGAATTATTTGCTAATAGGACGAAGCTGTTAAAATAATGCCCAGGTCTATCAAAAAAAGGGCCAATGTGTCACAGATTTTGTTTGCTATCTTGCCCGAGGCCAATTATGCATTTATAAAAAAGAAATGAAACATTTGAGCTATTATATGCAATAATAAGAAATGACGGTTAGTATTTGCAAATATCTGAATGAGATAAGTTATATTGACAACAAACTTAGTTAACAATCATGACAACCAATCAAATGATTAACAAAATTGGGAAGTAAAATTACAGATATCTTCTTCACAGTTTTGATAGGTGCATCAAATTTGGTGCTTTTATTTTGTCAGCTGTCATGGTTGACAACTAAATATCTTTTGTCAGTATATCCTTCTCTTCTTTTGACTGCTGGCCCTTTTGGTTTCTCCGAACCTTTTTTATTATTTCAGTTTTCTGGCACACAAAATAGGATGCTTCTATGGCATGGTTCTAGGCTTACTAATTGGACCGGAATTCTTTCTCAAGGTATGAGTTTGTTTTACTCCCTTCTTTTGTCAATATTACTGAAGTAACTCCTTTACATTCAACTGATCTTGAAAGTTGTTTAAAAATTGAAACAATCTTCAGTGTGTTGTTTTAAAAATTGAAACAATCTTTAGTGTGTTGTTTTTCTATCATCAATCTCTGCTTGTATGCCAACCAAGCACTGTATTGATATGACTCGAGTTCTATTCTCTCCTGTATGTATATATATATATTTTTTTTTAAACAACGAATGTTGTCAAACACCAAATGAACTTGGTGAAGATTAAGGATATTGCTGGTTTTCTCTATTTAACTTTTGTCATAACTCATTTACTTTCAAATCTGAATACAGGACTGAGAATTGCACCTCCTGAAGCACCAGCGACAGGGTACATGTTTGGAAAAGGGGTTTATTTTGCTGATATGTTTTCTAAGAGCGCCAATTATTGCTTTGCCTCTAACTCGTCTAGGTCTGGTGTTCTCCTGTTATGTGAGGTATGTGTATCATGACCCCCCCCGGTTGTCAATCTCTCTCTGTAACTTTGTAACTGACATTACTAATTCGAGTTGATGGAAGCTTATTTGAGCATAGTACCATAGTTAGATTAATTGAGTTTTGCTTTGTGCAAATGAGGATTGATTGCACTGCACATATTAAGGCTGGTTGAGGCAAAGTTGGATAAAGTGCTGTTTATATGTTGATCGCACTATTGAAAAAAACTGATACTGCATTGGCCTGATACTTGGTTAAGTTTATATTTAGTCTAAATTTAAAAACATTCATGTTAGTGATTTTAATTTCCAGGTGGCCTTAGGTGAGATGAATGAACTGTTATGTGCAGATTACAATGCTAACAAACTGCCCAATGGAAAACTCAGGTATATCAGTCTGAGCCAGTACATGACATGTTATTATAACAGGCTGAACAACAGTTGTCATTTCTTCCTATCTAACTGTATATTTCTCTGACAGCACAAAAGGGATGGGAAAAACTGCTCCTGATGAATCTGAATATGAGACAATTGAAGGTGGCGTGGTGGTGCCACTTGGAAAGCCCAAAGAAGACCAATCCCGTGGTGTAAGTTATCCCCCACAATATCTCTCTTCCTCTATTTAAATATTATTGATCTCCCACCAAAATATAACTCCAACATTTGTGAAGTGCTTTGTTCATAGCATATTAATTCTGAAGAGTGAGGACTACATATAGAATTTTTTTTTTCATATTGTTCAGATAATTACCAGAATTTTGTGGATGATGAAACTTCTTTTTCTTAATCATATCGTAAAAAGGTAGTATCAGAACTGCATTAAGTCAGACTATTAGGATTAACCATGATGATTCATTCCAAGTTCTTAAATATACCATGAATTGAATCAAATAAAAAATTGAGCAACCTGTAGTCAGGAGTTTGATTTTTCTGACTATTTATATTATCTTACAGGGTAGATTACTATACAACGAGTATATCGTTTACAATGTGGATCAGATAAAGATGCGCTATGTCCTTCATGTACGGTTCAACTTCAACGGAAGGCGGTGAGGCATGTCTGTTTGAGCTATTATCATCACCCAATGCAATCTTTTGTTTTCTCCTTCCTACTTTCTTTGTGTGTTTTCAATATCCTCAAATATCTTGTAGAAATGCAATGGATCTTCTGTATAAGCTCGTTAGCTGCCATTTCTGAGCTGAGTTTGCATTGTATGGGAATAGGATATGCCTTTTTGCCGTTTCGTAGTCAATTGTGTGGTATTACATTAAAAAAGTGAGATTAGGAATTCGTTCTTAGCAAAATCAATGTAGGTATGGAACCCCAGAGAGAGATTTTACTCGGCAATTCGACTGGAACTGGTAAATTGGAATTGAAAAATGTGTTCCCTTATGACCATTAACTCTCAAAATGTCAGCTGACCCGTCTCAATACCTGTACAGTTATACGAAAAGAAACTTGTCTACGTTTCAAAAATGGATTTCCCACCAATACCAGCTTTTTAATTTATATGTCCAGTCAAAGAATTAAGTTCTATCTTAGATCTCTAAATAGGGAAATTATTTCTGCACGGATGTTTTTGTATAGTTCAAGTGTTTATATTAAATGAGTAATTTGTTTATATTTGTATTTGTATTCATAGTTAGTGTAAAAATTGTTCATCATTTTTTCATTTTTAAATTATATGAAAATAATTCAAGTTAGAAACTTTGTTGTATAAGTAAACATATAGTTTACAAGTATAAATATTTTTATTATTAGGTATAACTATTTTTTGAAATAAATATAAATATATTTAGGGTGTAAATAAATGATATGATTAAGAGGTGTAATTATTATTTCTCTTTTAAATATTTTTATGCTTGCAAATATTTTTTGAAAATTTAGATCTAATTCACTAGTGAGCATCTAGTTGATTTCGTTTTTTTACTGAAGCACTTTATATTGATGTTTCATATTTGGATATAATTCACTTACAACGGAATTGTTAAATTACCCGAAATGAAAAGTGTGACTTCTATTTTGTGAAGAAAAATATAGTAAAGTGCAAAAACTATACAGATTGTCTGAAATTTAAAAAGACTAAAGCGTAAATAACAAAATACTTTTTCAGCTTTATGAACAGTGACATAATGCCAATTATCAATTATGTTGGATTATAGTTTATTGTCCATACAATTAAATTTAAAAATAAAAATAATACGCTTATAACATTAACATATTACTTGAAATTCCTTGTTGCCACACTATCAAAGTATCAACTTCAACCAAGCTACTTATTAATTTATTATTATTCATATTACTTTTAATTTAAATTTAAAAACAACGTTATATTTTTTTTTTCAAATTTCAAATTACAAAAATCGATGTTATTATTTTGTGGCATAAAAGGTACCTTTTTGTATGTGAGGCCGAGATTAGGATCGCTCGGATAGGAGCTTCTCCCTCCTCCATTCCTTCCCCCTTCCATCACACACACACACATTTCTTCTCTCTCTCTCTTTCTCTTTCTCTCTTTGCCTCCATATTCCGATCGCATTCCCTCTCATCCAAGCCATGGCAAGCACAGTCATGGCCACTAGGCCAATCGCTCCAACGAAGAAGACCTCTCCATCTCTCTCCCCACGCAAGCTCTCCATTCGCGCTCAATCTAAGCCTTCCTCCAGTGCCATTCCCAACCTAAAGCGCCTCTTCTCCGTCCCTTCCATCGCTATGCTCGCCGCCGCCTCTCCGCTCCCTGCTTTGGCTGAACAGATGGAGAAGGCGGCTCTCTTCGAATTCAACCTTACCCTCCCTATAATCGCCATTGAGTTTCTACTTCTCATGGTGGCGCTAGATAAGCTCTACTTCTCTCCGCTTGGGAAATTCATGGATGAGAGAGATGCGAAGATTCGTTCGGAGCTCAGTGAGGTACAGTTGCTTAATTTTCTAGCTATGAAGTATAAGTGTAGTTGTGTTGGTCTAAAAGGTATAACAATCGAAAGATCAAAATCCATTGCCTTGTTATGCTTTTCTTCAATTGCATAGAAGCCGACAAAAGTGAATTTGGGACAAACTATAGCTCCGACAAATTACCTTTGTTTCAGTTTGAATTTACAAAAAAATGACTGAGAATTTCATTTCTGGATATGAAATAACATGGAACTGAATGAAATTGGGTCATTGTTGGTTTTCTTATTTGGCTCAAGTTCACAAATTAGGATCGATCAATCGACTTTGTATGTTATTCTAGAATTCATCAATTGAGCAGTTCAGTACCTGAATAGGGCTCTCACCAAGAAAATTTGGGATTTTTTAACCTTTTGTATCAGTAGGAATCAGTTGGCAACTTACCAAGCATGACAAACCAAATTCTGTTACACATGAAATGAAACAACAGGTGAAGGACACATCAGAGGAGGTTAAACGGCTAGAGGAGGAAGCAGCAGCAATAATGCGTGCAGCCCGTGCTGAGGTCGCGGCGGCACTGAACAAGATGAAGAAGGAGATGACAGCAGAGCTGGAGACTAAGCTGGCTGAGGAGCAGAATCGCATGGAGGCCGAGCTCGTAGAGGCGCTTGCAAACCTCGAGAAGGAGAAAGAAGAGGCTATTAGTACCCTTGATGCACAGATCGACATTCTCAGTCAGGACGTTGTGAAAAAGGTTGTTCCTCTGAGTTGATCTGAACAAATTGAAGTGATGGAGTTCTATCATGTTCTATAGTTTTCTTCTTTTTTTCACTTTTTTTCTTTCCCCCTTCTATTTCTTCCCCTCATTTGATAATGTAATGTGATCTTGTATAAATGGGAAATTTGGATCCTTGGTATGTGGGGCACGGATGGTGTACAAAAATTTACACTATGCTCTTCTGTATTTTCTTATATTTTTTTCATGTTTGGGGAGGTTTGGGTTTGTCAGAAAGAGATCCATGTCCTTGATTTATATATCTATTGGACAAGAACACATCTGCAGGTATGGGTTCTGCATCCACTGCCACAGTAATAACCATGAAAAAAGAAAGAATATTTTGGAACTATGCATCAATTAAGGCAACAGAATACTATAGGGAAAAATAGTTGGCAATGAAATTCAATCTAATAAATCTTTGGATCGGTTTACCTGGAGCAAGGAGATGCTAGAACTAAGCATGAATGCTTGACTAACAATTCTGAAGGGGTACCTGCAAGCAAGAAATTTTTTGGCCCCAGGTCATCCATTTCTCTGACCTACATGGAACTAAAATCTATTGATTTTTGTATGTGCATGGATGTAACTTAAAGGTATAGATAACATGAGTAGGCATTAATAGTTTTAACGGTTATAGAGACTTGGGAATCATGCAGACAATGAGCTATAAGCAGCTCGAAATATCTATAATAGAAGCACATGCACCTCACCCAGACATGTTCAAAAAGAAAGACAAATAAAAACAAATAAAAAAGAAATTAAACCTAAAAGATCACAACGAAAAATTAAAAAAAGAGGCCTATTGCTTGTAAATAAATTTCTTATATTACATTACATCATAAACAATAAAAAAAAATAAAAAGAAGAAGATGTGGTTACGTCCTTTGCTTTTCCACACTAATTACGCCTCTAGCAGTATCCTATCAGACGAGAAACAGAGGAATGAGTACTTTAAAAAGCTATTTTTACAAAATCAACTACTAAAAGTTGCCCAAGTTCAAAAATTGCAAGAGTAATCTCTAGCCAAGCTGCCTTGAAGCAATCAAGACAGCTCCAATGTGCACATGATTCTAAGCAAAATAATAAGACATTGGTATACTACCAACATGTATTCTACACTACCAAGGAAAACTGCTACTAGTACTCCAGATTGACAAACATTTTGGGAATTCCTGAATTTAGATTGTTGTTCCCAATAGAAAAAACCTTAATTCGATTGAATACTAAAAAACTAATAAGGAAAAAGAAAAGGTCTCTCTGTTTCTCACTGTCAAGTTATGTAATTCTAACCTCAAAGAATTTGTTAAAATTCAGCCGCATTAGAAATTGTCGGAGGTAAGGCGCCCTTTGACTTCCTGCAATCCGGCTACTCCGCAAAATTGTATACAAAGAGTTTGACTTCTTATTGAACTCCTGATGTGGAAAAAACAAACAATTTAAAATTAAAAACTTCATCTAATTTAAAGGGCCAAGGCATGTCAATTCAACATTTAACAAAAAAATATTTCATGCTATAACTTCCTAACTATGATATATGGTTTAACTCAAATGATGCCAGTCTGTAATATCATATCAACCGAACCAGACTGAGTACTGCTTGCTGATTGGTTGAAACTCATTGGTACAAAACAAATCTCATCAACGAGTCAAGCTCATGTACCGGAACAAACCATCCAAAATGCAGGTAGCACCAAGCAGTTAAATTACATTTGATCAGAAGTTTTCATTTTTTTGTATGTATTTGTAAAGCCTCTCTTTCCGTTTAAAGTAAAAGAACTACAATTACAAAGAGATCTTTAGAATTCCATAAATTATCTGGTTTTCCACAAATTTAACTGTGTTGGTACTTATCCAAATTCAATTAAATAATGAATATATATTGCATAAAAGAAAAAACAACAACAACAGTTAATAATGCAAGGGATGATAACTACAGTCACGGGTCATTTCACCCCAGCTCACGGCTCATTGGGCGCGTCATGTCACTTGCAATTGTCGAACCTGCTTTTTTAAAGTTTGAACCATGGTCAAATTAATCATTCCTGTATTAGTATTACCTCAGTTATGCGTTCAAGTTCAGATAAAGAAGAGGTGCTCTCTTGTTGTTCGAGGCTCCAGCAGAACTGAAGGCAGAGCTTCATGATAGAATCAAGAATTCTAGAGAGTGAACCGATGTCTAGGAAAGATTGTGAAATCAATGCCATCAAGTACCTGATTAAACAAACTAACTAATTAAATGTCTGTTCTCAATTTGACTGCCTATTTTCTCAATAAGCCTTTCTAAACCAAGTAGAATAACTACACATATTGTCAAACAAGGTGATGCTACTTGAGTAGAATGCTTGTTTGTATGGGCACAACATTTGCACTATAAAGTTTTCATATATGATATATATTATCCCTTCTTGTATTGGCTGATGTTTAGGGGATGCTTTTACGTGATGTAGATTCCTGTGTTAAACAGTCATGAGACTGGTATGATGCACCATTGATTGATTCCAGTACTGATCAGTAATGCTATAATGGTCAAAAAATGACCAGCAACATTAATGTAATGCCCAAATTAGTAGCATACTCTTGATGGAAGCCAACTAATTCCGTGAAATCATGCGACTCTTGTACATGAGCTTGTAACACATTCCACTGAGACTCTATCACATCAACCTAGTAACAGGAGAACATAGAAACATGAGAGAGAGAGAGAGAGAGAGAGAGTGGGTTAGAAGCACAAGTGACCAGTTTAGCTTGGTTCATGGATTGTATATCAATCAAGGGCAAATCAAAGCTAATTTTGTTTAAATTGGGAAAATAGGAATCTCAATTGCACCACTAGGTTAATATTGGTCAAAATGAATTTAGGCATACTGCACTGCTAAAAGTACTTCCGTCATATCATAGATTTTATATTTTCTAAAGCAAAATGTCATCACCTGGATATAGAACTGGAGGTTTCTGATAAGGAAAATCATGTGCTCTCTAACCCGCCACATCGGCTGGTGGCGTCGCCTTCGCAGCACAGAAACTGGGGTGCTGTCTCGATTCCTCCTGTGGTTAGAAAAATCTGCATGGTCTTGCTGTATGACCGCCACCCAGGACCTCTCCAATTCCATCTGGGTTCTCTTCAGCCTGATCAGGTACTGGAAAACTTTTCTGTACCTGACAAAAAAAGAAGCGTGGCTCAGCATTTCTGTACAACACCATGCACCAGTAAATGAACTTTATTTTATTTCAATTCATTTCTTTAAAATGGCTTAATAAAGACCCCAGTACATACTCAGCACCAGGACAGACTGGATAAATGTTGGAGCAGACTGGTACAAGCTCCCTGAATTTTTCAAGTAAACCTGAACTGAAACATCAAGCACTGAGTCCTCTGAACTGTTCATTACATATCAACATACCAGAGCAACAACCAAAATAACCAGAAGGTGAAAAATACTCAAACTAGAACCTGCCGACCTGAAATTAACTTTGTTTAGGCAATAGAAAACCAAACATGACCTGAATGGAATCCATCCTCGAGCCCAACATGAGCCAAACCTGAACCTGGATTTTCTGACCCAACCCCAAACATAATATAACCTAATAATGGATCAAACTTAATTGCCTTGAGACTACTCCAAAGCACCAAGTGGATCAAAAAGGAGACAAAAACCCATTGAATAAGAACTTACTTAGAGATGACCTCTTGGGTGAAGAAGAGCTGTAGCGGCCACTCAACAGAATATTCTAGAGAGATGCCATCCCATCCATCTAGTGCCAGCTCTGCAGAATCAGTGTTCCTTTGTAAAGAAGAAACAACCAAGGATTTCGTTGCAATCTCCTTTTGAGCTATGGTTTTATTAGTACCTCCAAAGGATGACATCCTAGAGAATAAATGCTCATGTGAGAGTTTGTTGGCTAAAGAACCATTCACTCAACATTAATTTATGCTGACCTTCAAGAATTGAATAAATTATCTTCTAAAATAAACTCAATCGACACTGAAATTCAAAACTTTACCTCAACATATACTTCAATCTCATTGTTAAAAATTCAGCAATTAAGGCAATACTAGTATGCTAATCGCAACAGTTCAACATACCTTAATGAGACTCGTGAAAAGTACTTATCCTCCTCGCCAATAGTCTTGAGTGCTGCCTATACCAAAGAAAATGCAGATTCTGTAAACATTCAATCTATATGAGAGACCTACCAGAATGACTGATGTCAGACATTAAAATCCTCAACTCATAGTTATTAACTTATTATACTTGATACCCTGGTCTGACTCAGGGCTACCATGCTACCCTAATTTAAGTAAATACCATTACTGGCGTTGAACCCTACTTGTGGTGGCCTGATAGGTAATACAAAATACCAATTTATGAAAGGGAAATACAAGGTTGCAAGATCACTGATATCTACAATAACTAATGGATAGTAGGTAAGTGCATTATGGTAATTTTTTGTGTTTTTCTACCAAGCAGGTTGATACAGTAATATATGCATACCAGTTGAAAAGGGACCATGAGATCAGCTTCAGCAGTAGACTGTCGAGGAGGGAGGCGCATCAGCTGTCGGCTCTCCTCCAGAAAACACTGTCATAATAAGAAAAGGAAAAGGAATACTGAGAAGAACTAATGATACACCAGAATGGAAGACATCATATGTGTCTAAGTGAACCTCACAATTACCATGTGAAAGGTTGTAATGTCTCGTATATCCCCTACAAGGACAAATGATGCCCCTTCAATTCTTCAAAATTTTATCAAGGACATTTTTATGCTGTGCAGGGATATACACGGATAACATTTCTCAGTGTTTTCATGATGTAATTATAAACACTAATTCGCAATGGAGTATGTATTACGATACAAAGGGTATCTTTTTCGTTAAGGATACAGGTGGAAATGGGTAGAATGGAAGATGAGGCTGATTTGTAAATGTGGCAAAAAAAAAATATTTCCTTGCCAGATGCAATCTGGGCCCATCTTTCTTTCATTTTAGCACTGATAACAATAAAAAACAACAGATTACTGAAAAGGCTGCTTCTGTAATCCTAATGGGCTTTTAGCACATTTTTAACCTAAAAGCTGGCACATATATCTATTCAATACCTGGAAAAAATCGCCTTTTGCCAAGAGAAAATAATCTTTGAGAGCCTTCAAGTGGCCATTTAGATCTGCCCGTACAACCACAAGCTTCAATAATGAAACAAAAAAAAAGGAACGAAGTGATTTAAACATACATTAAAATATTAACAGAAAAGTATCAGCATCCATTGTGTCAAAACACAATTTGCAAATTTAGGCAGAACTAATGGAAGTTTATAGATCTCACCGGTAACAGCACTGAACAGCACAATACCATGTGAAGGGAAAAAAAGAAAAAAAGAAATATCATCAAACCAGTACTAAACTGTGTATTAAAAATCTGGTTCCACAACCAATATTCAAACAAAAAGGTGTACACACCTGCCACAAGTGATTAGCCGCAATTGTACGAATTGAACTTACAGCAGATTCAAATAGCCTCTTGTGGAATTCTGTTGAAACCTGAATTAAAAAGAAAGTAAAAATTGAGTAAAAACAGATGATATTCTGACCAACTAGGTACAGAACTTGATCAAAAAAGCATATCCCACCATACCTGTTCTCAACTCTCAGCCAGGTATCAGCAGGAATATACTAGTCTGGTATCTATGTAGTACATAACCGGCTAGCACGAGAACTGGCATGAGCATATTATTAATACATGCCAGTATGTACTAGTCTACACAGTAGTAACTAGAATCAACTTGTGCATATTAGGTTTGTACCAAATGCTATTAGATTCTATACCTTTAATTCCTGAAGCATAGTATCAATTTTGTCCGCCTCTGATTGAGGCAGCAATTCTTGCACAACTAAACCAAATTCATCTGACAAATCCTTCATAGAATCATGAAACCCGAAAAATGCCCCTTTTGGCCCTGAATTCTGGTTTGATGAATCTTCCCTTAGCTGAAACCCAGAGCTAGGGTTTCTCAGAACTCGTACTGCCTTTCCCGCAAAAAGGATCGACTGAGCTACTGGCATCTGTATGTACTCGGGCAGCATATCCTGTATTTCCACAAGATAGGTGTCAGAAATTTGGTATTTCAGTGTGCATGTATGTGTGTGTTTGTCTGTTTACAATGATAAGATGTGGATCAATTTACCAAAGAAATATGGTATCCAGAGTGCCAATCAGTACTGAGAGCTGCACCATCAGCTGATTTGTGCACTGATTTTTCGACATCAGCACTTGATTTCTCACTTTCTCTTTCTTGTCTGTCTTGTCTGTCTTGTCTGCAGACAAAAACCAAAAAACAAAAGAAAATGCAAAAATAAGTAGTGGAAAATTATTACAGAAAATTATTATGTTTTGGTACCAAAATGTATGGTATTTGGATGGTTTCAGTATGTATTATCTAGTTATTTCCTTGTAAAGATTCAGCTACAGCAGAGCACCTATTTAACATTGACCAAATACCCTCCTAAATTACCTCCTAGGAGCAATATTGTACCCTATTCTGATACAGTACCAGAAAATCAATACATGCTAGTAGGTATAGTACGAAACTCACTTTAACCAGAATTCAAAAATTCTGATTGGAAGCTTGAGAAATTTGAAGTTCCGAGCAATGTCAAACTGAAATTGAATTACCTTTGAATGAAAAATTCACCATGAGGATCTTGAAGAACTCCATATACCATCCAAGAAGCCAGCTGGTTATACATCACCTGATGCCCATGCCACAAAAGCCTATTATCAAGGAATATATAGTATTATTCACATAAAAACAAATAAACCTACACAAATGCCCCTTATTGAATCATATACTAATGCTCCCCTTTGATTCATAGATTATTCATCAACATTTTTAGAATTCATAACCTTACAAAGGAGATACTCATAGGCACAATGTATGCTTAAGCTTAATCTAATACCCAAATTGTGAAAGCAAATTTAAAACATAATATGAAATTTGATGTCTAAAAGCATAAAAGTCATCATAACCCATTGCCATAATTATAGACCTGCTAAACTGTAATTTGTCCGTCCATTTACTACTCCACAAGCATGCATCTTTATGTCTCCAAGGAATTGTGCTTACTTTGAAAATAACATCTCTAGGAATCTATTGGATAACCATGAGAACTGTGTGCTTTATTTGACATAAACCTAGGTATAATGATTTGAAAAATAAAAATCATTTAATGTTGGAGCAACCTTACACGCAGTAGATCCAGCAGTTCACCTGAGACTCTCTTGAATTATAAAATACCTTGACTACAAGAATAAACTTCTAGCACACAACATACAAAATTCCCAACAACAAACATAAAGTTTATGCAATTTAGGTTTGTGGGGCCTCATGACCCTGATGGAAGACCAAACTGTAGATGCGAAACATTTATACAAATGACAAACAGACAAAGATTACCTCTGGATGCAACTCTGCAACTCAGGTACTCCACAATGGCACCTTTTGTGCAAAAGATTAAGAAGTTGGCCACCCCTAATATCTTTCTTTTCTATCTCTGCAATTAGTCCGTGCAGAGGTGGTAAAAGCACCTCAAACTGTATGAAAGTTGTTTGTGTTAATCCAGGA
This sequence comes from x Bolboschoenoplectus mariqueter, assembly GCA_037678475.1. NCBI lineage: Eukaryota > Viridiplantae > Streptophyta > Magnoliopsida > Poales > Cyperaceae > x Bolboschoenoplectus > x Bolboschoenoplectus mariqueter. The sequence continues at coordinate 1,234,130 of CM075258.1, read as the reverse complement.
TAAACAACCAATTCAACGCTTTGCGACCCAAAAAAACAGGAAAATCATGTACATCATTTCAGAAACATAAAAGCTATAGTTATTTGCTTGCACACATTTCGTCATTAGTTCCCGATAAGATGCACAAAGTAAAACCTCCTTTTCTCCCTTTCTCTCTCTATAAATTCATAGACAAATTAGTATTACCATACTTTTCCAAAACAAGTTGGAACAAATGGATATAGCTAATGCTTCCTGCAGCACCAAAGGATTTTAAAATCTAATAAAGACACACAAGAAAGGATTGAAGTTCCAGTAGGAAGATGTGAAAATCATGTCATTTGAAAGTTTCTAGTACCTTGTGTAATCCTTGAGTAACAGTTGCTAATATTGGCACAGGTTCTGACAGAAGGTTCTGTTCGACCTTTAATACAGCAGCTCTGTAAACTGACAAAATTTCAACAATGCCATTGGCAATGGCCCTGCGATAGACACTCCCTCTTCTCTTCTCCAGTTGTGGTATCGGCACAGGTACCTCCATAGGTGATTGTATCCAGCTCAAGTCACGGGATTTGGTTGCGAAACGGTTAAGCTCCCTATAATAGAACCCCAATTGTACGAGTCTCTCAATAGCACTCCTGAGAGAGAGAAAGGGAATACAAATGAATAAATGTACATTCATAACTAACTACTGCATCTCCAGTTCCAGGACCGTCTTGGCCAGGAAAGATATGTCCTAATACTCCTTTACAAAATTTATCTTTACTTTTCACGGGATTTTCCTTGTTATATTCCACAATTGCGGGCACATTGCAACAAAAGTGAGCTGAACTGAGCAAAAATTAAGCTCGATAGAAACCAATTGCCAATTGATCTACAATAACTTTAGTTGATGCCTAGCTTCAAAAATAAAGCTGTCATCTCCTCAATTGGCTTAGTTACAAGATTACAGAAATAGATAAAATTGGCAAATGTCTGTAATTTAAACTTCAAGGATCATTCACGTAATCGGTTACTATTTGGGAAGTGACATGAAAACTTGCAAGGGTTTCTGTGAAAATGTGGCAAACACAAAACTTAAGTAGCACTAAGAGCAACCGAACAACACCTACTAAACTACCTCTGGGAAGGATCAAGGAAGGAGAGATCTGAAGCGAGCCTGAAAGTGGGGCCCACAGGACAGTCGCCATCTTCATCCTCTTCCTCTAGTTGTTCCCTCTCGTCTATGACGAAATCGCCAGTGAAGCCCAGCAGCGCAAGCAAAAGCTCGTGGAGCATTTGTACGCCTGACACCAGATTCGTGTCTTCACACCTCTCTCTCTCTCTCTCTCTCGTCCAGTGATGTCGGAGCGGGAGGGGAAAGGGGAGGGGTTTATAGTAGGAGGCGGCAATTTCTCTTTTAGAGCAGAGTGTTTTATTTATTTTGATATATTTCGATTGGTTTTGTGTTCGCTGTTATGTTATGCATGTCGGTCCCTGTGTTAAATCATAATTATCATGACATAATAATAATAATAATTAATAATATGCCGGGCAATAGGATGATTTATATGCGCTGCTTTTTTTGGGGATGGATATAACGGCGTATGTTTGAAGATTTAATATCAAATTCAACATAATTTGACTGAAATTTTAATCTCAAAGATGTAATAGCATCACTTATATGTAAGCATAAATTGTGTATGTACATACACAATTTTTTAAGCAAACAAAAAAGATCCACGACAGTTAGCATCTCTCAAGAAATTGGGTATGTTAACATGCACAATTTTCACAGAAGATGGTAGAGAAAAAATTGTGTATGTTAACTTTAACGTACACTTCTTCTTTTTTTTTTTTTGGGCTCCAAAAATGGACGACAGTTAGCTTTATAAATTGTGTATGTTAAACTCTTTAATAAGGAGAGAGAGGTACAAATTTTTGGACGATAGTTATCATTCATCCTTTCAAAAAACGTAACAAAACCTTTCACAATAAATATTTTGTTAGAATTTTCCGTGCTTCTGTGAAAGTTTCACTGTCGTCGATTTGTTTTAAGCGAGTAATCTAATCATACCCTCAGCTCAATAAATAATAAGGTAACCAAGGTTATAATTCAAGATGTATTTATATATCAAAAGCTCTCAGGCTGTAACCACTAAGCTGTTGAGTGTGAATTTTACAAATGGATTTACTTGCAAACAACGCGATAATTTGTACAAACTTCAGAAAAAGGAACTACCAACAAGATAATAATCAAATCCATACAAACTGCAACTATCATTCATGTAATGCAGATCAGTTATCCTGTTCGTTGTCAAGAGCGCTGTTTCTCAACGATGTAGCTCATGCTACCACAATTATTAACAGCCAATCAAATTGAAAATATGCAACCATGCAAAAATATAAATAAAAAAATTAGTATTATCAAAGGCTGCCTACTTATTCACAAATTCACATACTAAATTTGCTTAGAACAATAGTTAAAATTAACTTTTGGAAAACTCCAAATGTTGCGTGAGTTTTTCCTTGCAAAAGAAAAAAAAACAACTCGCTCCTAATTCATGCAACAAGTTTTCTTATGACATTGACCAATGTTTCCAATGAAATACCCAAAAGATTTAACTTCAAAAAAATCACATAAAGGATTGCATGCGAGGCACATGTGATGCCCGATGAGCAGGAGACTCTGACCTTCCTCGCAGAGGTTGCCAAAACCCCCTTCTTTGCTCCGAGTCAGGTCTAGGTGCCTGACCTTGTGGCCACCAACCATTCTCACGGTTTTCAACAGGGGCAAGAGGAAATGGCACAAATTGGTCTCTTTCCCATGCATAAAATCGATTTCCTCCAACATCCTCAGTTGTAGAGTTGGATGAAGTCGATGGAAACATGCAAAAACTATTTGTGCTATTAGAAGGTAGTACAGGAGGTGGCGACGGCACTGCCGTGAAACCTCCCATGGTATTGGCAATACGTGTGAACATACCTAGGGTAGCAGAAGAGGAAGGAGGAACATGGTGCTCAGGAATGCTCGGATCAGATCTTATGATCTGTGGTACCAAAGGAGGAACTAGAGAGGTGGGATTTCCAGCTCTTGAGCTATATAAAATTGGAGCAACAACATATATATATTAGAACCATAAAGAAAGTATATCATAACAAAAAGTGTTTCTTGCTCGTTTGTCCCTGCCTATTAAAGAAATGTTCAAATATCTCTGGTCCAAAATGATTTGTACATCTTTGAATAGAACTATGACCATAAAAGATTAAAAAATTGTGTGACTGAATGCAGCTGATATAGATGCAACAACCAGGAATAGACACCACATGCAGTTGTTATTAAGCTACGATTTGAACTTAAGAGACTCACCATTGCAAACACAATACATCAATAACCAACAAAGACCCAAAACCTTGTAATTTAATTCTAAGGTCTCCTTCATCAATCAATATCTACCAGAGGGCGGATTAGGTGCATGTTGCTTGTGTGTGTGCATGTGTGTTTCTTTTATTTGGGGGAAGGAGAAAGGGGGAGAAGGCTGTATATAACAAAATATATACCTACTACTCCCCAGAAAATCTAACGGGTGAGTTACACCTCTGGATTGCCCATCTTGTTCTTGCACTGAGGTGGAAGTCGGCACCTGCATGACATTGCCTCCATAAGCATTACGTGGGAAGTGAGATTCCCATGCATTGTAACGAAAATCTAGAGGAACTTGATGAGGATGTTGGGGTAACACTGGAAGTGGCTGGCCTACAACTGTCCTACAAGAAAGATGATGATGTCCATTGGATGATGATGCAGAGGATGATGATGGTGGCTGATTTGCATGAATGGGGTTAATGTATGCCACATATGGGCAGGGATGGCCAGTTGCAGCCGGTACAGCAACATGGTTAGCAAACATGGTTTGGGGTCCGAACAGCTCAGAAACTGTACAGTCAAAATAAAACTTAATCAGAAATAAATAAATTCCACATACTATTTTTCTTTTCTTACAAAGATCTAGATTCAGCGATTTATGCCATGTTTCTATTATACTCTGACAACAAATACAGAGTTCTTTTTTTCAAAAATAGTTGTACGATACAAGCTAGAAAGAGCCTGAAGGAACCACATACTCTCTCAGGTCATTGGCATCTCAGATTTATATCCTCACCTAGTTTTTATAGAATACCGAAATGAAGTGCCAGAATTTTGATCGATAGGGTTAAAACATCAAAAAAGAAAAGAAAATAATGAGAAAGACAAAAAGAAAAAGAAAAAAAAGAAAGAAGAGACACCTCTCAGGTGGGGTTTAACCTATGTATCTCAAGGCATGCAAAGCATCTAAAAGGGGCTGAACCACTAGAATTGACAACCTTTGATGCAAAATAAAAATGTGCATTATCTAGAATGAAACACTACAAATTTTGATACATTGGAGTTTAGACAAGCTAAAGAGTTGGACTGAAAAGAAATGTTAGCAACATGTCCATTCCTGGTATCAACCAAAAAACTCATATGTGGTATATCAAATTAAGTGACAAAAATTAACTTTTAGGGTTAATTAAATCAAAAAAATCATTTCTTTAATGTGCCAATTTCATCCCTTGAGAATTTAATTATTGCCATCTTTTTTCCTTTCTTGTGATCAATTGAGATTTTACTCGAGTCTCAAAAATCATTTGTTTTAGACAACACATACTAAAATTGTATTTATTGTTGTGTTGTAGCATAAAGGTTCTATTCAGTAATATTTACAGTATTGCACAATATTAGACTTACATGTAAGTGGTGGAGGCAGATCTCCATCCCTGTTAAAAGTGAAGAGGGAAGAAATTATGACATTAGCAAAGTCAGAAACCATTAGAATATATCATGCATAGCTAAGGTTTAAACAATATTTTCTTTCCTTTAATACAATCTTTTCTTTGCTCATATTAAGCTTTAGGCACTTTCAACATACTTAAGCAAATTAACTACTACTGTTTGTAATCAAAATAAAAATTCTTCGTGCTTTTAATTTAGTATAATGTCAGAAATATTAGAAACATGACACCAAAATGCATGATAACAGAGGAAACATATAATGTAAATTGGTTTTTAAGGTGTTCGACCAAATGGAACAAAGAATAGCCTATAGATAACTTTTCCATTATATTATAACTTCCAACTTTAGTGCAGCAAAGTGGAATAGGCCCAATTCTGACACAGTGGAGTATCTCTAATCCCAACCCATCATTTTCATAGGTAAGACACCCCTTTCCACCACGGCAATGGAATAGAGAGGGATCCAATTGCAAAAGTCCCCCTCTATTTCATCACCATTAAACTCTGTTCCACTCAATTTCAAATGTGTCCATGAACCATTCCATCTTTTTTCCATTTAACTCCACTTCATTTCCAAGTTGCTGAATACACATTGAATTTATTAGAAGGAACACAAATAAGACCATTATATTAAAATTACCCAATATGAACCAAAACTTACTCAAAGAAAGTTGGGAGCTGCGCTATCCTACCAAAGGGGCACCGATGCACACCAAAAGGCTATATTTTCAATAAAACCACAAGAGCATTTTAAAAACTCCTTCATAACCTACTATTTGATCTCAGCAGCAACATACCAACCCTCTCCCTTCCCTCAAAAAAGTATGATGAATAAAAAATATAAAATAAAAATAAATAAAAAAGGAATCAAAAGTAACCATCTTTTATCAATGCCTTTAGTTGCACTAAGATAAACATCATATCCTAAGATTCCCTTGAAAAGAAGGTAAAATCATTGTAAAAGAGAAATACGATACCATATCCTAAGTTTCCATTAAAAAGAAAGCAAAAATCAGTGCAAAAGTGAAATATGATCTTGACTACTTAATGTTATTTCCATAATATAAAACACAGAGCATAGTACAAATATTGACTATTTCATGACAAACTGACCTGCTATAACTAAGCTTAAAACTCAAAAACTAAGACGGATTAGTGTTTGCAGAGAGATAGGCTTTAATTTAAGAAACTGTAATATTAAACCATTAATTCAGTGAGACGAATCAACTAAGACCTGAATCCAGTCACTACAGGGTCCAGGTTATGCTCAGTCAGGGCTCTAACCAAGACCGAGTTACAACAGGTAAGGTTTATTTGGTGTGCTTAATCCCAAAAGATAAAATTATACTTGGTTTAGGGTGATCACAGATGGTGACTAACAGACTTACCTCAACCAAAACTAGGCAAATTCAAATTTATCTGTATTGCATATATTGGACAAAATTCAAATTGTTATTCTTCTGGATTGAGATTGACAAATTAACAATTAATATGGCTGATTTCACCTCCATCTTCAAGAAATGAGATACTGTACAAATCTCATTTTTCAAATCTAAAAAATCTACTTATTATGACAATTCCCAATGAATGAAAGTTCAGTTTCTTTCTAAAATCTATAGAAAATGAATAAAACTTCTGCTTCCATAATTTGTAGGGTGACTGACACAATTTTAGGGGATAAACAAAAACTTCCAAAAAAAATGATAAGCAAAATACGAGTAGGGAGACGAAATTTGTACAATTTCTGAGTAGGTAGGATCATTAAGGTCTTCATCATGATTCCACTCATCCATCACATTCAGGTCAGGTAGTGCTACATTACGAGAAGGATGGTTTGTGTACAGCCAATTCCCTTTCTCTACCTTGCGACAATTAGGACATTGCATAACTCCCTTCACATTAAATGCTGACCCAATGCAATCTGAAAATAATAAAAAGTTAATTGGATCTGTGTCAATTATTGTGTCCAGTCTATTAGTTTATGCTAAGTTCAATTTTGAAGATTTTATTGGAGGCTCTGTATTTTCATACAGAAGATGGAAGTTTTCCTAAGCTGGCAACTCATATTATTTAGCAACGAAATGAGTTAAATTTAACTAAACATATATCTTTAAAAAAAGGGAAAAGAATATGGTAAAGCCCAATAAATATATAGGTTTACCCAATATAAATAACATTTTCCTAGATGCAAATCACATTAACTAAAAGAACAACTCAAAAGACATGTGAAAATTACAAAGAAAATAACTTGAAAACCTCCATGTGTTAATTTAGTCACTTAAGAGCTTATTCCAAACAAAATAAAAACTTATTGCAGGTATAATAAAAGATAATCAGTTTTTTCTAGATGAAAAATGATTCTAATAAAATAATCTAATGCAACCACATATCTAAAGATCATGGTGAAGATTACTAAGAACCTCTATATGTTTCATTGGCCACTGAAGACCTTTTCTCTTCCCCTCCTCCTCATTAACCTCCTCTAACCCTCTCGGGAGCACACCCTCATTATATTGTTGGTTCGACGCTACGCGCGCTGCTAATAACATAACCTCATTATATTGTTGTTATTATCCATCGACACAGCTTTCTTCCAAGAAAATTTCCCATAACCATCACTAACCAATTGTAATTGAACTCGAGAAAGGAATCAGCCAGAACCAAACAGAACTATACTAACAATCAGTTCAGGTGCAATATTATATCAGAGTATCTGAGCTGTACATCCCTATATATGCTGACATGGAACCATTTTAAACAAATACTAATTTCTAATTACATAAACAGAGTAAATTAGAAAAAAAGAAGAAGAGAAAATAAGAAAAGAAAAAGAAAAACATCTTAGCATTCGATTGAATTTTCCTTTTTTTTTTTGGAAAAAAAACGGATAATAATAGAACTAACCGAGATGAAATTCATGACCACATTTTAACCGAGCAGTAGATCGATCTCCTCCAAGGTTCACTGTTTCCAGACAAATCGAGCACGAAATCTCCTTGCCCATGGATTCATCCTCCTTGTCTTCTTCCTCCTCCTCCGGTTTCTTCCCGATTCCCATGATTTTCTCTCTCATACCTCGAAAACCAGTCTCAACAGACAATAATTTGATAAAATCTGACAGAAAAAAGGAAGTTCAGATAAATCTAAAGGAAATTGGAGTACGAATTCGCTGGAGAGATCTAATTCGAATCAGATCTCAGCGAATTATGCTAGTGAAACACCCCCTTTGCCTTCCTTTCTCCCTCTCTCTCTTATCGCTGGTTCCTAGAAAAACTACGGTCTTTAATCCGGAAGCGGGGGAGTTCTAACGTCCATCGGCCAAAATTTGGTCCGATGAGAAAAAAACCGTCCGATGGCATCAAGATTCACATAAAATTTTGCTCAACGCTTTAATAATCGTGCGAAAAATCAGATTTTATGATCCAACGGCTATTTTCCCGTCGGACAGCAATATAGACCAATGGGCGTTGGAACGTCCCCCGATTCCGTTGATCCGTGGTTTGGGGATTTCGCTTATTTTTCGGAAGCACCCTTATAAAATTCAATTATTACAACTCCCAATAGTCAGAAGTCAGAACTCACGTGATGTAAAAAAACGAGAAGAAGTGACAAATGAGAAAATCTGCTGCTATGTAATCGTATCATCATATCATTTATTTTTTTCGCGCCTCTCGCGTGGAATTTTCTGACTACTTTCAGACGCAGCCATGTAAAAATCCAAAGAGATCCGAACTCGCGAAGACAGTCTGTGTCACGTAAAGTATTTATCATCTTTACTGTATTAAAAAAAAAAGGCCAGCTGTTATTATTTAAGGCGGATGTCTTCTCAAATCTCAACCGTCCAAGTTGTTTCATTGGGATAAAATTTCCTCCGCATATAGTTTTACTTTATGGAAAATGTTATAAAGATATCTAGGAGCGAAGTCAGAGCTGGGATGAGATAAAATTTCAGAATAAAATATATTTTTGAAATTAGATATATTTTTTATATTTTTTTTTATGTTAGATGTATAGTTTTGAAGTCATATTTTATAAAATATTTTGTGAATTGAGACATATTTTTATAGTTATATTAAAATTGAAGTATATTTTTTTAATTTTTTCATTAAAAATATAATTTTATGTCTCCTCAAAAAATATTTTATGGGATATATTTTGATAAATAAATTTGCAGAGGGGTCACTTGCACCCCCCCCCCCCTTTTTCTGTCACAAGGTGGCTCCACCCCCTGGAAAGATTATTATTGATATCGTCGTCGATACAGACTTTATTATATATGTTAAATGAGTTATTAAATATATTAACAACTTTATTTTGTGCAAATGTTTATATTATTCAACTTAAATATCATTAATATACATAATAACTCATTTAAGTTGAATAATGACATAACTATACAAAATAAATTTGCACAATAAAATCATTAAAATTCATAATAATTTATTTAACGTATATAATAAAGTATGTATCGGTAACGATATCAATAACCGTATTATCATTAACATTTATAATGAATTTAATGTATACTATTCGAAAACGTTTGATCTACCCCATAAAATTCTCCGCAAATGATATTCTCCGCAAACAATATTCTTTATTTGTTCCCAAACAAATTAAGCCCGTATATATTCAATTATGTAGGGTTTAATTGTCCACTCATTTTTCTTTTTCTTGTTTTTTCTTCCTCTTACAAAACATGATCAGTACATTCCATCACGGACAATGCGAATTTTTTTTGTTTTGCAAGTGTAACCTTTCTTCAATATCAAGCTCTTGGAATATTCCTTTGGATGTTGTGGCTGTTGGATCCTCATTAATCTATTGCCACATCAAGTTTATTAATAAATTAGTGACTCAAATCCTCTCATCTTATGCAAATCTCCTCCTCTAATCAAGGCCTTGCCTCATCCTTTCTCAATGAGAAGGTGTCATAAATTTAGAGGTGTCAATTTTTTATCCGATCCAATGAGTTGATTCAACCTGATCTGAGATGGTCCGAGAAAAAATGAATCGGGTATTGGTCAATAATTTTTTATCCGTCTTAGGTCGGTCTGATCGGATCGATCCGAAATGACTCGAATAATTGTTCTTTTTAGATTTAATGTTGAAAATTTACACTACTTAATATTTATTTATATACTAATTAAGATTAATCACAAATTAATTAAGATTAAGTTGCATAAAATATAAAAAATAATTGTTAAATACTTAATCAATTTATTCGGGTCGGGTCGAGTCAACCCGTTACCCGAATGGGTTGGGTATGGGTCAAAGAATTTTGACCCGAGTTAAATCCGAGTCAAGTTGGGGCGGATCAATAATAATAATAAAATAATACCAACTCACCCAAACCTGACCTAACTCAACCCATCGATACCCCGACATAAACTACACTGTTATTGCTCTCATGGCAAGATGGCGGGTTAATGGGTACACACACAACAATTCATATCATGTACGTACTATATTGCATGATACAACAAAGAATATGATTTGTGTAAAACAAATTTCAAAAAAATCCTCTTTATAAATTCATCTGTCTATACATTGTACAACACAAAGTATTGCGTGTCACCGAGATTACGGACTAACGATAATGACACCGTTTCCCACAACGGAGATCGAGAGATCGAATCCCAAAAGGGGTTTCCTTATTATAGGAACCATCAAAAGCAAAAACTGATTAAGAACCAAGCTGTATTATATTAGCATGTTAAACAGCTAGCATAATTAGTTATTAAGTGAGAATAAGTGATAAAAGGGCTTAATTCAATGAAACTGAATAGTTATATAGTTCTTCTTTCTTTCTTTTTTAATAAAGAAGAAGTTCAAGGATTTATTTATACTACTTCACTAGTTTTTTTTTAACATTGTCACTTAACTTTTTCACTTTTGAAAAAAAAAATGTATTTAGGAGCTAGTTTTAATATATTCCTAATTTGACATCATCAAAGAGACAAAAAGTTACTTAAACCTATCTTTCTAACTAGTGATTGGAAGACTTGTGCAATCATTTTTCATGATTCTTATTTTTATATCTAGCGAGTGAAATAAAGTCAAAGCGGAGTTTAGTGAAGATCGGAAGGAGTTACAGTTTTTTTTTTAATTTTGAAAATTAATTATATATATATATATATTAAGGATTTAAACTATTTTATTATAATTATACTGCAATCAGTCTCTCTAAAAAAAATTGAAACATGTAATATATACTGAAAATAATATTTTAGCTCCCCATTAATTTTCGTCAAGTTACACCACTGAATAAAGTTAAAGAAAAAAAACTAATTACTAAGTTATTTTATAATATTAATATTTGTTAGTGATGAAGCAAATATATTAAATAATGTTCAAATAATAAATTATATCATTCTTATATTACCATATTGAGTAAATGAAGTAGTTAGCGGACAAAGTTTCAAAAGTTGACAATATAATGATTTAATCTTATTTTACTAAAAAAATATTTTAGCATTATTTTAAATTTTTTTTGTTTGATACATCAAAATATTTTAAAATATCTTAGAACATTTAAATCACCACGTAATTGGCACATATTTATCAGAACCTTTGGATTGGCATCATAATTGGTGCATGATAAAAATAAAAATAAAAACAAAGGACAAATATCAATGGCTTATATTGGCACGGAACTGACAAATATATTTAATTTACGGACATTTCAATAATGTTTTCGATCATTTTCCAAAATGAATCTATATGCCTTTATAAAACCATACATTTCTTTTACTTTTACATCAATTGACGCTTTAAATGGTTGAAATTCAAACTCTTTTAATTTACATGCCTAAACTATCTAAACTATAATTTTACTTTTGACAAACTTTTTTAAATTAAATGGTTGAAATTCAAACTCTTTTAATTTACTTGCCTAAACTACCTAAACTATAATTTTACTTTTGACAAACTTTTTAAATTAAAATGATGAATTTTTAATATATAAATGGAGTTTAAGGTTCTCAATTATAAATAACTATAAGGAATTCCTTTGGTCAGATTTAAACTTGTAACCCCTTATACAAATAATCTTTAGATACTAAACCAAGGGTACATTCTCATTTAATATGAATTTATGATACAAAATAATTATGTAATATTATGTTTTGAATTTTTCGTTGAATATATTAATTTGAGGACATGATCTTTTCTTCATATCATGGTATCACAATTTACAACCACTTTCCAAAAAAAAGTGAGGATTTTTTAACAATTAATAATTTTAACAACCGCGAGTTCACGACAATGCTTTCTCAAAATATATTATAAAAAAATTAAAAAAAATTATAAACAAGTTATTCTCCTTATATAATGGTCGTGTATCGATTTTCATATAAGTTAAAAATCATTTAATGTTTAATTAAATATCGTTAAATATAAACACTTCTAAATTTCACGTCATTTGATGAACGGTAAATTTTTTATAAAATTTAATCATTTTCATGTATATAATATATATATAACGTGTAGAGCGTATCTAATTTATCGGACTCTAAAAATATAAATTACTTTTTACAATTATCGCGGTTATCAAAATTATTATCGTCAAAAGATCTCATCTTTCGAAAAATATACATTTTGAGCAACACTTCTTTGGGTCACGTATAATCGAACGACCCAAAACAGCGAAGCTGATCTCTCTTTTTTTCCCCCAAAATCACGTTGAACAGAGATTTTTTAAGGTGGGATCCCTCGACAAATTATTTTAAAATTATTTTGAGATCATTTAAATTTCGTTGTCAAATTAATAGTTATTAATGAATTTCTTGTTTTTTTTCAATTGGGTCCAATACTTATTATTGTTAGTCCCCATTATAACATTTTTCCTCCTTAATTTCGTTGATTTTTTCCTCTCCGACAAGAAATATTTTACCTTCCGGCAATTTCAAATGCAAAATATAAAAGAATTAATTGCTTATATATCCTTTCAAATCTTCAAATCTTCCAATTTTCCCATCAATACATCATAATATCTTATTTCCCCATCAAAATTTAACACACTTTCTCTTATCCCCTTTTCTTTGTCTAACTCATTATTAATATGTTCTGAAATATGAACTTACCATTTTACCCTTTAATTTTAACTGGAGATGTCCATTGAAATATTGAATTTCCCTCACAATGTTATTTCTGTTACTTCATTTTCATGGAGCAGTTCGTATAAATTTGCAAAGCTATTGTGAAAAGATAGAAAATAACAAAATCAATCGATTTTGTTTTTCTTCTCTCTTCCATGTTATATATAGATAGGTAAGAATTGGTTATGCATTAGTGTGCATTAGTGTTATGTATTGTAAACTGATGCGAGAATAATAACCTGAATTTCTTACTGATCTCTCTATCTCTGGCCATGGCTTGCAATGGCATGATTTGAAAAAGAAAGAAAAAAAAAACGAAAAATCAAACAATACGATCAACTTATTTATTCATGCCCAGATGCTCTGTTCTTTAGTTGTAATATATGTGTACAAACAGGTACCTGGTACATGGTCAGATACCAGTATCAATGTTGTTTCAATATCCTTAGAATAAGCAGCTAAGTAGGAGTTCAGTTTGTTTGACGGATGTAAGAGTTCACAACACAATTAGAAGTTTTATTGATATAGAGAATGCATACGTGCGTTATTATTATTATTATTATTATTATCTGTACCGATTTACAAGCTAGTGTACCATGTGGCAGCTTTGCAAGCACATTAGTAATTATCTCACCATATTTGGTAGTTTACAAGTTGTTCAAACATTACAGTTGGTACTCGATGGAACCCCAGCACACGGCTCAATTTCCATTGTATCCGGCTAGACATGCCGAACTCAGTCGATCGTACCATCACTCATCCACTGCTCATCCCATTTTATCTTGTTGGAACCAGTTGATGTGGTTGCTGACATAACATGGAAAGCTTATCGGTTCCAAGCCTCTCCGCCCCCCGCCCCCCGCCCCCGCCCGGACGCCCCCTGCCCGGAAAAAAAAGGTGTATTTGAGTGTTTACTGTAGTGAATTAGCACATTTGCAGAAGGGTATATCTGTCAATTTCTTTTTAATAATTAGGTTATAATAAGTTAAATAAACAAAGGGAGATAGAAGATATTATGATGTTTAGATGCAGAAATTGACAATTTTAAAAATTTTGATATATACACTAGAAACTAATCCAATGTAGAAATAAAAATAGATTATTGCTCCGTGAGAAAATATACAAAAGTGTGATCACATGTGACCACTTTCTGTATCAGTGCTACAACAGGAAACAGGCTACCTAAGGTTGAGAAGGATAATTATAGAAGGGTTTGAGATTTATTTTATGTAAATTTTGATACGATCGGACCGACAGAATGTTATGTTATATGATACAATTTGAGAATTTATATTTCATTTTTAACGTACGTTTAATTTTTTTTATGATATATATTTTTGAGAAATATTAATTATATAAAAAAAATTAAAATTGTAGATGTATTTTTGACTATTTAGATGAAATATGTATCAAATTTGAATCAATTTGAAAGAAATTTTGCCTTTCATCAAGCAATTTTAAAATTTTAACGGTGATGTTTTAATGATTTTGTGATGAATGACCAATTAAATTCTAAATTGACTCGAAATTAATATATGTTATATCTAAGTAATTAGAAAAATATCTATAATTTTAATTTTTTTTATTTGAATAATATTTCTCAAAAAGATGTATCGTAAGAGTCGGATGTACACTAAAAATTAAATGTACGCTAAAATTACTCGATACAATATAATATAGAATATGAATCCAAATTTTTTATAGGAACCTTATAAAATTGTTATATACAATTAGTTCTTTTTTTTTAATTTGGGATGTAATTTAAAAAGAAAAAAATTAGCAGTGGAAGGCAACCCACAATTTTCTTTTGTTTTTTTTTCCCTCCACGTAGACTGTAGAGATGGAAAATATCTCCTTCCAAAGAAATAGAAAAGGAAATTTTCATTTTTTTTTGCCTCTTTATCTCTGACGATAAAATATTAACTTGCAAGAATTAGCTACCGAAAATAAGAACTACTGATTTTTTTTTTCCTTTTTAAAAAAGGTGAATGGACATATTTTCTCAAAAATAGAGTCGTTTGATTTTGTTTTTTTTTAGTGGCAACTGGAACCCAATAATGATTTCTAATATAGTAATAGAAAAATTATTTTTGCATTCATGTTCCGCAATAATCATATAAAAATTAAAGTTAAAAATTACGTTGAATAATTTAAAATATATGTTTTCAAATTTTTAATCCTACCAATATATGATATAAATACTTTTATTATTAAATATAAATATTTTTAATATATATATATATATATGTATATATATATAAATATATATGATATATATATAAAAGATGAAAATAATGAATATGGTTATTACTTCTCATAATAATAACATAAGACAATAATATAAGATGGAATGTTAATCAGTTGAGGCAGGTCTATTCCATCAATGATTAGAATTAGCTGAAATGTGGGGTCCAGTTGCATTAGTGGGATATCATTGTAGATAAGAATATGCACAACTGGCAACAGCCAACAGGTCCATTGAAATAAGATTTGTTGAGCTGTCAGTTGGTCAGGTTGAGTCGGTATTATTTTATTATTATTTTTTATGTGATTTGATTAATTTTAATTTAGGTTAAATTTTTTTGATCCGTATCTAACTCATACGGATCATAGATCGATCCGACTTAACCCGATCAGAATTTATTAATTAAGCATTTATAATTATTTTTTAATATTTTTAGACAATTTAATCTTAATTAATATATAATTAATTTTAATTAGTGTAAACTTTTAAAATTAAACTTAAGAAGAACAATTATTCGGGTCATTTTGGGTCGATAAGATCTGAGACGGATAAAAAATTATTGATCCATATTCGACCCATTTTCTCTCGTATCGGGTCAAATAAAAAATTGACACCTTTATTTCTCTCTCTTTATATTGCTTTCTTTAATTTTTTTTTTCAACGGTTGGGGATATCTTTCCTTATTCAAGAATTGAGTTGACACAAAAAAAAGGAAATTAGTTCACATGTCCATAAAAAGTTTTAAAATTATTTATTTCTTCATCAAGTTCAAGTTATGTATCAAATTTCATACAATTTAATTGCTATTTAAATATTTTATCATATATTATTAAATATAGACCCTTAAGTGTAAGTTGTTGATGAACAATAAAACTTATATAATATTTTATTATTTTTCATGTATATGATATAAATTACACAATCCTAAAGTTGAATTTCAATTATAAGTTTTTTAAACGTTGTCAAAATTGTTAATAGATCCTAACCCAGTGATAAATAAAAAAATCCCACTTAAAATATTCTAATTTAATAACAAAAAAGAAAATTTGAAAATATTTAGGTTTTGGTGAGAAAATAAATAATTTTGGAGTTCTAATAAAAAAATAAAAAAATAAAAAATAAGTAATTTAAAAATTTTGATGGACACACAAACAATAATCCAAAACAAAAAACAAAAAAAGAAACGGAAACGGGGAGGTCCAATGACCGTTGGATCAATTTTTGAATTGAAGGGATGAAATAGCCGTTCGATCGTATTGAGATTTACGTCAAAATTTCATTAGATGCATCAATAATCGTACATAAAGTATCAGATTTAAAGATCTGACGATTATAACTGAATTTAGTCCGATGACATTGCACCTCATCCAGTTCCAAAAGAAAAGGCAAGGGACAGACAAAAGAAAAAGGCAAAATGATGATTGACGAAGGAATGCATCCTCTTCTTTGTCTGATTCAACGAAACACTTGAGCGTTTTTCTTTATATTTTCAAATTTCGCGAATCAAATTCAAACCGATTGCAATTACATCGCGAGAGCATCATTCAAGTCTCTCTCTCAATCTGCGTAACGATTAGGTACGTACTTTCACAATCTCAATTCTTGATTAAATCTTTCTAGTTTTTCTATCCGATTAAGCATTTTAAGTGTGAAAATAGGTCGACGAACTTGCAATCGTGATGTTGTGATCTTAATTTAGGGAATTTCGAGGTAAAAAAAGGGATTTACAGATAGAAGCATGTAGAGAAGCAATGCAAACACAGTACAGATTAGTGTTGATTCATGATATTATTTCAATTGGATCTCAAGTACTGTTATGAACTTTGTGGCCATCAAAGTACTGCTGGTAATCGAAGTATTACCAGTTTATGGTGATGTTAATTGAAATTGGAAATATTACTACTAGGAAAAAAGAGAATTATGATGCAGTGAACAATGAAAATGCTGGACTTATAGAGTTCAAAATATCATCCCAGCAAACTGGTCAGGTAAATACCAATGCCATCAGTGAAACAGTACCAGAATATACAGGTACTGATACTGAACATCTGATGGTCTGGTAGATGAAATGGTAATCTTTATATATGTATTACTGACACTATATCGCAAATAATTTCCATAGGTGTAGACAAGGAGCATATATATATATGTTATAAAAAGGAGGTTACAAAGGCCTAGATAAAGTATGATGAACCAATTTGTACAGAGCATGAAGGTGATGAAGCATGCGGCTACGTTTCTCTTGCCTCGTTCAGCTGTACCAGCCACTGATAGGTTTGCGCAGACCTATGCACTAGTGGTACTTAACCAACAGATACCGAAATTCACACCTCTCCTTTGGTCACATGGTACGCTAAAAACTGTAAAACTCTGATAACCTTATTCCTTATTTGTTTTTGCCTATAAGGTCACTATTATGTTGGTTATTATGTTCATTATCCACATTCATGTATACCTAGACATGTAATTGTGCAGGTACCAGCATGACTATTATACTCTACTATTACCATTCAAAAAAAGACTATCACTCTACTATTTTTTACCAGATTTTTTTTTTGGTTTGTTTGTCTTCTCCTTCTTTTTTGTTTGTTTGTTTTGAGGGTTAATAGAGTGTCACATGGGTTTAATCTAGGCTTAGCTGTGGCATAGTTGCATAAACCATGGTTAATCAATGGGAAATTAAGTTTCCATTTAGTTCTGAAAGTTAGAAAAAGACTACTGTTCCCATTTCATTATGGAAATACTACACATAACAACACACAGAATTTCTATTCAAACCGGTTTCCTAATTAATTATCGCCTTAACTGGTGGTTTTAAATGCACCATTGAGGGTAAAATTAAGCCTAATGTTTACCATCGCACAGTATGTTTTAGTGATTCAGACTGAATCGACTCATTAGTGTGGCATAGATGCATTAGTGAGGGTTTTGTGATCCAATTTCGGGTTGAAATGATGCTTGATTCTAGATTTAGAGGATCAAAGTTAGGCTAATTCGGGATGAATTGCATCCAATCATTTGCCTTTAGATCACGGGTGTAAAATTTCTCCACCATTGCTCTTTAACTGCAAGTCAGAGGCTTGTACCAACCTTTATTTCCAAACAAAGATGTGAAATTTTAATTGATTTGATATGAAATTGACTTACGGTATCAATTACTTTTGATTTAGAGCAGCAAAGCTAAGGATATGCGCTGATGGTGGGGCCAACCGCATCTTTGATGATATGCCTAAATTATTCCCTGATCAGAATCCATTAAATATTCAACACAGGTCTGCTTTCTGTTTTCATTGGGAACAATCCTTTAAAACCCCAAATTTCACTGGTCCACTGGGGAAGATAGAAAACTATCCTGCAAACACAAATTCTCTCCCTGCTTATTTTTAGGCAAATGCCTGAAGTACCCTCCCCCTTAACAGGAGAGAATAAGATAGTAACAGGAAAAAAATTGGGATCCGGTAAATTTTGTATACGAACAGAAGGGAATGGGATTTCAGTTCTCACTTCTTTTGTGAAATTTCTCATTTTATGGTATACGATGTATCTCTACTTTGTGCTATATAAGATGAAAGGTTTTGCACCATTAGCATGATGAGAAATTGTCCTAATTTCTTCTATGCAATGAATATATGCATATTCTTATGATTATTACATCATGCTGAAAATTATATCATACAGATACAAACCCAATGTGATCACAGGAGACATGGATTCGATAAGGCCGGAGGTGTGCAAATTCTACTCTGACATGGTAAAAGTGTATTTCTAACTCTACGCTCTACCTATACCATAAAAGACTGGTATATATAGTTCTCCCATTTGGTGCCAAAATTTGCCAAAACTGTACAAAATCCATTCAAAAGAATGAAAAAGTGGGATATTTGGTTGGGTTTCTCTTCAGTCCCTCATTTTTTTTTTTTGAGATAAAGACGAGGATCAAAGCCACTCAAATTTTAGTTCGTCCCTCCTATTTTATTGCACCAAATTTGAATACACAATCTTTCTAAGTGAGCCAGACATATCTGTAGTTCTAGTTAATTTTATTGGTAGGTGTTGTGGTGGTTTATTTAATTGATCTGTTGTCAATATAGCCAATCCCATGTTATTTATAATTATTGACTATGCATATGTTGGGAATTGCAGGGATCTGAAATCGTAGATAAAGCAGAGAACCAAGATACCACTGATCTCCAGAAATGTATTTCTTTCATCCGAGAGCAAACTCATGCCTTCGATCATTCTAATGTAAGTTTTACACAATATTTTCATATATCTACTTGTAAATCACAAAATAGTTCCTCAAATATGAAGCAATTCCCATTTTTGTTCTGAACTCGTGAAATCTACTGTTGTCCTTGAACATTGCAACTCTTATCAGCTAATCCTTGAATTCGTTGATTATTGTTTTGCAAAAAGACCCTGAATTAAATTGGTATTACTTTGCAATATCTATTACGTAGTTTGGTGTAGAAGTTCCATTATTTCTTGCTACAAGCTAGAACATAACAGTGTTCGCTGAAAGGTCAAAATTGGGAAAATTAAAAGTAGAATTCCATTTATCGCCTAGAGAGAGATATAAAACAAAGGACGTCTCACCGGTCAGCTTCACCATTCCTCAAATACTCTCTCTTTGTGGGGAAAAAGAAAACACTCAAGCTGCTCCACCCATCTTTCATATAAAAAGAAATAACGAGGGAGCAACTGTATGTTATTTTAGGAAGATAGGATTTTTTTATAATTTGCAGTTCAGCTTCACCATTCCCCAAACACTGAGAGAGAACTTCCAAAATTGCCCTCCCCCTCATTCATAACAGGGGTGGAGTCAGACCCGAAGTTAGGGTGAGGTGGAATTTCAGGGTAGGGCATAATTTTGTAATTATTTTAAAATTAAGTATATTTTTGTAGTTATTTATGTTAAAAGAATAATTTTAAAGGCATATTTTACAAAATATTTTATAAATTAAGGCATATTTTTATAATTATACTAAAATTGAAGTATATATTTATAATTTTTTCCATCAAAAATATAATTTCTTAGGTATATTTTGCAAAAAAAAAAATCCGGGGGGCCAAGTGCCCCCCTGTGCCAAAGGGTGGCTCCGCCACTGATTCATAATAAAGAGAACAAAGAGAGGAAAGATGAGCAACGACTCATCTTATGAAGATGGGATGCTTTCATTTTACCATACACATGTCAATATGTCATCAAGTAACATGCACAATTCTTCTGCAGTTTAGTAGTCACGTATGATGCATCATAAAAAGGACAATTTTTCATGCATTCTTTCAAATGCCAAAATAGTACATATTTACTTGTAACCTTGAAAAGAGAGATATGTTTTATGCCATGAGAAAATTAAGAACACTCTAGGAGTACTCCGAAATATCAACTGTTTCCAAACTCAAAGATACAAAAAAAAATACTGTCCTTCTTTTTTGTTCCTGCATATATAAGGGAGAAAGGAGCTGGCTAGATTGGACACTTCTGGAGAAAATTTTGAAGGCGGGAATATATAAGTTTTGCAAAGTTCTAGCAGAGCATAGGATATATTTAGCTTTTGCATGTCATAAATGACATTTTAATATTTCATTGGCCAAGCAAGAAAATTATTCTTACACCAGAACTGCAAATTTGAAATTTCTTTTTGCTTTTGTGTAGCTGTGCACACTGGTGACTGGGGCACTAGGAGGCCGATTTGACCATGAGGCAGCTAACTTAAATGTGCTCTATGTGTTCTCAGACATGCGAATCATTCTCTTGTCTGATGATTGTCAGATCCGGCTGCTTCCAAAAACACATCAACATGAAATTCACATCCAGTCAACAGTTGAGGGGCCCCACTGCGGCCTTTTTCCCATTGGTGGACCATCAGTTAGTACAACCACCACTGGCCTTACTTGGAACCTATGTATGCATCATGTACTCATACTTTTGTTAGCTTTATTGAAGCTTAATTGCGCACTAGTTCAGGTGCACAAGGACATACCATATCAGTTGAGCTTAAATTGCAATCCTTGATCGGCAATTGATTTAGTGCATCAAAGTTCCAACTGAATTAAGTATTATTTGAGCAATTTAAGAAAAAAGGGTCCAAACATGACCTAGAGCCAAGCCGGATTAACTGTGCTTCTTGAGTCCAGAATACCAAACAATGTGTATCCCTTCAATCTTTAATTTGAATCAGATAGTACAACACTATTCTGCCTTTTATTGAATAGATCGTATTCTACTATCATAATAATATAAACTGATAGTATTCCTTTCCTCAAAATAGGCAATTCAGAGATGAGGTTTGGTAGCATGATAAGCACATCAAACAAAGTGCTTGAAGAGAAGGTAACTGTACATTCTGATGCTGATCTACTCTGGACCATCTCTCTCAAAACTCCCATTCATGTGGGCCCAGCATGTCCCTGATCATCCTAATTGTACATTCTGTATCGTTCTCTGAAGTTTGATACCTTGCCGCACTGTTCATGTGCTCGTTATGCATGACAGGTTCCGTATAGAGTTGTGAAATAAACTGTTTTACTTTATTGAACCCTGTAACTCATGAAGCATTGCTTTTTGAGGAATTGAGCTGTGAATAAAACAAAGAACCTGGTAACAACCGTACCGGTCATTGAAAAAGTTGTATCACATGGTAAACTCTTGATTGATTTCAGTTATGGCAGAATTAGTTATTATCTAAATGAGAAAATTCAACATAAAAAACGATAATGTGACAGTAGATAACCAACTAAAATTTCTCAATATCATGGCATTTATAACATTAAGGACTAATTGACTACAGGACATAGTCAAACAAACTTATATTTATGTATAGACTAGTTCTGCAAACATGGTACATGAATAATATAGGTCATATCTATAAATTTGGGTTTCAAATTTAAATTTTATCAATAAAGATTGTTTTTTCTTTTTTTTTGTTTTGAAGAAAGTGGGGGCAACCTACCAGTTTCATTGAAACTGAAAATGTTTGTTACAGCTGAGAGTACCAAAGATAGGTACCGAAAACTATCTGATTAGTACCAAGACAATCAATTATAAAGTCTAATTACCAAAATAACCCTCTACCTAAGAACTAGTTCTTAAAAACACAGAAAAATCTACCCCAGAAATAGAGATAAACCATATAAACAAACACAGCAAATACAAAGTGTTATCTTCAGAAAACATCACAAGAACCATAGCAACAATGAGATAAAACACAATGTGTTGTTGCTTCTCAGTATTCTGGTATCAAAGTAAGGGTTGAATCTCCAACATGCTCAATCTCTATGCCAAACCCAGGGGTATGACCCTCTTCCTCTGCCACCTCCTCCTCTTCTATCACCCGCAAATTCTAAGAAGGAAGCTCTACCACATCTTGTGGTAAAACAATGGTTAATCTGAAAAACAGATTTTTGCCAAGAGCCATACACCAGAAACTAGCTAGATTTATTATGTGCAGACCTAGTGCTTGAATGAATTTCTTTTTTTTTATCAGTAAAACATAATTTGTTTCTTTCATTCCATAATACCTATAACACTGCACCTCTGATTAGTTCAATTAAAGATTGATCTTTAAGTGGTATGTTGGCATCGATGTACCATAGATATGTTAAAGAAGTACCAATAAAAGTAAACCTATTATACTGTGCTATCCAATTCCAAATGACATTTTTCACTATACAGTTAACAAAGAGATGATCATCATCTTCAAAACAATTACAAATACACAAGTTGGGTCACCAGTCCAACCTTTTTTAATCAATACATCTTTAGTGAGTATTTTTTTCCTTCTCACTAACCACATAAAAGCTTTGATTTTGAGGGGTAATTTAGAATGCTAAATAATATCATATTCATGATTGTCTATTCCTCCATGATCTAACCATGCATAGAAAGAGTTAACTATAAAGATACTATTGGAGTTCCATCTCCATATAATTTTATCATGTTGTAGGGGGTTTAAAGTAAACTGTTGCAAGCAAATTTGTCAATTTTTTCCATTCATCCCTATAAGGACCTACTAATTACCTAACAAAAGATAAATTAATTGAAATAGGTGTTAAAACAGCAGCAACAACTATGTGCTGATCAGTAGCTCTAGAGTGTAAATTAGGAAATAAACATGCCAAAGGGAAGTCTCCATTCTATCTGTCATGCTAGAAACTAACATGTTCTCCTTCACCTAACTTTTTATTTAAATTTAAATTAATTAAAGAATATTCTTGCATAACTCCTTTCAAAAATGGAGAAAAATGTATAGAATAAATTTTATTTTTGTATGTAGAGAACAAAACCTATTTCCATTTATCTTGAACTGAGGGATCATAAAATCTAATGAGTCATTTAGCTAACAAAACAATATTCATAGTTTGTAAATTTAAAACTCCTAAACCACCTTGTTGTTTACTTCTATAAATTATTCTCCAAGCTACTAAGGAAATTTTTTTCCTGACTGAACTACTACTATACCATAAGAAAGGTAATCTAAATATAAAGGTAATCTATAAATGAACATCCAATATAAAGGTATTGCTGAAATAACATAATTTAATAAAGTAATTCTATCTCCTAAAAATAAAAGTTTTCCTTTCCATCCTTGCAGTTTTTTTATCCATTTTTTCTATTAAGAAATTTCATTCTTCAGCTTTTAAATTTCTCCAATGCAAGGAAACCCCTAAATAGGTAATTGGTAAAGAGGAAGTTTTACAATCTAAAATATTAGCCGATTCTATACCTTATTCTTTGGAGATATTTAGTGGAATCATTTCACATTTATTATAGTTTATTTTCAAACTAGATATGTCCTCAAAACCTACTAAAATCCACTTAAGAGCTTCTATGTATTTAACTTTAGCTTCTAAAAATAATAAAATATCATCAACAAAGTGAAGATTAAATATATCCCCTATATTTTGAAAATTTCCTAATCCTTTTATATAACCAGCTTGTTGGGCTTTTAACAATAACCTGTCAATAAAGATTGTTAATATTACTAAAATAAAGAATTGTCAACTAATTCTCTCTTTATTAAAATAATGCACTGTGATAATAAAACCCTACTTGTAAATTGAGCAAAACATGAAAATTCCCATGCACCTCTAGCTTCATATCTCTCTTGTAATTTATAAATCTCATTCAAGAAGGGATTTCATAAAAGAGGGGTGCTCATAATTGTTTGGGGAGTACCTTATTCTCGGTTTGAGTACCAATAGACAAGCGCCACGTGGATAATTGTCAACGGCCTAGTTTGATAAGATATAATTTTTTTTTGAAGTATCAGATCTCAAGCGCTTGTGAGGAACCGCTAAATTAGTGAAAAAGATAAGAATTCTAGCAATCAAACTTGAAAGATAGTGACATTTTTTTTGAGCTCATATATAAATACAATTATCGATACTAATATTATCATTCATATTAAATGAGATATTATACTAGTGATTTTATTATATAACTTATTTATATAGTATTTCAATTTTTTAATTTAAGTGAGTTATTATTCATATTAGTAATATTTCAATTAAATAATATAAATATTGTATAAAATAAGTTGCGTAATAAAGTTATTAATATAAATAATAATTCATTTTATATGAATAACGGTATTAATAACGGTATCAATGATGTCATGATGGTATCTCCCAAATATATATATATATATATATTTGCAAATAGTTAGATTTTAGTAATCAAATCACATACTCACTGGTGTCATTCTCTGTTTTTTTATGGCAACGAATGCTTAACCCATATCTCAATATCTTGTTGCCATTCTCACATAGAATTGGTGTGCATATATTTATTAATTATTACCAATGATGCCAAGTTGCATTCCCCAAAGTTGTGTTGTTGGTTTTCATATTTATATATATATATATATATATATATATATATATATATTTACTTCAAAAAAAAAACAAGCTTTTCTTTTTCCTCCTGTCAATTGAGATATCCATTTTATTAAAATATTATATAAGCAATTCTGCTATGAATTGAAAATTTTAATAATTAGTTAATTTTAATTTAATTTTTTCATTTATAATACAAATTCAGATACATAATAAAATTAACTATATTATTATTATTCGTTAGAATGGAGTCAATCCAAAATTTCTCTGGAATCTGAAACCAAACCAAATCAATTTATTTTCAAAAAGTCTTCTATCTAAATTCTAAAGCCACCAGTCAAGTCCTTTGTTTGGTTCAACTAAAAATTTGAGCATCAAAATTAAATGAGCGCAACTCAACAAAAACCAACTTAATCCAAACCTGTTTGGAACTAGGGCTGTCAATGTATCGGATTCGGATCGGATCTAACATGATTCACATGTGAATCCATTAAAAATTTATAAGATTTGTATGCGAATTCATATCTAATTAGAATTTGAGGATTCAAATACGAATTTATATCCATTTTCTTAGCGGATATCGGATCGGATTCGGATTATATATCAGATTCTTTATCCAAATGAATGTACACACTTGTAACGTACACATCCATCAAATTTGCTAATATTAAAATCATAAATGTAATTCAAATTGATAATAAAAAATAAACAAACTCAATAGAAGAATCGCCCATGTGTCGTAATTATAAACATGATAAGCGTGAAAAAAAAAATCATTTCATGGTGTGGATGTATCATTTTCTTTATAAAAAACAATTTCACAACTATAATGAAAGCAAATCTTCAACCAAACCACATCAACATCAGTTTTCAATTCTATCATGTTTTTAGGATATATTTTTCTTTGTTAGAAAGTTCTTTCTTTTTAGGTAAAGTAGAAATAAGTCTTTCAATTTTTAATATTTACAAAAAAAATTATAAATTAATTTTAAAACGTGTGACCTTTTTTCATAAGTATATTATATTTATCATTATCATTAGATAAAAAAAATGATTCAATTTTTTTGTTAGAAAGTTGGTAATTTGTGAATTCGTCCTAAACATTAATATACTAATTATATTGATGTAAGTTCTTTGATTAATAAAATCATATGAAGGAAGGATGTGTGATATTTATTTATTTATTTATTTTATAAGATGACGTCGTTTACAAAAAACATATAGTTCGGAGAAACATATTTTTTTTTTCAGATTCAAAAGCAACAAAATGGTCAAAAAAAGACATCATAATGCTTCCAAATTACCAAATTACCAATTACCAGTACTTCAATCCATATCTCATTATCTCATAAGCAGCCGACTTTAAAAAAAAAAAAAAACCCAAACCCTAGCTAGCATAGATATTTCGTTAATACCCAACACAAATAGTCCAAAAGAAATATTTTACAATTTTACAACAACAAAGTAAAAAAAAAAAACCCAAAATTATACGAACAAAATACCTTATCTCTGCTTTCTCCAAATCCAATCTGTGGTTCTCTCCTCTTACAAACCCCTCCTCTCTCTAAACCCTCGGATAAGAGTTGCATATTGCTTGTCAAAACCTCTCTCTCTTTTTCTCTCTCTCTCTCTTTCTCTTAGCCTTATCGCTTTCTTCTTCTTTCTCTTGCGATGAGCTCTAACCAAACCCTAGTTGCTGCTCAAAACGAAGAGGAGGTATCTGAGTCCATGAAGGAGACTGGCGCTGGCGCCGTTGACTCAGACTCAGTTCCGACCGACGAAAACCTAAATTCAATCGAGGGTGATAGTGAAGTCGTTAATCCCGAGAAGGCAGTAGAAGTCGTTGAGGGAGAGGGAAAAGGCGCAGCGTTTGATGGCCAATTAAATAAGGCGGAGATGTTTGATGACCAGTCGGAGGAGAAAGAAGAGAATTCTGATGCGAGAGTAGGTAATGGTGACAAGACTGATGAAGAATTGGAGAGAGATGTGAGTTCTGGCGATCTAACTGTACAAGCAGAGGAGATACCTGGGAAAATTGAGGCTGAGGAGGAGGAAGATGTAGCTTCTGGTAACAAGGTAGAGGAAAATGTAGAGGAGGAGGTTATTACTGAAACAAATGATGCTGTTTCAGATAATAAAGGGAGCGGAGACGATATTAAAGGGGATGCAAATGAGACAGCTGAAGAAAACAAGGAGGAATATACAAAAATTACGGTCCCTGCTGAAGAAGAGAGAGAAAAAGGGGAAGAAACGGAGAAATCGAACCCTGTTGAGGATGGCAGAGAAGGTGCCAAATTTGGCCCTGAAATAGAGCAAGAGGAAGCTACTGTTGCTGAGACGAAAGAGGAGGTGAGAACTGGAGGAGGTGAGAACTCTAATGTCGACCAACCTATTGTTTTCACCGAAGAGATGAAACCTAAAATCCTTATAAGTCCTCCTGATGAAACTGTTCCTGTACAAGTTACTGGTACAGCTGGTTCAGATACCTTTGTTGCTAATGGGGTTGAGGGTAGTGGGGTATTAGATGCAAAAAATGACATTCCGGAGGGTGATTCTGAGAATCTGACCAGAGAAGGTGCCGGGATTGTTGTGAATTCTAGTGAAGCTGAGGCTGAAAATGAAAAAATACTGACGGGAGGACATGAGTCAGAGGAACCAAGTACCAAAATTGAGGCTAAAAATGAGGAACCAAAGGAGATTGAAGTTGCAGATAACTATGAAGATGTGTTAACTGGAGATGAGCTGGAGGAGGAT
Source organism: x Bolboschoenoplectus mariqueter (assembly GCA_037678475.1). Classification (NCBI taxonomy): domain Eukaryota; kingdom Viridiplantae; phylum Streptophyta; class Magnoliopsida; order Poales; family Cyperaceae; genus x Bolboschoenoplectus; species x Bolboschoenoplectus mariqueter. Next base: position 1,206,421 of record CM075258.1, on the reverse strand, counting down.
GAAATGGAGGGCCTGGGCTCACAACCAGCTCGTGTGGCTATTCTGGAGAAAACAGAGGCTAAGGAGATTATGAAAGAAATTGAAGAAGCCAATGCAGGTATTGACGGCCAGCTCGTATCAGATTCTGATGAAGAGATGGAAGAAGGCATAGATTTTGAGGATGATGAGGAGGAGAGAGAAGATGAAGAGGACAGAGAAAGCTTTGACTCGGCACTTGCTGCACTTCTTAAAGCTGCCACTGGCGGTGATGGTAATTTTGTGATCAGTCCACAAGATGATAGTGCCGGTTCAGGTACTGGCTCACGGATCTTCAAAATCGACCGGCCAGCTGGACTGGGACCATCAGCACCTGCTTTGCGGCCCCGTCCTACTGGTACGACACCAGCAAGGCCAAGCTCTCAGTTGGCAGCCATTCCTTCTGAGACCGGGACAATGGAGGAGATGTCAGAAGAGGAGAGAGCACTTCATGAAAAAATTGAAAGTATTCGTATTAAATTTCTTCGGCTTGTGCACAGGTCGGGGCACTCGCCAGAAGATACTGTTGCCAGGCAGGTACTGCATCGGCTCAGCCTGGCTGAGGGTTTCAGACGTGGTCGCATGAGTGGTGCTGGTATTGGTACCAGTACCCCCATTGAAGCTGCATGGAAGAAGGCTCTCCATCTTGAGGCCAGTACTGGTGCTGGTATAGACGACCTTAAGTTCTCGGTTAATATCTTGGTCTTGGGTAAAGCTGGGGTTGGCAAGTCTGCCACAATAAATTCAATATTCAACTCTGAAGTCACCGGTACTGACCCATTTGCACCTACAACCAGGTCGGTACGTGAATTTACTAGCATGGTTGATGGTATAAAATTTCATGTAATTGACACACCAGGCCTGAAAACCTCTGTCATGGATCAGAATGAAAACCGCAAAATTTTAGCAAGGGTTAAAAGCATCACCAAAAAGTGTCCCCCGGATATTGTCTTGTATGTAGACAGAATTGATACGCAGACTCGAGATTTGAACGACTTGCCACTTCTGCGTACCATTACAAGTGTCTTGGGCTCTTCAATCTGGTTTAATGCAATAGTTGCTCTGACACATGCGGGCCTGGCCCCACCAGATGGCCCTAACGGGTCGCCTCTGACTTATGAGTCTTTTGTGGCACAACGTTCACATGTGGTACAGCTAGCAGTACGGCAAGGAGCCGGTGACATGAGGCTTATGAACCCAGTTGCACTAGTTGAAAACCACCAGTCATGTAGGCGCAACAGGGATGGCCACAAAATTCTCCCCAACGGGCAATCCTGGCGGCAACAGTTGTTATTGCTCTGTTACTCCTCCAAGATTTTGTCAGAGGCGAATGAGCTGCTGAAGTTACAGGACAGCAGCTCCAGTTCAGCTGCTAGTAAATTATTCGGGTTTCGGTTCAGGTCCCCTCCATTGCCATTCTTGCTTTCATCACTTCTGCAAACTCGGGCTCACCCAAAACTTGCAAATGACCAAGCTGGAGATATTAATGGGGACTCAGATGTAGAGTTGGATGATTTCTCTGACTATGAAGAGGATGAGGAGGATGAGTATGACCAGTTGCCACCTTTTAAGCCCCTTAGGAAGTCACAAATTGCCAAGTTGTCGAAAGAACAGAGAAAAGCATATTTTGAAGAGTATGAGTATCGAGTTAAACTTTTGCAGAAGAAGCAATGGAGAGAGGAGGTCCGCAGAATGAAAGAGATGAAAAGGAGGAAGGAGAAGGAGACTGGTCCAGCTGCTGGTTTTGAGCCCGGGGATGATTACGACCAGGATAATGCTCCTGCCTCGGTTCAGGTACCCCTACCTGACATGGTATTGCCGCCTTCCTTTGATGGTGATGCACCTACTTACCGTTACCGGTTTCTGGAACCAACCAGTGGGTTCTTGGCCCGACCTGTCTTGGATACACATGGGTGGGACCATGATTGCGGGTATGATGGTGTCAGTTTAGAAGAAACCCTAGCTCTGGCCAGTATGTTTCCTGCCAATGTATCGGCACAGATAACTAAGGACAAAAAAGAATTCAGCATTCATCTGGAGTCCGCTATATCTGCCAAGCATGGTGATGATGGGTCGAGCCTTGCTGGATTTGACATCCAAACCATTGGCCGTCAGCTTGGGTATATTTTACGAGGGGAGACCAAATTCAAGAATCTAAAGAGAAACAAAACCACAGGTGGGGTCACTGTCACCTTTTTAGGGGACATTGTTGCAACAGGGGCAAAGTTGGAAGATCAACTTTCGCTTGGTAAAAGGTTGACCCTGGTGGCTTCTACTGGTGGAGTCCGTGCACAGGGGGATATTGCCTATGGTGCAAATCTTGAGGCAAGATTGCGGGACAAGGATTACCCGATCGGGCAGGCTTTGACTACTCTCGGTCTCTCTCTGATGAAGTGGCGTGGCGATCTTGCATTGGGTGCCAATTTACAGTCACAAATTCCTATTGGAACTGGGTCAAAGGTGGCGTTGCGGGTTGGGTTGAACAACAAGCTCAGTGGTCAGGTCACAGTGCGCACCAGTACTTCTGATCATTTCCAGATAGCATTTTTGGCCCTGGTACCTGTGCTTTCTTCGATTATCCGAACTCTTCGCAGTGGCAGTGGCGAGTCTTTTGCTTACTAGAGACTACTCTAGAGCTGGTTGCAGGGCGCGCCTATCATTTTGAAGTACTAAGTACTGCTTGTTTTTGTTTTTTGATCTGGTTTCTGGCTTTTGTTTTATTTTTGGATGGAGAGAGAAATAATGGCTTTGGTGTAGGAGTTATAATTTTGATGCTATTTTATTTTATTTGGAATCGGAACTGAATTAAATTCAATGTGCCATCATATTATTAGTTAGCTGCTTTATTGATTATGTTGGATGTGGTTCATTTCAATGGATTTTTTCCTTTTTTATGAATCATGTTAGAATTAGTTAATGGTTAGAATTGTGCAATTCCTAATTTGAGTTCTTTTTTTAGTTTTAGAACTTCCAATGTTGAACATTTGAACATTAGTTCTGATTTCTATGTTTGTCCATAGTATGGATTTAAATGACAGAGGTATAAAGAACTGTTCTTTCTTTTTCCATAGGACCCCCTTAATATAACCTGTAAACAAATTCGTTTGTATTTCTTAACATATGATGTTTTACTTTCACATAACGAAAATGAGGAGGAATAATTTCAAGGACCTACGATAAGGCCTTAACTGGGTGCAGTTGTTTATGTAGTTCATGTATATATATATTTTTTTCTTCTATGTTGTCATTGCTAAAGCTTGATTTATTCTCATCATTCATTGATCAGTTTTACCAACCCAGTGACAAACAGAAAACATCCACACACAATTACTAAAGAAAAAGAAAGTATATATATATATATAAAGAATACATGCTTTCAACAATTACTAAAGAAAATTTATATATTGACCAATCCCGATTTGCATTATTACATCAGACATGCTGCAACAGATGACATAAAAAACACTGCAACACCAAAAAGGGTTCAACAGTTCAACACACACAATAGAGACACAGGATCAAAAAGAGAAAAATACAAAGGATTTTATTACAAGAGCATGAACACAAGTACTAAACTGAGGTACATGTCACACTAGTTTTCCAGCACCATATTTAATGGTCATTTCCAAGCCAAATTAACCAGAAATCTCAATAGATTTGACCTCAGGTTTCTTGATCTCCTCCTTTGGCACAGTGACAGTCAGTACTCCATTCTCCATGGCAGCCTTGATCTCATCCATCTTGGCATTCTCTGGAAGCCTGAAGCGCCTCAGGAACTTCCCGCTGCTGCGCTCCACACGGTGCCACGCGTCAGTCTTCTCTTCATTTTCTCTGGTGCGCTCGCCGCTGATCTGGAGGACATTGCCATCTTCCACCTCCACCTTGATCTCTTCTTTCTTGATTCCT